>LUCM01006560.1:203363-257540 GCA_008360955.1 Fasciolopsis buskii
TTGTTGTTGTTGTTGTTGTTGTTGTTGTTGTTGTTGTTGTTTGTGGTGGTGGTGGTGGTGATGATGGTGGCGGTGTTGTTGTTGTTGCTGCTGCTGCTATTGTTGCTGTTGTTATTGTTGCTATTGTTGTTGATAGTGTCTGCGATCGGAAACCCCGCGGTTGTTCGAGGAGCAAGCAAGGCTTGACGGACGAGCAAAGCGGTTGTGGTTGCATCTAATCCCAACGCGGCCAACAATTGTGGATCGAACACTGTTTGAGGATCGGTTGAATCCGACAGTGGAGGTACGGGAACCAAAGTGGAGAAGATGCGTTTTAGAGCAGCCAGATCCGAGGAATCGAGTGATTGTTGTTGTCGTTGCTGGACCGACTGAATGGTTGGAATTGCCGCGGGAACGGGACTAATACGGATTGCCTGACCACTTTTTATACCGCTACTGACTATTCCATTATTTACAGCCGTGACACGGGGAGACCCTGTGATTGGATGATTGTTCACGGTCATACTTGAATCGGGCATCAGTCGTGAGGTGATCGGAACGGAATTTGGATCGACACTTCCCAGAAGAGGATCGCCAGGATCATCTGTTCCCAGACAGTCATCAACGGGGGCCAGTTCGGGCTGCGACGCTGCATCGCTTGGAACCGCTTGATGTGAGACATCGCGACAACTTTTCTCATCCATTTTGTTCACCTCTGAACTGTTAGATAAAAATGATACCCCGTTATTATTGTTCTGATAATTGCTGTTACTGTTATTTGAGGTGTTACGATTGGCCAAACTGTTGACGTGATTCGAATGATGATTTGTCGTATCCGGTGAAACTGGTTCCGTATCGTCGAGTGGAAGACCGTAGCGTAGTTTCAATTCCATCAACTCTTGACGCAACTTCTGATTTTGGGCGTTCAACACATTGATTCGATGTTCCATCAGAATATCATTCTGACGTCGTTTCTCCCGCGATCGTTTGGCTGCCTCGTTGTTCTTCCGACGTCGTTCCCAATACTTGTCGTCCTTCTTCGAGTCCGGGATGAATTCACGCTGTTTACGATCCCGATCTCCGCTTGTGCTCAAACAGGAACCACAAGAGTCAAAATCCATCGATTCCATCCCAATCTGACCGCTTGTGTTGGACAATTTGTTACCACCTCCATCGTTGGTACCAGCTGCACAACTAGAAGAGTTCGGATGCGATTGGATGAACTGGGATGACGCGAACGGGGATTGAACTGATCCGGTTTCTGAAGATACGTCGGAACACGTCTGCATTGCTCCGGTTGCAGGTGTAGTTGTGTTGATCGTTGTCGAACAATAAGGAGTTGTGACCCCAAGTGTAGCGGTTATCGGGGTATTGTTATTGTTGTTTGCCGATGTGGTACCGATCAGACCCGTTGGTATTCCGGATGGACCGAAAGAGAATATACAAGAAACCGGACTGTTAGATGTTGTATCACAGTGAGAGGCATTAGATGTTATAGTGGTAGATGTGGTATTTGTGGAACTACTTGCGGGCTGCGCTAATTGCTGTTGTTGGTGTTGCTGAGACGCCAAAGTTAATGAGCTAGCACGAAAAATATTTGGATCAATAATGTCTGAATTGAATGAACCAATTAGATTGGCAGCAGCTACAGGAACGGATAAACCGTTGGGAACAAGAGCGGCCGAAGGAAACGTCAAGCCCAGGATACCAGCGAGAGCGGATGCCAGAGACAGGCCACTGGAGCCAATGGAACCGTCACTAATTGAATTATCAGTTGACGTAGTTCCGGTGAGCAAACGTGCAGTGTTTGAAGGTGGTGAAAGTGAGGTAGTGCCCAAAACCATTTCGGATCAAGAATAGTAGTGACGTTATGAATATTGTGGATGCAAATGCACCCGACACGGCCAACACGAACGATGTTGGGCGTGGATGCAATCCCGACTAGACCAACGGTGGTACTCCAACTCCCAGGTTTAGTCCAGACAATGGGAGCTGTGATGAACTGTTCGTGTATACGTACAAGGGCCGAGTACAGAGATGTGACTCGATCAAGACGGGTTCGAGATGTGTGTAACTTCTGACCGTGACGGTAGGATGGAGCACGTGTTCATGTGCTTATAGCGCGGCCATATTGGCTGGCATGTGATAGGTGTGTTGCATAGATGCGTGCGTGCGTGCGTCCACTCATGCACTTGCGTGCGCTCGTGTTTTAGTGTGTAATTTGGCCCCCCAGTGGAACAGCAGTGGCCCAGACAGATCGTTCAAGCTGCTTGTCTATCCGTCTACTGATTAAAATACTTTATCTAACTTTATGAAGCCCAACTACAATGATGACTATAGCAAATTGCGGGTCTTTTTCTTCTCGAGTACCATCTGCGAATGTGCACAAATACACGTGAAAGCGTGTGCACGGGTGTGTGTGTGTGTGCAGGCGGTGCCTGTGCACAATCCCCCCTCTTGTGCTACTCTCGTTTCGACAGTTGCGCACATTCACGCACAATGTAGAAGTCTCAACTTATGACTAAGCTCTATTGGCTATTTGACACTGACTGACCCTCTGCCCTTAGCCGTCCCTCCTCCCTCCCAACGAGATCCAACATCGTCATCACCATCGTCATGCGGCACGGAACCCTGGGCGTCTTGGCGCTACTTTTGGCAAGCTCACTGGACGCGCGCGCACACACACACACACACACACCCGTGTATGCGTACGCAAAGATATGTCACACGCAAACGGACGCACACCGAATGGAGTTCGGACAAAGCGGCCTAAAAACAACGCACAGACTGTCGAGTGCGTTCGCAGCACGCATTATGTGCGCTTACGTGCGTGTGCATCTAAAGTTAGTCCTACTATTACCGTGGCTATTGCTGCTACCACTGCTGCTAATATTATTGTTCTCGTTGTTTCGCCGGTCTCGTGGGCGAAGGGCGAGGAGGCCACGACTACTCAATCATTTGCTGCACAGAAATGCGTAGCCCATTTTCACGGTGAAGGTGGCCACGAACCCCCCCCCCCGCCAAACAGTATGAACTGTCTACTGAGTGATCGTGTACCACAGGTTACTCAAAGTGATAACCGGTATGCAGCAGGAAGTGAGAGCTGAATGCAAATGTCGGGCAATTTGGAATAAGTGTAAACGTAAACGACCCTGATGGCCGATTCCGGTGAATAAATCTGGTGCGTGCGGTGGTTGGATGTATACGCGTAGACGTGTGTGTGTGTGTGTGTGTGTGTGTGTGTGTGTGACCGGAGCAACGAAACAGGACAAATTCAATTAAAAGATGCAGAGGGTCAAGTCGTTGCACAGCTTCAAAAACCAAAGTTACTGAATTCCACATTTCCCCCAGGTTCATATCGCTCGTCATGTCATTATCATGCCGGCCGAGGCGCGTTTGACCCGTCGGGCTATGGATTTGGGCAAACTTTTGACTTAGAGAACAGAAGTGAGAGTAGTGTGTTTAGTTGAACCCTCCCTCTTGCCCACGAAATACCTTTCCGTAGCTATTTACATCGCGCTGCTAACTCTTGCCCTTGGCTATTCAGTCCCCCACCCGTACTTATTGAAAGATTCGAAGCAGAACCGCTGCCGCAAATTGCGCGGGCGCAAACACACACAAACCACCACACAACCACGACAAAACCAACTGCCACACCACAAAAAACCCCCAACCCACCACCCAAAAAAAACCCAAACCACCACACAACCAGAACACTTTGTGTGTAGTGTGTGTGTGTGTGTGTGTGCACAAAGGATAATAAGAGAGCGAAATGGTTGAAAAACTTACAAACCGCGTTAGCCGAAACAAACTGAATCTACTTGGGGAACGGACCGAAATACCATATTACGTAAGTGCTTTCTTCAATACGTATAGGTGATGGCACGACAGCGACTTACTGATGGACAAAAATAAACAATATACATATTCTATACATATATATCATATACCACACGGTAATTTCAGATTGCTTTCTAATTACAATTAGGCTTCCACTAATGTGTTCTGGCTTTGGTTACCACCTTGAAAGTCACATCAATACGTTGAGACTGAAGAGAGCAGCGACAAAATCAACCATTATCACACCACACACACCACACACACAACACACTATCTAACCTTCTCAACTCCCTCGGAGACTCTCCGAGTTGCCTAACCCAGTAAGTTTAAGTGCATTCTACACGGGGCCCATATTTATGGTAAGATATGCATGATTTTCGGAAATATCATCAGCCGACCAGCTCAACCCATCCTCAGTTACTACTTGCTTCAGAGAGTTGTGTAAAACATGGCAACCGTTCTTTGGGTAGACACGACGCATGTCTCAACCACCCTAACCTATTCTGATTCAGTACATGTACCGAAAAATGAACTTAACCCTTATGACCTCAATAACTTACGCCTGAACCTGCATGAGCTTCCCCAACAATATCCTCACAAAAGCGACATCATACTCTAGTCAGAACATCTATGAAACGTCGACGGTGTTCAAGCACCCAAAGTCTTCGCAAATCCTCAGCACTCACATGGCACGTATTGTCGGAAGCTGTTTAGCAACACCGATCTGGTTGTTGTTACGTATACTCGACCGTTGATCGATAACCGGATATCAGTGTCGACGTCCAGACGTGCTCAACCTGAACAAATGCCAACGAGGCTTCATATTACGGTGAAGACGCCCTTATCCGATTTTACATTCAACATAAGAGCACAAGTCGCCCAAGTTAAAACTACAATTCAATCTAAAGTCCCACCCACCTCGTCCTGGAAAAGCATTCTTCACTTCGAAGATGTCAAACACAACTACACCGTCATTCAGACAATGGGAGAATAGATCTGCAACTTAATCGCGTCTTCGCTCAGTAGCACCACGTCGTCCGCATATTCCACATCAGACAATTTCCCATTCACAGCAAATATCAATCCCATCACTTTCACATGGGAATGTGTCTATTTCCACGATCATCCTTCGTGAATGCAACTCCAACCAGGTCGGAAACCGACTTTCGTTGCAACATCATACATGTATTTGCGAAGTACTGATATAGCCCAATCCGGGATAAATTATTAACTACCGACCGCACAAACATGTCGCGCGACGGTTGTGGAAGAAGGACGGAGACGGCCTATCTGATCCAGGTGTGGTATTTTGTCTGTAGGAAAAACCTGTACTCCCTCATCACTGCATTTTGACTGATGGAGAGAGCGCGAATACGTCTGGATCGTTCTCACTCTGAAAGCACTTAGGTGGAAGATCCCTGTGTGCATCAAGGAGAACAGCCAATTCAAAGTGCATGTCTAAGTGTTCATGCAAAGCACTAGCCGATGGCAATCCTCGAGGAGTGAATCAGTGAGCCATCGCATTATTTAATTCAGCTTCGGTGAGCTTCTCCACTTCCGCAGGACCGGCTAAATGTTCTAGATTCAGTTCGTAAATTACGTTCAAGGCAAAGCTGCACCAGCCATTCCACCCCCAAACACGTCGCTATCCATTTCTGTTATCCGCAGCGGTCAGTTTCTTCAGATAAGCCAGAACCAGGTTGACAAACTCAAGGATCTGCAAGTCTTATTGCATGTTGCATCCCTAGGGATGGGTCTGATGTGTATCAAACGGTTGCAACTGTATTCTGCGGAGTACCCAACACTTCTTGTTTAGTGTACACGGCATTACCGCTGATGTAGTCTCTGCTTACGAATCTACCATCTAGTAGTTGCGCATCGGATTCTGGGATCTCTATCAGTTCGAAAGCCTACATTGAGAGTTTCGTATTGGAAACTGAGGTCGGGGGATTATCATTCTAGATCTGCTACTGGCGGACAACGTAAATTTTGGTGCTGACGTGTCACTGCGTGAGGCTGCAAAACAAATAGAGGCTCGGCATAGGCATGGTTTGAGTTCAAAGGTGTGACCCAATGTCCAGCAACTATCGACTGATTTTCATGGCCTCCTGCGTGACCGAGTGGCCGATTGTGATCTATCTGAGTCCAAAGTGTGAAGGTGAAGGCAGAGGTTGCCATGGTTTCTCGATATACCTATTGTGCACAAATTGGAGTATTCTGGCGAACAACACCCTGTGGCCAAACAAACTTGGGATGTGACGATCTCCGTTGTCAGTCGATCGGATGGGACAGAAAATTGTCGCGCGATCCTGCTTTTCTTTATAATATCACAAGCACAAGTTGGGCGTTAAATGCACAGCAGACGCAAACAACGTCCGATTGAACGCACACTTCCGGAGTAAGTACCCACAAACCTCCAGGTTAGAAGTTCGTCTTTGGCCTCAGTGGGAGCTCGCAATTGGTGAGGCGCATACGGCAATAACGACGGAACAAAAAGGGCGAATTCATCCACTGTTATTCACACGTGCAGAACAGTCTAACCAAACTACACATAGAACGGCTGTTGACTGGAATCCAATCTATGTGTGTACGATCGACTCGCACTCCCAAAGCGATCCCAACACCAGCCTCGCCAAGAGCGCTCGAAACCGGATCACCGGACACGCGAAGAGTGAAGCAAGAGAATGAGGTTGTATATGGGCTACGAAGAGTGATCATGGAAGTGCGATCCCGCATGTGCGTTTCGAAGTTGCAGTATAAATCTATTTTAAAAGATTCAAGAGTTCCAGCTAGGGCTGCTTGTTGCCTGATTTGGGCGAGTGCTCGGACGTTGAAAACACGCAAGTGAAGTGAACACTTAAGTAATGCTTGCAAACTACTTCTCCCCCTTCGACTAATGCTGTCACCAGATAAATCCATCGAGGCGCAATTCTTCGTGGCATCTTGCATGGTCCATATATCGGAAGAATGGAAATTAGAAAGCTTTCCCATGTACAAGGAGCTGGAATTACTTTGGTGCTTCGTACTCAGGACAGTGGGGTGTTAAACCAGTATGGGAACTCTGAGCAGAAGCATAGGAATCCCTAGCCACATCCCCGAAGTAATGGATAGTGAGCCACCATTAGTCTGCGTGATGACCGATGTAGTATGGAATTCATCTTTTGTGCTATTTATTAAGATTTTTCGGACGAAAATTGCATAGGTTTCTAGTGACTAAGCAGGAGGACGTTTAGAGTTTTAAACCAAAGCCTGCCGCTCCAACACGAATCTGTCCACAAGGTATCGGAGATTGGCTGAGTGGAAGCCCATCTACCTGGATCAATTATTCTTCCACTGAATCCTCAACCATTGTTTCACCTCAACTCAATCCAAACCTGGAGGACCAGGAGATTTCTTCGTCAAGCGTCTTCACTTGACCTTCCAGAAATAAATCTACGGCTTAATATAAGTCATCCAATATAGCTCAACCCGTCACGCCACATGAAAGTGTAGGGGCATAGTGATACAGTCAATTCCAGTAGTTCGTTTGCTCACAATTGTTTGTTACGTTGCTAGCTGATCACCTCTATCCAAAGCTACCTTCATTGGAAAATAATGATTGTCTATCACCTAAATTTGTTCCACAGACGGTGGTGTTCTGGGTTCCAACAACATCCCTCTGACTTGGTCCGGACAATATAATGAGGACATTAGTGCTCAACCAGTGTTCGCCTGAATTTCACGGAATGCTGGCATGAAAGATGGAAAACATATTCACCATGTGAAACGGATAAAAAATGAATTGGATCGGAAAGTAAGACCAAACTCGTCATAAACACCACCGATCACCCATTTCAATCAGTTTTTATTCATTGTCAAGATCTGCAAATCTTCTGAGACCAGGCACCAAATCAACGAGGAAATACCAACAAAAACTGCCATAAAACATCGGATGTCAAACTTTATGAAAATTTTAAAGACAAATCAATGTAAACTACGGCCAAAATTGCACAGCCAACAATCGAAAAATGTCGGTTCGAGAACCTATTGATTTATCATCATGGCGCATTCTATCAGTGATGGTGAAATCAGAGGATAGGAGATGAGAAACGAAATCCGGTATTCATAACCAACGGCCAACTGAACCCATTAACGGACACCACTGTCCATATTTTGGTGGTTAGTTCATCCTCAGGAAATCAGTAAATTGAGTTTCAAAGTGCAGCAAGGCAAAGAAACGTGTTCGAGTTCGCCGCTGGTGTGCAAGGGTTTGGCCACGCTAACAAGTGTCTTTGTCTGTCCGGTAGCACACCTGTCCTAGAACATAAGCACTACAAGCACGGCGAATTTCATAAGCTGATGGATATCATACACTCTGTGACTTAGCGGGGTACATGGTAAACGGAGACGGCGAAATGATCTCGAAACCTGATAGGAATCCCATAATAGTTACAACGTGAATTGAGCACAGGAGTTCTGATTGACATCGGAAAGCAAAGAAAAATAATAAATTGGGTGCGAACGATAAAATTATCAAGGACAGAGAATGAACTAATGGAGTAAACAAGACAAGGCTATCGGCCAGAGAAAACTGTGTAAACTCTCCCGCTCGTCCTGCCTTCTGATAACTTTAATCTAAATGTCTGAGTCTCATTATGTTTACCTCAATCGAAAAGCCGCGGATGCTATTCGTCAGAATTAATTTCTAAGACCTTTTGTTACCCCAAACTCAACTGTGTTGATTCCAAAAATGACTTTATCCATCCGCGACAATAGTTACATCGATCTTTTGTCAATCAGTGGACCATTTGACGACCTAATGTTTTTGGCTGAAAAATCTAGTAACCAAGTTTCTTTACTAGACAATTTTAAAAGTTGTGATGAGCTTCCCAATTGCTCCATATCTTCGACGCGCAGTAGTACTATGGAACTTGATGGTTTGAGATCGCACGACTTGGTGTCAAACTTGTACAAGTGCAGTTCAGTTTCCAATTATCCAGGCCATGTGTGACACCCGAAATGACATTGACAACAGTTATTTCAACATAGCACAGAATTTAGGCCGCCAGGGATGGTTTAGAGTTGAAAGTGTATAAGAGTCAAACTAAAAACGCCGAGTTTAAAATTGAGGAGTAATTAGTGTACATTCACTGCAATCACTAAAAGGATAGACGGATCGATTGAATAAGGACCCATCGACCCACAACATTAAGCAGAGCGTCGCTCCGGTTCATAAAAAACAGTTTCTTCGGGATACTACTTCTGTTATCAGGAGTAGGCAAATCGAAAATGATAAAAATATTGTCCTTTGTCTTGCACTGGACAGCAGCATACGGATGTGACGTAACGAAAATTCCACCGTTGGTTACTCACGTTTGGGAGATGCATTGTCCACTTTAGATTTTATATTCGAATTACTGTGTTCCAGGAAAGGTGTTTACTGGATCGGGTGTTTCAGGCCAATGGGAGCCGCAGACTACCAAAATAACGGATCGATGACAACGAGGGACAAAAGAAAAAGGACAGTTCCAGGCAGATGTATATGAAGACCCGAAGCGGTCGGGTCGAATAAATTTGGCGAGACACTAGTGAGCAGAAGTTCGCTATCCACAGTGGTATGATTGAACAGAGGAGCCGCAATGTACAAAAATCGTGGGAATCGACCATTCAGCGAACAGGACCGTAGGGGAAAATAGAACGTTTAAACAACTATCCAACCCACCGTTTTATGGTCTGGGTTAATCTCAGTCGTTCCATTGCTCACTCGAAATGATCTTTGTAACACTGTATACAACAGTCTACCGATAGAACACTGACAAGGTTATGTATATTTGGATTATCAACGCCAAATGTATGACGGTGCCCGCAGAACTGTATCAATCTTGTGAATGCTGGCCAATAAATTAAAGTCACAATAATTTATGGGCTTCATATATACTATACATATATTTTATACAAATACAAATACAAAATATAGTAAAACAGATTAAGCGTTTGCTGCCCCCAAAATGGCTGAGTCTCAAATCTCAGACCCTCGGATCACGGCAGTTCCCTGTTCCTTGGCTCACTGCCAAACCTAACCTATTGGGATTTCGTGATTCTATGCAAATCCAAGTTTCCAAGTTATAATTCTCGGTCACATGCTCCGCCCATTGTACTCCAGAGGCTATGAGATATCCCCCTTCCACTGGATTCATACATCAAAGGTGTGATAAATAAGGTTGACATGGAAACAAACAAGGTACCGACGGGAAAACAAAAAAATAGTGCGACGAAAAGTTCCAGGGAGGGAGTGTCTTCACCACACATCTTCGAAGGTCACCTTAAACACTCTTTTCTGTTCTCTTTTAAAGGGAATGAAAATTCAACATACAGTCAATGCGAACCGCCGGAATTCTGAGTCTGATTCCTCAACGTTTGCGAAATCGACAATCTTCGCCATCTAACCGAACTTAACATCAAAGGTCGGGGTCAATTCATAGCCTGGTTACTGTACCTTTTCCTTCAAAAATAGCCTAAAATGGTCGAGAACAATTACCGCATGTCTTATCATTGTAACTAAAACTTGTTGCGTCTTGCCGTTTCTCATTCGCGTACGATAATTTTGACTCGGGCTTCATCGTCACACCTCACCAAACATATACCTGCCTCTTCTCTAATGTTTGACTTGAAATCCGCTAGATCTAGCCAGTTATCAATGAACTGAAGTGCATCTCGCGTTTTCGCTAGGCTCGGGTTATACGCAAGCCGAGAATTTTCTCGCAAATGTTATGCCTCTGCGCCTAAACGAGGGGCTGGTGATCAGTTGCGTGAATTCCACCGGATAAAGTGCTGGTGTATAGTCCTTTGTTCAGTCGTGTCGAAAATGCCTTCTGTGCATACAACTGGGCAACGAGAATACGCATTCACGGAATCATAGTCTGAGAGATAAAAAGATAAGTTGCTATAAAAGCGGCTTTCGATGCAAACTTCTGGCCGGTACGTTCATCGGCTAAAGTTTGACGTGGAAAACCTTGTCACCAATGTGTCAAACAAACTACGCGAAATGAGACTTGTTCACATTCAAACCCAAATGTACATCACTCTGTCATAAAGTTACGTGCTTCTCACTTATCTTGGGGAACGTTTTAACGAAACCTAGAGCACGACAATCCATTTCAAATAGGATTCAATTAGTGTGATTTCGAGATCTTCAATTTTTGATGAGAATGCCGCCGTGTGTTGGAGTACCAATGTAACTACGACAAGAAACGGTATGTCACGATTGAGGAGCGAGTTATTCTTTTCAATCTTTCGTTTTTCCCCAAGAAGGTTAAGTTGTAGAATGCTTTCTCCTCCCCTCCCGTTGTATCGGATTTTCCTACTCGCTTTGGAAGCAAGATGAAACAACTGATTCTTACGTGAATTTCGTTTCATACAGCCTTTTACAAGGACTTTTGGTAATGAGATTTATCTTCTCACTTGTAAACCAATCTAGATGAATTTAAAAAATGCACAAATGATAAACGATGAAATCATAAAGCGGAAAATCAATAAATTGTCAGATATAGCGGTCTATGGGGGGGGTTTTGTCTGCATGACAAAACCTTCCGGATTTCACACGGCTCGCATACGTCACAAATAAAAACAAAATAGATTACTAATCCAAAATATGATTATTCCTTCGTTGCTATCATGAGTAAAGGTTAGATACTGAACCAGTAGAAGAGAAAGGTTAAAGCAGCGATTAACTGGTCAGTTGGTAATAGTTCTCGGAAATGGACGTTCCGGATGGGGATCGATCAATTCTCCATTTGACAAACCGTAATTATGTACATTCCCTTTCGTGAAATAATCTAAGACTATTGTGCAATACGCGAAGAACGAAATGAAAAGTTCAACAGGGTCACTGGTTGAACCCATGGAACCCAAAGTGGGAATGTCAAAATATTAGGCAAGACAATGGATTTGATCGCGGGACAAGAAATGAGGATTGTTATTGCTCTGAAACGCTGAAGAATACAACTCACAACAATAGGTGTTACGAATGTCATATGGCAGGTCTACTGAGATCCAGTGATCCGTTAACAAACATTTGAGAAGTGAATGGTGAATGGTGAAAAACGTATTTTCCTTTCTTCTAATTGTTCCTCCCATGTATACACTCCCGTATTTTCTATTAACATCACGATTGCTTCTGACAGGTCGGAGTAGAAACACAGGGTGATAAATAACACCAAATGGCAACAGAAAAAAAAACTGGTAACAGTGAATAGACCTAATTTGGAAAATATTACATTGTCAGTTACACATGCACACAACAACAAAATCATCCGGTCTGAGTACAAATACCGACAAGCAACCCGAAATTATGGATACATGGACTGGACATGCTGCACGTCAACCTTCGCATTTCAATTCAGACTACTGCGAATGGCGGCCGTAAGTTTCCACTCCTTCCACGTTTCCGTCAAATCACCTCTGTGTGGGGTATCATTACAGCAGTCGTGACCAAGGCGTTAGATCAATACTGACTCGTGAAGAGCATGAGACTAAGATCTGCGTAATGGCCACAGCAAGTGATCCTACAGCAACCTAATGGCCGGGTTTGACTGTGCAAAATTCCTTGCCGAAATGGTTAAACAAACTGATCAATCATTGCAACCTAGAGTACAGGAATTTGTTTGCAGTTTGATACTACAGGAATGCGTGCGTTATTTTCTTGCTTGCAGAAATGTTAATTGGGTTATGCCAAATGACACACATGATCATGACTATTTTGCTTGTGGGGACCTAGCTACCCAATTTTCCTCTATTTCAGCCCAGTGTGCCAGTGCCGCTGTAGGCGTGGTAGAAAAAGAGCAAGATCCATCTTTCCAACCTTCTTGTTGTTCATGGAAATCTACGTACTGAAGTTGCGTAAACATTTGAATCACTAGCTCGTTGCCATTTTCTTTAGTTCCCATTTGGAAACAGTCCGTCCTGGTGGTTACTAAAATCTGATGGAAGCTTAGTGAAGGCATTAATTAGGAGGTTGGGCAGTCTGATTCAAGTTAAATCTATGTTAAGTTCCGATGAAAAATGGGATTCGCGGATCTGATGCAAGTTCCAAAGTTACTAAAATTCATGTGGATTCGGAAACCTTTGTCACAGAGAGAAGTGTAAAGGATGCTTTGAAGCCTCACCAAGTTTCGAGTAGCACTACCTCACCTTATGCGCACCCATAGCGAATTCCGTCCGTCACAATGGCTGTCACTCGTTAGACAATTATAAGTCGGAAATGCGAAACCGATGTTAAGTGTTGGAGTTGACAAACTGAGTGACGATGGCCACGTAAGTGCACCAAAACGAGTGCTATGTACAGGAGATTCCACGCTCAAAAACACAGATGGTTGAGACTATGGAAAACTAGTTCACGAGTCAGCATAGCTACTATTTGGATCAACTAGACTCTTTTCAGTTTAACGGATGCTCCTCACACTCACACTCACACAATCAACCGACTAACGACATCGTCCGTGCCTGACTCCTTGCACTGCTACCTACCTCTGTGTGCGCTAACATGTCAGCTCACGGAGTGGTTGAAGCTCAACTGCTGCTTCGATTTGATCCTTAACATAAATATAGAAATGACATAATTCGTGCGTCAAAGAGGAATAAGTTGCATCATTCAGTATATACTATGGGTTCTCTCAACAGAATGAAATTATCCATTCAGTCAAAAAAAAACTGGCATTTTACCCCTGAAAATTAATTGAGTACACCAAAAAGCAGCGCGATGACAAACACGGGGTGTTGAGACTTGGCAAATGCATTCACACGTGCAACAAACACAAAAGGAGACTTTCAGTTTCCATTGATCAAACTACTAAAAGTTGTACATGAATAATTATAGTTCCAAGAAAAATCAACAATGCAACTGTTTTCTAGACTAAGGACGTTGCGTCAGAAAAAAATCCATCCTTTTACTATTGGTTTTGGCTTCGACAATCAGTAAGTACAAGCTGTGTGGGTTGAAAGCAAAAATGCTTGAAATACCGAGTGGTGAGTGAGTGGTAGAATAAACTCTAGATTGATTGACGGACTGACCGATTGACTGACTGATCGATCGATTGATTGGTAGGTTAATGACTGGTTGATAGATTGGTTGACTGAGTGATTTTTTGGTTGAGGAACCCACGAGATCCTCCCAAGCGATGGTTAGAGACAATAGGTGATAGGGTTCAGTGCCACATTCGGTGGCTTTCTTGCAATCGAAATCTTTCCTCCCTCATATAATTGTTCAACCTATTTTTTGCAATCGTTCTTTTACCATCACTTGTTCTCTTTTTCCTTTTTGAGTAGATAGTGCCGTAAGGCATCAACAAAAACCAGAGCATGTTAATGCAAGTTTAATGATCATAACTATTGAATTGGAATAAACTGAACTAAAGCGAATTGAATTGAAAGGAATGGAATTGACTGATCGACCGACTAATTGAGTGATTGACTGACTGATTGTTAGTTGACTGATTACATGACGAGAGAGGGGGGTGTTTAAATAGAAATCCCTTTGAAAAAAAGACATCGGAGCTAGAAAACACTATATGGAATTGGAGTGAAAACTAAGTGGGCCATGAAATTTCGTTCCCTATGTATTGTCCTGCAAAATCGGCCTGATTGATTCATGTGTTATTGACAGTTAGGTAGGAAATGTGAGAAGCGCGAGTTTCACAATATTCAAATCACCCGACTCCTCCTGATACATCCAAATTCTAAAATGCAACGCTAAATTTCCTTCAAATACTATTCTCGCGTGCTCGCCAGCGTAAATGATAGGGGTCGACTTTGTCCCACTTCCGGAAATTCGGTACTTGCACGATTTCGTGTTAGTATTAAAACATCCAATGCTGGCTGCTTAGTTGGGATCACAGGCACTCTGTTTGCTGCGCGTTTGCCAATGTACCTTCTGATGGAGGATGAACTGGACATACAATCATAAGACTCATTCCCATCCAGAAATGATCAGTCTGGAGGGCAAAAATGTCTGGAAGACTAATGGAATACAATAAGTGGGAATGTCCATACGTTCTACTGCCAAAATACGGAAGGTCGACAAAATAAATTTAAGATGAATTAACAGTTAAAGCATGATGAAGATTACGTACCTTAACCGAGAAATGGACGACCAGAAAAACCTCCAAAATGGAATTTAGGTGACTGTATAAATTACCGATTCAAACTACCACGAAATCACACGACCCATCTAGCGAGAGTCATTCCAAGAGCACTGGCGGGATGATATCTCTTCTGCGGCCCCCTATATTTTCCCGGATGTGAACCCACTTGAAAGTTCGAGGCAGTATTTGAATAAAAAACCACGCCAGTGGGAAACTTTTCAACGCTTCTGAGTATGTAGAATTACGCAGCAAAACCCCAGGACGAATAACGGTGATATTTGTCGACTGATTGGTAGGCGGCACTGGACGATCGGTCGGTTTTATTGTGCTGCCAACGGCGGAAACGCGATGTGGAGGATTATACACTAGGTCTTTCTTCCCAAACACATTATAAATTGCATTTTTCTCGTTTGGGTTTTCGTGTCTATTACAATAATGGGTGATTATGTAACTAAAACACTAACCAAACCCTGCATGGGTCTTTTGTTGGGTACACGAAATCCTTGCATTGCACAGTTTGGAACTCTGCTAAATTTAGGATTTGAAACGTTACTACTCGCTAGTAGTTAAAAACGGATGGTGAAAAATTGACCCGCGTTCAAATGGCACTGAGGGCTAGTAAGGCTAACTGGTCGGAACCCGATTTCCTCGATGATTAACCAGATTGGTTCAGGCAGTGGCACATGCCCTAGATCATGAAGAATACTGTCACGTGTAGAAGTTTCAATTTCGGCAATTCGACCCATGCTTATGGTTTGTTTGTCACTGGCACTGGACTACGTAGAAGTTATGGTGGCCTGCCAACTACGATTCAGAGTAAAGCAATAGTGGTCCTGGCAACAAAACAACGTCAGATAGAGCTGTTTACGGGATTCACAGGGTCGCGAAGAGCCGCAACTGGACCCCGAAATTTAGACGTGATGTTATTTTTGCAGTTTGGGTGTGTCCGAGGCATTTCAATGGTGCCCCCTTAGACTGGTGGGGTGGTGGGAGAGACCAAACGAAACAACCACAAGACAAGCGCTAAGGCCAGCTGGGTGACAGACTAAATTGCTATACCATATACAAATCCATAAAATTAAAAATGAATACACCCGCCAACAAATTTGTTACAATCATATAATGCGTGCAAATTTCATAGGGATAGACGGTCTTTTGCAGCGACCAACGTGAAACCAATATTTACGAAGTAAATAGAAAATCCAAAGGCTTTGCAATTTGGATTTTCATGGGGGTCCGGGAAGTATTTGGACATGGAAACTCGATTAACTAATACGCTGAAACAGAGGGTGAAAAGATCACAGAGACATGCTGGTCATGATTGGAATACAACTCCTCCATGGTTCATGGATTGATTTTGGTATTTTTGTGATGATTCGTCAAGGCAGGCTGCATAGACACCTGAGGTCGTGCATTTGTTGAGTCCATCAACACACACTTGAGACCTCTAGCTCCAGTATCACTGAGTAGCACATTTCTATGCTAATGACAATATGAAAATAGGCGAGAAATCGTTACCAAATAACAACAAATGACCCCAAATTCGTTTGGAAAAAAGACACGAAAATCACAGCGCCACGCCCAACAAGCTAAAACACTGTTTAGTGGGCCTCTCAGCCGAACGGAGGAAAACACTGTCAGAAACACTACTGAAATACCGGAAGACGAGTTAGGTGGGGATCCTCAGAATCGACATCAGAATCGCCGTTGATTACTGGGCTCCAAAAATCACGTCTCTTGTGTGAGCTAGGAAGGAGGGCAGACACTGGGTGAAGAGATATAGTTCACCTTGGATTGGAGTTTTACATTGAAATTGGTGTGATACCCGAAAGGGGAAGAAAGCCTTTATTTGATATTTTCCACTACCGATTTCATTGGGCTAGTAATCGTGGAATTTAACCAAAGTACAACAGCCTGTGGAGACAATCAATTATGTTCTTTTGGCGTTCAGAAGTGAGATTTTTCCACTTGTAAACAACATACTTCATATGCGATCGAAAGACATGGTTACTCATGGAATAAACCTCTTGGATTGATGCCATCTTACTTTTTATCTCAACCCACTTAACAAATTCTCGAGATCGTTGACCGGGTAAATATATCGAAGTTTTTAGCCCCAATGCATGGTATAATAGTTCATCGTTCTTGTTTTTCAGCACACCTCAAATGAATATATCGGTGAGTAACATCATTCCACTAACTCGGACGCCAAAGGATTTCACCTTTTCGGATTTAGCCGTGGCTGCGTGGATGCGGCATAGATACCCCGGGTGCTTTTGCTTTCTCAGTGCATAAACACGCCCAAGTTTTCCCACAATTTTAGCGCGCAATGTCTACAATCCATATGCAATGCTATGCATGCGATTAGGTCAAGTAGCATCGATCATCTAAACGAGTGCAGTTCACGGAAGTCAGCTGACATCATGTTCAATTGGATCAGGTGAGACTGATCTGGATGATGGACGGATGTGCCGCAAGGACGGTTGGAAAATTGGGACGAGGAGTCGTGCAGCTGTGCGTGATGAGCGCAAACAGCGAATGAAAGTTACTATTTTGGTCTTTTATAAATTAGGCGATTTTGAACACCGAAACTTTATGACATCTTCACTGGAGTTCACAAGACTAAACCAAAGGTGGTTTTGGAAAGAGATTTTGTGAAACTTTTCGATCCATAGGTCATTATTTAACAATGGCGAATCATTTTTCATGAACCAAGTTCTACAACATGCCCAATGTCTGTCAGATGCTTCAGGAAAACACATAGATGTGGTACTGTATCATAGTGAAAAATGCTGTATTGACTAAACAAACCGTGCTCTGTTACCAAGCAAAAGATATGTAGACAAATTTCTGTACCCGGACGTGTTGTCTTCAAGGTCGTGTGAAACTCAGTATTGGCAACCATCTGGAAAAAGCACATTGGACGAACTTATTTGTTGTGATCATTGAAGGCATATTCCAAACGCCGCAAAGACCAGTTAGGATTCCAGACTTTGCAATCAAATGTTGATGCTCGGTGCCTTAGATCCTCAATGCTTAACCATAATCCCATTAATTGTGCACTAAACTCTACGCGCGGTACCAATTTTCAAACTCCGATCGGAATCGATGTGAACAGGAATAAGAGAGCAGTAGATTGTCTCCTAACTCCCTTCTTTTTTAACTGAGATTCCGGACCACAATTTGTCACTAGACCATAGCTGACCAGGGCGTACACAAACACCAGACGAATGCAGACACACCCGAACGTGCTGACTAACCGATCACGTGTCCATATCTACATACTGCTCGCTGGCTGAGAATCACCAATCCATCTGCGAATGGATTGGATTGAGACGATCGTTAAGCTACACGTATCCCACAGGGACCTAATACGACTGAGGCTACTGCGTACTTAGTCAGCTAAGGTTGGGACTTTATACTGTTCAATACCACGTGCAAATTAGTAACAAGACTGCCACATTGCTTTATGTGACTCGCACATTACTCGAGAACCATGCAAAATCAGGGAATCGCAGGTGAGAGAAGCAAGTATATTAGATGATAACATCATTACGACGCCATCGCTATCACGTAACATGAACTAAATTTAGTAGCTATCCCAAACTCACTGTCCCGTAGAATGGCTCAATGTTTCGTCAATGAGATGCATGCAGTCGCGAATGTGTTGAAATGCATGAAGAATTGCCCTGTATTTCATCGTACTACATCTCATTGCATTGTACGCCAAATTTCTGCCAGTTAAACAATTTACACTTCAATAGCCGAACTAATCATTAAATTGCCGCGGGATTTTCATTATATTCTCTATACTCGACGATAGCGCATGAGAAAGTCTCCTTGCCGGATCACCATCGACCATAAATTGTATTTCCAATTTAAACTCATAGAAATAGAAGCAATGTCTTAATGGATAAAATCAACTAGATAAGGTCATAGTTTTACCGAGATATTTTGCACGTAGCCTGATTCAACTAAACCATGATCAAGTCAGAATTAAATGTTTTTGAATCATCACTGGGGAGCAATCAAGACTGAGCATTCACAATCAAAATTAAGAAACCAAACTCATAGTTCACGGCCAAGATCCGAACACCTGGTGAACGTGTTTGTAATCCTGTCGGTATGAAGCACGGGACACTGAACTGGTACTAATTTGTGAAACCCTCTTCGCAAATCGCTCAATGTGTGATTTAAAATATGGTCTGAAAAACATTTCCACCTCTTCACCACCGAGACAGTGTACATGGACCGTGAGAATACATGGCAAAAGTCTTGACACATCACCGATTTCACTGACTGTTGACACTCAAGAACTGGTACATTTGAGTCAACGAGCATTTTCAACTGAGAATTTGAATTTCAACTTAACACCTTGCAACAAAACCGGAATGTGGCAAAGGATATGAAGTGTGACCCTAAAACGAGTTTCTCTTATTCCCAAAAACGTTTGGCACAGTCAGGTTAACTTAAATCCTCATGTTGCTAACCTCCTGTATGACGGCCTCGACACAATTCAGCGCAACACATTGACCGGTAATAGTCCCATCCTCGTCTCAGTACGATTTGAAGCTCAGTTGCTAAAGTACACAGAGGAACAGAACACATAAAACGGTACCCATTCAGAGTCGCAATGCGACAAGACCATAGCTTAGTTCAACGGATCAGTTGTCAATCGTTGAGTACGTGTGTGATCCAAATGGTTGGTTTATGATATCGGTATTTTGCATGCAACTGGAGTTTTCACCCATTGAAAAGACGAGATAATGTTGCAATATTCACTTGTACTCATTGGAGTCTGATGCGGCACCGAATATTGGCAGTTCACTCAACTCACGAGCAAGAAAAGCACCCCAAATTAGTATTGAGTTTCTGACGTTTAATCATCGGTTGACACACTCCGAGTCACTCCTTAATTCATATAAATAGTCCCTTTGGCTATCTTGATTATCTGAGTTTCATCTCCTTATCATCAAAGCGAGTGCGATTTCACTGTTCTGTTGAAGTTGCACCAATTAGAATGTTCAACAAACAGGTTTCTTAAGTACACAAGAGTAAGACTCATCTTCCTTTTCATATTCTTATACGCGACCCGGGGTTCAAATTTGAGGTCTCAGTGTAACGTTCAGGTTGAAGTATTGACCTACTTAAGTTTTCATTTTCTTCACTTCTTGCGATCTCATGTAAACTGCAAATTTGTAATAAAATTCCGCTACTCCTTTTTGAATAAAGTTGACATTCTTCACTAAGTTACCTAGACAGACTGACAAGGGACCCCGAATTCTTTCAAGGTCACAACAACTTTAGTCCGGATTAAGCACAGCGTTACGAGGCGGGACCTTTGAAGCTAGCCGTGGATTGTAGTACGAGACCTTGTGCTGCCATTTAGTAGGTGTTCCGCATTGACTTTTACACTTGCCGAGCTTCGGCTAACCAGGTTCTCTCCTAGATGGCAGATTTGAACAGGTGCACCCTCCAGGGGAGCACTGTCCTGCTTCACTACAAATGTTCCGATCTTTCTTATCCGTCATCTTTGTTTCACAGAGGTACTCTTAAGGACAAAAGTTTTTCTACTTGGGTGCGCTTTTGAATTCTCTACGGCTGATCGTGCATTCCGCTGAATTCCATGACTTTTGACATTTGGATAAAGATCAAAAAGTCATGGATATGCAAGATGGCAGTGAGATAGTTGCCCTCAGATGTCATTCACTGGACAGAATGCCTAGACCATCTATTTTATATCCCAAGTTAGGGTCCTGTTTGGGAAAGATTAACCAGGTAGCTCAGTTGGGTTCCAGAACGAAATTTATCACGTTGGGATCATTCTCCCTCACATAAATGGTTGTGTACTGGTACTGATGATACCGCGATTCATCGTCATGGATACCATGTTTTCAGGAGCAACTGTCCTTCAAAATTTGAGAAGTAGTGGAAATCATGTAGTGACATTTGTCTGTCACAAATAACGCAAACCTTTCGATACCAAATTCCATGAAACAATTTTAAAATTAACCATATTTCTATTCGTTGCAAACCGCACAATTCGACGCATCATTTTTATCAATATTTCCATTGCTCCTAGGACCCTAGTGCACGAATTCAAAAAAGAAATTGCTTTATCATCGGTGACTCTAACTGACCTAATAATTCTTTCTTATGAACTTGCAATTTCTTCACTTTTGCAGTTTCCTACACACAACGATTCATTTTTCTTGGCTTAGTTTTACTTAACTTTCCCAATATCTTTTCTACCTATAAAAGAGCTCCCATTGGAATGACGGATCATTTTACGTTACTTTCTCATCTCAAATTTTATTGTAAAAGTAATCCCCTACCCTGATCTACATTCCCCATCCGCACTACGACTACGCACATGTTGACTGCTCTACCATTCCTCCTCATGATAAATTCCAATACTGCGAACATCGAACTGATTGTCTTATTTTCTACTGCGATGTTTATTCCCCCCAATGAAACATGTTATGCCAGACTTGAGAGATTTTCGTCTTACTACTTAAAACGAATGAGTCGAGGTAAATAGAGCACAAGGATGGTTTGTGGTCCACTGTTAATCATCTAGCTACCGCTGCGAAAGTTGAAACCGGGTGGCAGAATGCACTGAATGCGGATATTCGTCTTGATGACAAAAACGCTGTGAGATTTGGACAACCCTGAAACAACTGTGAAGCCCTATATCGAAATCCAACCTTAACATCGAAGAACTCAGACGTATGTTACTCAGAAATTCTGGTCTGCCCTGACTTACCGTCCATTTGAACCTCCTAATGAGCTCACCCCAGTTTCGCAAGACACAATCCTGGGAACTTTTCGCAAATTTAAAGGCAATAAGTTTCATTGATCTAATTTACTTTCTCCCTTGCTACTCACAACTTGGAAATTTCACCCTGCAAACCCATTAACCATTAATATTTGACTCACGATCGAAATCGTTCTTCACTGTCGGGAATCTGTTAGAATAAAGCAGATTCTCCAGAAAGGATCTGACAAACATGAACTTGCTGTTTGCTCCTTCAATCATGTAAAAGTAGTCGAGGTCTTGTTCCCTAGCTGGCATTCAGATTCGTGATTCCATGCAGTTTGTGCGCAAAACTTCGGAGTCTAAACTATATGCCGTGGGCTACACCAATCACTCAACTCCCCCGTAACTTGGTTGGGGATCCCGCCACGCTAAAGCCTTTGACTTCCTCAGTCGCTGTACTGTTCTTCAAACGGCCCTGACTCGAGTATTTCGAGCGTCTTACTTGACCATCTTTGCAACCGTGCTCAACTTATCATTTCCGGTAGGAATGAGTCCTCATTCATTTCAGTTACTTCAATAGTTTTCCAAGGAGCCATTCTATCTCCAATATTTTCCTATCTTTACGTTAACGAGTTTCCTATTTCACCGAATTTCTCAGCTGTCTTTCTGGCTGTCTTTGCAATCCCAAAACCAAGTGTATGCTGTTTGCAAGATAATCCGAATGAATTCATCCACTTGTCCTCCTCTCATTCACTCCCCATCACTTCACGTCCTTGATTGCGTTCCTCTTAATTTTCACAGTCTTTCTCGGTACTCATCTGTCTTCAGTGACCTCCCATCGCTAGCAATCAACAACGAATAATTCCGGAGAGATTCTCCGACCCGTTAAGTTTTAACAGATTTGGCCCACCCCCTTTGTGGGACCGAGAGCGTTGAGTCTGTGTTTCTAAGGATGAGCAGACTCTCTTCGTTGTTCTTTAGACTGAGGAAATTCAGAGCACCCTATGCATTTGCCCTTCCAATTTGTTACTTCACGTATTCTCATCCCCTGGCTCTGCTGTTCTCCAGCGCTCTCTCCGGAGTTGAACCTTATATTCGTATCGTCAAACCTCTAAGAATGTTTGGACGTTAAAGCGGAACCAATAAAGACAAGCGGATTTCATTGTTTAAACGCATTTCGATGCTTGTGGAAGATTTTCAAACAGTGCACTAATAATCAACATCAACCATTGTCTTCACATAACAAAGTTTTCACTTATTCGTCAACTCGTTCCACATTTAGGCCCCTCCCTTCTCGTAGCCCAACCTATAGGAACTGTTTTATTCCGTATTTTGTTCGTTTACGCGTAAATCGCAAATTACTTATAAGTGATCTTACCAGTCACTTTTAACTGTAACACTTACGTGTCCTTATTCTCTTTCATTTTCGTTTTGTCAAGCCTTTTAGTTTATCCTAATATGCATACATTGATATTTTTCTATTGTCCCCATGTAATTATCACAATTTTTGTGTATTCGAACTGAAAACCAGCCTCATCGGGGTGAATAAAAGCACTGTTCGACTTCAATTGACGTCATCCTCGAAACAAACAGATAATTATCCGAGTTCATTTGGTAGCCTTGTTTACTGCGATAAATTTTAAAAATGAACTAAAAATGATGTGGTTGAGTGAATTTCGAAAAAAGAAGCTTCCAATCCTTCATAAATTTACACAATTTACGGACACTTACAGTTACGGGATCTAGGGCTCCGTTTTGCATCAGATACCAAGAGAATCGGCACTAAATGTCATTAAAAAGTGTTGCTCGCGAAAAATTTGAAACTTGAAACTTCGACCGTCTAACGTATTGGCTTCGACACATTATGGTGAGATCACGTGTCATAGCACGCTCTGGTCATGTCGTCCACGCGACGGTACTACATGGATGCCATTGTACAACAAAAGCGAATTTGAAAATAACGCCGTTCACATGACGTTTACACTGTACACAAGCCCAATAAAAGTGTGGTGTGAACGAAGTATTCGCAGGTCGTACGATTGCTAACCCACAATTCCGTGGGAAAGACTGGCTGAACTCGAGCGATCGAAGTTTACATGTTTTCGTCGAAAATGAAAGCTTCCATCCAGGCTAAACATTGATTTTGAAATTATGTGAAGAATCCTCGCATGTGTATCATGGATCGAATACACGAAAATGCAGATTAAATGTCGCTCAGTTCAGGGCATGGAAAATCACTTTCCACGAAGAGAACCCCATGCAACACAAACAGATCCATAGGATTGTGCTCAGTTTATCGACGAGAAAAAATCTACTTGTGAAGGATTACTGCTGATGTGAACCTAGGGAAGTCGAATATCACCGTGAAAAAAGATAGTAACAGAAAACGGGTGCCATTTCCGAGTATTCTCTCCGTACATGGCCTGGGTCAATCTCTAACACTACATTCAAGACTCCAAATTATTCATCCAGACACTGGAACGGTATGTTCTCTCATCATTGAATAGAATGTTATTCTAGAAAGTTAACGAAGTGAAGCCCAACTCTAATGCAACTAAAAGTTGGATAGTGTTTCTCGAACTGAAGATCATGCAGACCTGGTTGATTTGAAACCAAGCTAGCATTTTTGCTAGTTCCTAGTCACTGGTTCAGTCAGAGATGCAGAGTATGCGCGTCCGTATTTGAACTCTAGACCACACTGAAATGAGAACGATATAATATTAGTCATGATATCATTCAGACTCTCATGATGACTGTATCCAGAACATGTGTCCGGTTGGTACGCGGTTTCAAGGAGAGGTCGAAACCTTCACTCGCGGGATTTACAAGCTGGAGTGAACCAATCGGATTGGTCGAAATTTAGCTGAGTCTTGTCCATGAACTTACAGTTGATCAAGCCATCAGGTGAGAAGTGAGGTCACATAATGTGGTAACAGCTACCGTAGAATCAAATGGTGGATTGCCGTTGACAAGTACAAACACGTTAAGACAAGCAGGCACTCAATGTTTACAAAAGGAAGGGCCTGTTCAGTTCGACTTAACTTGATTAGAACACCTAATGGAAGTTGTTGTTTTGGATTCTGTCCCTCGGTAAACTATAATAGAACTCGGTCAGATAGGCGGAAAATATTGGGAATGTGTTGGGAAAATAAGTGAAGCAAGCACAGAAACGGTGATCGCACACCCCGTCAAACTACACCCGATATTCCCCGTGGTGAACTTCAAGAGGACAGAATTCAACGGTCCACGTTGTTTCATGTAATATGATTTATGCATAAATGTGATGTAAAAGACATGTCCCGTAACCCCTAGGGCCCACTATACAAAGGGAGGGGAAGGACCGAGAATCATGACCCTGAAACTTGGACTGGCATAGAAACACATAAGATCTCATTAATTCAGATGTGCTACCGAGGAGGTCGACAGCAAGTGGCCGGCAGATGCTGGACTCGAACCTCTAACCTTTTCAATGACAGACACCTAATCCGCTGGTTGTTGTCTTACTGTCTCGTCTTTGACAAATAGACGCTCATGTAGGGTAATTTGGTGGCAAGCGGAAGCTTCTAGCAACCAGGATATTTCGTCCCACCAATAAACAACCTTTTCAACACTCCCAAGAAGGTGAACCTATCGAGAGTGAACAACGTGTTTCACTTGTTCAACATGAAATAAATGAGCTGAAAAAATACTATTATTAAATCTGTACTAAGAGGACTGGTGCGAGGCATCTACACGGCAGTTAGTGAACAATTACGATGAAGATGAGTTACTATCACCTGACGATCGATGACATTTCGAGAAAATCATATTAGCGATCTTAAACAACAAATTACAAAGGAATAACAAAGTTGGGCGTTTTATGGCACACATTTTTCTTTGGCGAAAAACCCGAAGACTAGTTTCCATTTCCAGATATATACTGCATTCAAAATGTACTTCAAACTGACGACATTCGAGGCATAGCCCAAATCATTCGAATGTACACAACAAACGATCTGAGTGAGCTGTGCAATGAATCAACCACTAGATGAAACACGTGATTTTTTTTCATTACATTCATTATGCATGGATGCGGTGGGAGTTGATAAGTCACTAGGTTTTACTACAAGATGGGGGGTCCTCAACCGTAAGCCGGAAACTTGGAGTGGTCCGGCTGGATCATGTGTGGTAACGAGCCGGACAACAGCGAGTCTATGCCTACCACCAGACAAGTGATGTGTATTTCTTGATATAACTCGGTGCTGTCGATAGAGGCGATACTGAGTCCACGTTTCGATTACTCCGGGAGGTTTTTGAAATCGAGTTTTTTTCAATTAAACGATTAAAGGATAGTTTCCAGTCATATTTTTAAGTTAGTCGATTGAAAAAACCTGTTTTGAGAGTGATTGCCGACCATAACTGATGGGCCAGCTTGTTAACACCTTAGTCGCTAACTTGCCTACTGACACACTCACCTAACCTCCGGGGCCAGTATGATCATAGATACCCTAGCCAAGGGCGGAGGATTTACCTTGCACTCCAGAAGAGTAAAGTTTTGCGATGATATCTGAGTGGATTAGTCTGACGGTGTAGCTTTTACGAGTTGTTTCATCCTTATAAGGAATGTCAAGCATTCCATATCCATCTTTTTGTATCTTTTATCTTTTACTTCCTTTATTGATGAAGCAACAATGTGCATCAACTTCCGGGAAGGGGGCCGCGGTCAGCAGAGGGCTGCCAAGTGGGGAAGTTCGTCGAACCCGCGACCTTCACATGCAAACCCCACGACCCTATTCGTTTGGCCACCGCCGGCCAAGGTCGGGCTAGGATATCGATCCGAGACAAACAATTTCCTGTCGAATGTTTTAGCCAATAGGCTATCCGAGATGCCAATCAACGGTTTGGTGAGCTTTAAGATATGCTACAAAACCCATACATCGCTGGATCCTACGGTCAAAAATTGATATTACTACTTTTGCTATTATTATTAATAATATGCTAGTGTAAACCTGTTTTTTCAGTCGGCTCGTGACAGCTTATACATGGGGTAGTGAATAGCATCGCAACTAGCAGACCCGACGTTAAGAATCATAAAAAAACGAATACTTTTAGCGAAAGAGATAAACAATATGGCGTTTTCCCCAAACATCGTCAACAGACAAATCAAGTAACTGCCGAGAAACTATTTGATCGAACCTGAAAACAAAAAAACAGAAGATCTAAACCACAGACAACATTCACCTGATTCGTTATTGGGTTCAGTTGAACTAATCAAAGCGGTGTGATGTAGAAGAGACAGAAGAGGTTTAGTGCAAAAAAATCACAGACAAAAAGATGTGTGCGTGTGTGTGTGCATTGCAGCGGAACGACCGAATCCGTTAGTCACTGATTCGCTGAATCTGTTTGAGCAGTCATGACTTAACTTCCTCCATGGAATGATTCCTAGTTTACAATCGAAACCTGACTCATGACAAAGGACATGTCTTAGCTATTTTATACGCCAATGATTTTACGGGGATTCGAACCTGGGGTGAAGGACTGCAGGCCAAACCGGGCCATCCAGACAAGTTCTTCCGTAACAAGAAAAAAAAGAAAACGGGAAATTATTGAAGAAATAAAGTGACATAAACCAAGACAGTTTCACTTGCTAGATAATCTCACTTCGAACTGAAGATGAAACTAAACCACAAGAAGAGCTCTGCATGTCACGTATATTAGGGAAAGAAACCAACATAGAAACGCGACAAAACACCTGATAAGGTCAACTGTATACTTGTAAATGTGTCACGATGCAAACCACAATCGATCCGTAAAATAAGGTACACGAACTCCAACCTCATCGATTCACACACAACAGCAACAACAAGGAGTAGGTGAGTTTTTCAGGGCAGAATAATTTCATTGACTTAACCAATAGGCTGTGAACTCAATGAGAGCATGTATTTCGGGGGTAGGCGAGTGGATGGGTGAGTGCACGGTTCATTTGCATCTTCACAAAAGCGCAGTCTCACGACACACGTGCAAACACATATACACACACGCACACACATCTACATCTACATCCTCCTGCTCTGCCTCTCGTCAGGTTGCCCCAACTCATCAGGCAAGCAGGCAAGCAAATTCGCCAACACTTCTTCGGTCGAGCAAAAACACAAGACACGAAACACTCACTCGATCCAATTATTAGACAAGGATTCGCGAGCAGGAGGTAATTAGGACAGTTCCACTCGAATGCGAACGAAAGCATCATTCACAGAGGCGAACCTCTCAATCAGATGAAAAATCGCTCAGACTGCACCCTGCTTTCAGGTGTGACTTTGAAACGATCGCGCTTACAAGAAATTTCCTATTCTCACAATAGTCCAAACTTGTTGCCGCTTTCGTGTGTTTGTATGTGCGTGTGTGTTTGAAATTTGATGAGTGATGCGTTTTGACATTCGACCGGTAACTACTGGGCCCGAAAACAGCTGATCCCAACTCGGGTGTGATCGGCTGTGCAAAGCACCAATGCACATGCAAGCATACACACACACACACACACACACATACACGTGCACGTAAACATGTTCACACACGAAAAAGACCTGTACACAGCCCAGCTGTTTCGTCTGCTTTAAGCGGCCGCGTACACGGAAGCAAGCACCCGCGCACCGTAGTTCGCCAAACGAACTTCGGAAAAAGGACACTCGACTGAGAAATTTATGGTGTGATTCGTAAACGAACTTATCACCCACCCACGTTCCCAATGACTCAAATGAGATTCTGGTGAAAATTTGTTTTATTTATTTCAATCCATGGATTTCAAGCACTAAATAAACCGGCTCACAAATCTGACACTAAACGGAAAACTACCCAGCGGTTGACACAATTACCACTGGACCGGACGGTGAAGCCACACGTACAAAAACTGAGCGTGGTGCACTCGGACCTGTGTCCAAGGAAAACGCTCAAAAGAATATCTGTTTGAAAGACATTCGGCGGTTGGCTTTCTCCTCTAGCCCTTAGATATTCAAACGGTAGCCAGTCCACTCTTTATGAGGTCAACCATAAGCACCCTGAAGAAGTAAGGCACTCAAAGAGGTAGATTTAGTTTGTTTCACACTTCTATTGCCGAAGATCAGGAGTTGAAATTGAGTTTCAAGACCCATACTCAACAGCACTTCAGTCAACCCACGTATGGCCTTGCGAACCACTTTCCTCATGTACAAATTGAAAGGTTATGTGATCTACCGTCCACTGTGCTCAAATCCCCAGGAGCTGAACTGTGTCATCTGGACCCTATCTAAGATGCGGATAAGGGAAGAATGGCCAAAGAAATTGAGTTTAATTAAAAAGTGGTTCTAGGAGAACCGTGGCCGTGCGGTAAATCTTGGTCTGACAGGCCTTCTCTCTGCAAAGTACCACACGTCCCCTAGTGGCACAGCGGGGGGTGAGAGTGGCCCGTCAAAGAAATAACGTCATTCGTATTTATACCGTGTTCCCTGCAAGGCTTATCAGAGGAGACGCATGAATCGAGCAACAGGTCACCGGCTCGTATGAAACAACGTTACTGCCTTGCTGATGGGATTTAGTTGTTTACAGGCTAGATGTGCACCGCAAATGAGCCAACTTACGCTGGGACTGAGTGATCTAATTATACAGCAGCCCAAAACGCAAACGATCGTGACAGAACTTACATCTGAAGACCGTATTCTTTTGCCAATTGATGCGCTACTTACAAACACGAGCTCACACACCGTGCACAATTTCTCACATAAACAACCACTTTTTCCCACCTCCTGTACTTTGGTTTCGTTGGGCCATTCGGTGTCATATGCCACTCCCACCCACTTTAGATTTTTACTCCAACAAAATATGGAGAACTGTGATTGGGCCCAGCCACTGCGATCCGACACCTTAGTTTGCTGTTTGGGAGTAGTTCTTAAGATATCGTGTAACACCGTCCTGTAGATAAAGAGACATTTCTGGTGTCATTCTCCATCTGATTAGGATGTGCGAGTAGACTCGCCGAATAGCCGTCTCACATGATAAAGGCCAACTCACGAGAGTGTACCTGCTAGAATTTTAACCCCCATCTTGCTTAGTCGAATTCAATCATATGATAAAATTATCGCAGTGACCTTGTCGTTAAAGAAAGGGCAATAAATCGCTGTCATGGTCCATCGGAAAAGAACTCCAGATATTCAACGATGGTAAACCAAAGTGGTTTTACCATAAAAAAGCTGTTTTCAGAAAGATCACTCACGTTAACCGAATTACCGACTCACTAGTACCCATAACAACGGCAGCGTGTGAGTACGTATCCATCGTCATTGTTTTTCTCACTCACCCTGCAAGTCGTTCGAAAATGATAGTGTAAGGAATATCGCACATTCACAAAACCGCCAAATGATGTAACCGAGCTAGGTTCACTGAATTATGGTTTACAATGCGACTACACAGGGAAGAAAGTAGCGGATGAATTGATTTCCACAAGCAACAAACAGGATACCTTTTACCCTTAGCTCCGTAAGTCATACACTTGAACAATATTTACTGCACTTAGTAACGTCAGGTTAGACAGAGAAGGATTCCAGATTGATCAGATCGTGTCCCGGATCTTTACAAAATGGCGACCGATTGGGCCATTTTGATCCGAGCGACGTACCCAAATCATGGAATCTGTAAATCGAAGACGGAACAATAGATCGCCGGGAGAAGGTAGTGACTACCGACACTAGGGTGTTCCAGAATATCACACATTACGCCCATATAGTGTACCAATATAATTGCAACGGAAAGGTTGTTTCCCGCACACAGCTATGATACACACATCGTCGGCGTAAAAAAAAACACGGGAAGTACGATACTTTTCTCGTGGAATTTCGATTTTCCGTCACAAGTCTGGCTTACTGATACTGGGACAAATTTGTACGAATGTTCTAGTCATACCCGAAGATGGTTGTTTTACCTATTTTAGGAGAAATACTAAAATCTAAGCGGTACGAAACGTCTGTCGCGAATTTTGTGTTCGCACGGGCGTTGTGACGGTTGAACGAATTTTAGTCGGTAGCGCTGTGCATGAGTCACAAGCCTCGTGTGCAAGGCCGTGGAATTCAGGCGTGCGAACCAAAGTGCACATGAGAGTGTATGCATGCGGCGTGGGCGGTTGGGCGGGCGATTGGAGTTCGTCTCGGCGGTACAAACCATGTTCACAATCATTTCCACAAGGGACGTGTGTGAGCGTGCGCGTAAATCGAGTGTAGGTCGCCGGTTTGACAACAACAACAACAACGCTTCAACGAGGGCATCATCAATCGATCAAACAAGGCGAAGTTATCTACACACACACACATACACATACGCAAACACGCACAAAAGATCACGCTACAAAGAACTACACTGGTTACTGTCCAGATAACCCAAAGGCCAGAATTCACGAAGACTCCAAGAATCACATTGAAACACCAGAAGCAGTGAAGTTAACCACTATGATTCACAATTTATCAAATCATTAAGTATTGTTTACGTAAGGATTCACCACACACGGACCAACGGTGCTTTCAGGCCAATTGGTTCAATGCCATTGCACGCCCAGCCAATCTGGAATGGACAATGTTACGGGTGCAAGAATTCGGTTGCATGTGAGTCTGAAAGCAACTCGCCAAAATCCTGACATGTATCGCGAACAACATTGGCGCATAAGTGACAACATTTACTAATATTGAACACGCTGGTCAGGAGCATTTTTGACACTCTACCGACTCAACTGTTTTTTAATGAGTGTTGGTGAGATTAATCAATGAAAAATACGCAGAATTTTGTTGGTTCTCTACGAAACGTAATGATATAACGAATCCAGCGATCCACACTCATTATAGTTTGCTGGAAATATTATCGTAATACAGAGAGGTGCCTGTGAAAGCTTCGTCACGTAAACTTCGCATCCTTCTATTCCTTCTACTTATCAGCATCCTAATTTAACTTCCACTCTCGTCATTATTCAAGAAAATATCAAACGAATGTCGTAGAAACTGCAGTGGCCGAACAAATTTTGAATTGGTTCGCCTTCAGTCTAGATAAGTCGTGAGTTTCTTAACTTATGCAAGTCTGAAATACGATACAACAAACGGCAAAAGATACAACAAGAACAAAAATTTGAAGAAATTTATAGTACCTCCCCGGAATATGTGGGACAGCTTGAAGAATTTCATATCAGGAAAAGATAAAAAGATGAGTTTACCGTGATAAGTTCTTCCGATTTTTAGACATCTTCCCTTCAATGAAATAATTTTAACTGCATTTGATCATTTCGGTTCAGAAGGGTACTTCTACGTGAGCAGTATATAGGGGATAAAACATCAGTGAGGAAATCATACAATCTAAGCGAGGACGAGGGTCATAATGTGTATTGTGGGTGTGTATCCTACGCGTTTAGGAATCTTTTTGACTCACACAAATAGTCATTCATTCTCAATTTCTCACCCATTGTAATGCTATATCAATTTCACAATCGCCATTTAGGCATTAATTTTTATCACGTGATTCGAGTCATTAATAGACTAAGCCTGACAACCAGACCAAATGTGACAAATGTGTTTTCTTTTCTTCGCCTCCTCCACAAAAAGCAGTACTTTGTATGTTTACAGACGAGTCACATGTTCTGCGGAATAAATAAAGATCAAACTTAAGCCAAACTGAATGAGTTAGGTTCCGAAAACACGAATAGTAGGTATCAATAACCGGATTGTGAATCAGTTAATCGCGACGCTCGTTTCAATTTTCGAAGCCTCACGCTCCCTGATCTTGGTGTTCATATCGCACTTTTCATTACCGCCCGATTTAACATGAAAAACAATCGCATTAACCTAGAAAAGCTTAAAGCCGTTGTGGTAAATTCGCGTTACATTAACAGGATTTTCAATTCGATACAGAAAAGAAAGACTGCTGCGCCTATTTCAAAATAAAGATCTCACGAGGGACTTGGAATGGAAACATGGTGACAGAATCATTAGACTGCAGTGAAGGCCCTTTGAAATAAATCGCATTGACGGTGAGACAGGTGTACCGGCTCCAATAACTCTTCATTTCATTTTGTTTTCTTTTACATTATCAATCGAACGAAAATGCACACCATTTTCAGGAAGCTGGCTGGAGAGGTGGGTAACAAACGGTAAAATTGAGTGGTGAGCGATTCGAAATTCCTGTCTTCAAGCTAAGTCGCCCACAATGCTGACCGACTGAACAGCGCCGGGCAAACACAGAGCAGCCGGTTGTACAAGGCGGCCAAATAGTTCGGATGCAACGAACTCCTAGAAACTCAGCATCATTGTTCAATGATAACCGAAGTAAGAGAGCTATGGTCACCGGAATCAATCGGCCTGGATGACTGGATGGGAAACATTGAATGAATGACTATTTATGAGAGTCAAAAAGATTCCTAAACGCGTAGGATACACACCCACAATACACATTATGACCCTCGTCCTCGCTTAGATTGTATGATTTCCTCACTGATGTTTTATCCCCTATATACTGCTCACGTAGAAGTACCCTTCTGAACCGAAATGATCAAATGCAGTTAAAATTATTTCATTGAAGGGAAGATGTCTAAAAATCGGAAGAACTTATCACGGTAAACTCATCTTTTTATCTTTTCCTGATATGAAATTCTTCAAGCTGTCCCACATATTCCGGGGAGGTACTATAAATTTCTTCAAATTTTTGTTCTTGTTGTATCTTTTGCCGTTTGTTGTATCGTATTTCAGACTTGCATAAGTTAAGAAACTCACGACTTATCTAGACTGAAGGCGAACCAATTCAAAATTTGTTCGGCCACTGCAGTTTCTACGACATTCGTTTGATATTTTCTTGAATAATGACGAGAGTGGAAGTTAAATTAGGATGCTGATAAGTAGAAGGAATAGAAGGATGCGAAGTTTACGTGACGAAGCTTTCACAGGCACCTCTCTGTATTGCGATAATATTTCCAGCAAACTATAATGAGTGTGGATCGCTGGATTCGTTATATCATTACGTTTCGTAGAGAACCAACAAAATTCTGCGTATTTTTCATTGATTAATCTCACCAACACTCATTAAAAAACAGTTGAGTCGGTAGAGTGTCAAAAATGCTCCTGACCAGCGTGTTCAATATTAGTAAATGTTGTCACTTATGCGCCAATGTTGTTCGCGATACATGTCAGGATTTTGGCGAGTTGCTTTCAGACTCACATGCAGTCCGTTTGGCTTTGTGGACAAATCTGAAAGTCAAATGTTTCTATATCCATGTAACTTTAACCTTGAACATCTTTTTTGCTGTTCACGGCCCCGGTTGCGTGTACATTTGCAAAGGGTCGTCACGACGTCTGTCGTGATAATTCAAATTCTCGAGTCGTCTCACGTGACCGATCGTTTTACCTGCTGACTTCGCTTGTATCGTTTAACTGAACGTCTTATCGATCCGTGATTCCCATTAGGCGGCGGAGGACGCTGTCCATTGCGATCAGCGTGTAACTTCGATTCAGTGGGTTAACAATATTGGGTGCGTATGAACAATTTGCTTCAACAACTGGAGCTCTTTTTTCAAGATGTTTATGCACCATACTGCTGGAAGAAAAGTGTTGACGACAACTGGAGAGATCGAGGAATCAAAACACCCCATACTCGTCCAGTAATTGGGGATTTGGTTTCACATCTACGACTCATTGGGAAGGAAGATCGTGCTAATAGAGAACCTACTTATTCCTTAGAATCTGACAAATGTCCTAGAAACTTGTTGGGCCGAAATATCAAAAACATTTGCGTACTGATTAATGAACCCTATGCCAAGAAAAATCCCAGTCGTTCAGACTACTTCCGGACTAAGTAAGTGGTGTTGAGTCTCTCACACCAAGTAGCTATTCGTGGTTGTTTTCACTATGAGGCCCATAACTCCCAAGCAGAAAAGTTTTGATGTCAACACAATTTGAACATTTTGGGATGGGACATCCTTTTGGAGCTATATACACTGAGTTCTCGTCAATTTTCTGGTCTTTAGTAACTCTTGGTACTGAGAGGATTTATTGCACCCAGTCCTGACAAATATTTTAGATCGTTAGCCTTCGCATTAAGGGAACCAACTGGAAGAGAGAGGTACAGTTGCTAATGCCCAAGAAGTGCTGAATTGAGTGAAACTTATCTCATTCAAACCGTAAAAATTGCTTAAAGAATAATGGAATAACAGAGATGACACTGGAGGGACAAATCATTGTTTCACACCTAACTAGCTTAGTCTGAAGACTTGACAAGGCAGTTGATGCCAAAAGAGAAAATCAGGTCCTTGTCGGTTGGTGCAAATTGTTATACCTAAGTGTTTGACCGAGTCAGTACTGGTAGCGGGGACAGAGTTAACAATTGACTGTTGATCGGAGAATAAGGGGGACTGAATAGGTTGAAAATAAATAGTAGAATTTGGATTTGAAATTAGTATACTGAATTCGGTCAGCCACGGTAACGAATTGATACGGTTTGCCAGTAAACACTGAATTGGTCATAAACCAAGCTACACAAACAAATACGACGAGAAGACCACAAGGGAAAGGAAACACTTCCGAGTTGCATTTATAACTCGTGGGTTTATATAGAAAATTGGAGATATCCCAATTGGTGGAATACAGTCCGACCAATCACATTCGAAGAATATCGGGATTTCACGACCGTTCGCCGCCATGATTCTCATTGGTCAGTTTTCTAGGTAGGCTGGCGTGAAGCTGTGTCGGACTGCGTCTCGTAACTTAGACGGGGGCATGATTAAAAACACTTGGAGCTGTTGAGATATAAACCAAAGTAGGAGGGAAATCTCTGGAGACCATGCCAGTTCTCAGAAAAGGGGATGAGTTGGAGAAAGACTATTTTTGGCATTTTCATGTACCGTACTCTATAAAATGTTCATATACTCTCACTCACGAATTTGATAAGTCTTTTATGCAAAGATATGGGAACCGAAACGGCAATGGCCTTGCCAATTTCCAAGGTCACATTGCTTGTGATCCGTTGTGTCATGTCTCCTGCTGATCTCCTCCTCATTGGTTTCGTTATGTAAGTGTTGAGATCCTGGTTGATACGCCTAACATTCTTCGGGTCATACTGATTTTCCTGCGTTCGTACTTTTCACTTCGGTGACGCAACCTGTCCTGGTGCATACTAAACCGAGTTGGAGGATATGCTGGCCTAGAACGCAACGTTAAGTCTCCGCAAGTTAGTGTTGTGACCATAGTTTGAGAGGATCTTTCATAATTTAATATCCTGTGAAAATTGCAACGAAACATTAGCTTTTTTGAATTTGTTGAAGCCTGTAAGGGTGTTCTTAGTTGATAACAACCGTTGAGATTGCAACAGTTATTTTTTGGTGATTTGCAGGCCGTTTGCTGCTATTCTGAATAAAATTGTGCAACTTTACAACTGCTTGAGGGAGATTGTTAGAGAATTCCAAAGACGAATTTTGTTGCTTATGACAGATTTTCAGACAGTTTGTTATCCAAGACTAACGACCGTTCCGGACAACATGTTCTAAGTCTCCTCACTCTCCAACTAGTTCCATCTTTAAGCTTCTCCCCTCTCGTACCTTGCTCGCTTGCGCGCACGCTACCAAACTGGTATTAGGCGATCTTAGAGTTCACTTCCAGCTATGGTACACATGGTTCGCGTTTGTGCGTTTCCATTCTCCATTGCTATTATTTTCTTATCAGACCGATTATCACACCCCGATGGATATCTCCTTTGTGTCATGTGTTCCACGTGGTTCGGCTGAAAACTCGTTTTCACGCATGCACATAAAGCGCGAATTGATTTGACTTGACTTATCGACCCTTAAAACAAGAATATTTGTGTCTAGAATGAGTTTTCCAAGTAATGCCGTGTCAAATACCATCGCTTTCGTGCCTCGAGTGGTTCGAACATGGACTTTTCATATAGGAGACGCCTATGTGAGTGTTTATTAGGAAAAACGTGGCGGTTTTTTAATTGCGTACCTACGACTTGTCATGACGTCAAAGCGTGCATTGAAGGGCTAACCAACTGGATGCGAATTCACCTATTCCAGAAATAGATTTTCCTACCCTTGACAGATTTTCGCTATCTCAGTACCACCGTTCGTCTCATTTTAAATGAGATGGTGAAGGAACCAGTCCTAAACGAGGCTACTACATTTCATTTAAAAACTTGCTACTGGGGCCGAAATATGGGCCAAAAATTGAAACTAGACCATCCCAAACCATTGGACCCCTAACATATGATTTTAGTAAGTCGCTTTGAAGTCATGCGTTGCAACCACAGCGTTCTGACACTTCGAAACACTTCCCCAGCATGCTACCTACGGCGCACTGTGCTAGTACAGTCCTACTCAGAAAGACGGTTAAATCATGACAACAGTAACAACGAGACCGTTCCTGTGGTGGTCTAAAGTCTGCAGCACAAAAATTAGTGGATGGTACCGTGTAACTCAAGCATCGAATTTCACCATTGAAAGTGTCACATGATTGATGACCCCGGTAGTTATGACCTTGTGGAAATCTGAATTCTTCATCATTTTGGCGACCATTTCTCAATGAGCTAGGCTGACTAAACTCGAGAAGAAGAGTGCATGGGCATTAACCTTTCACACCAAAATTGAAAGCTGTACTCGTGGTAAACGTTTCAAATCGAAATTACAAAAAAATCTCATATGCTTATTGAGCGAATAAAAAACAAAAAAAATATGACAGCTTTTATTCTAATGCGCGCACAATGTGTGCCTTGAATGACACAGTAAAATCGGATTCAATTCCAGCTAGGAAAAACCAGTTCAGATAATCGGTGATATCTAAATTTACAATATGATTTGAATGGAAATGACAAGTATTTCGGGTGGCCGTTAAGCGAGAGAAAGCGAGTACTCATTTGTAGTTCATGGGTTAAGTGAAATTACCAAATCGAGTACTGTCCCCGACTCCGATGCATACATGCAAACCTCACATTATTAGCTCCAATTATGGGCTGAAAACCAATCTGCGTCATGCATTCTAACGTGCTAAAGCACCCATTGGTGCTTTATTGTATTCCATTCTATTGTCCCATTTCAGCCAAAAACAATAAAGAAAGATAAAACAGTTACACTTGTCGTTTGTAAAAAAGAAAGGCCAGTAGGGAGAAAAACACGTCAAGTGAATGGCTTGAGCATCTGTGGTAGGTTGCTCAGGGAGTTCTCTGAAACATGGGATTTTATTGGGCAAATCAAGGCCGTCAATGGCGGGGCGTAAATGATGAAAAATCATACGAGAACCTTAGGGAACCTCTGAGTCACTGACTTTGTGGACATTCAATGCAATGATGTACGGGTAGAAAACGGAAATCTTGACCTCGCTAAAACTAGGATGGACGAATGTTGGTCAAAGTGATTCAGGCTTAGCGGCGGGATTGTTAAGGCAGCAGGTTCGGGTCTGAAACAAACTGTAGTAGCGCGTGACCTTAAGATGGCTTAAAAATATATAGATTCAAGATTGGGGTTTAGAAACAATTCTTTGAGTTCCCTCCCACCCCCCCGGCATCTACGCAAGCCTACGGCGGTTTCATATTTGATTCATCCATCAACTGACACTTACCGAAGTTAAACCGCCTGTCACATCCAAGCCAAGCAGGCCATAACGTTTCCAATTTCGGCTCCGTGATTTCTCACGTCAAAGGAATTACTTCTCAGTTCAAGTTCGAAAATGATACAGATCAGCGAGCTGGTTATTTGGACAGGTTACGCACGCTTGACCATGTACACGGTGCTCTCGCCAGTATAAAATAGGGCCAAAAGATGTGCCTCAGTGAAGGGCTTGTTCCCTGCGGCTGTGGTTGCCTGAGCCCGGTTGCAGCTATCGCCGCCTCGTGTCCGTGCGATTTGGGCGAGCCAGTCACAGTGTCACCACCTGTCAATGAGTCAGCAGTGCCTTTGACAATGCGAATTGGTCGCCCGAGTGGCTTCTTGCTACCGAATCTAGGGGACCTTGACGCATGTCACGCGGTTGTGTTGACGTTGGAACAGTAGTGCATGATGTATAAGTGGAGTTGCCGACACATAATTAGCGACATATTCGCCCATGTAGTATCAAATGGAGCACCAGGCGACACAAAAATGTCGGAGCTAAGATACAATCGATTTGAAAGAGGAAGAAATAACTGGAAGGTGAGAGTATCCTTGTTGTTCACTGCCGATCCGAGTTTAGGGTGGATCCAATGGCGTGAGCACGGCGGAAGCCTATGCCCCGTCTTCGGCATAGGGGGAGAGGTGAGCGTGGCGAACGGAGTCAAAAAGGAGCAACGACAAGTTATTTGTGGGAATCACCAAATCAAACCACCGGTCTCTCCGCGATACGAGAACGCTAGTGGGGTAAGATCCTTCCCATGAACACCAAATCCTCCGGACTTAAACTTTGATGAAACATGGGAAATCACTAGGACCGAAAGATTACGCTAGTGGGAAACTTACCGAATCTCCAAAGTCTTGGAAACGCCTCTGGGAAAACCGTAGGATGAAATACCACTAATATTTGTCGAAGAGTCGCAGTTGCTTTTTATACCGATGGTCGAAATACACCAGTATCCCCACGATGCACTATGATTTGTGTTATTTTTTCACAGTGATTCGCATAATCCTAATACGGTCGAGTGGCACTGCACCCAAAAGTCAGGGGTTTCAAAGGGGATGAACGTATCTTTGTCATGTGTAATCGTGTTCGCTGCGGCCACGCTACTCGACTGAGTCAGACCGGTTCCTTTAATCAGTCCTGTGTAAGCGATCAAATGAATGTCTGCGACAGACTACTTTGAAGGGGGAAAGTGAAAACAACCGTCAAAGTTTGGGGTCACCTGATGCAATTTTTGAAGTAAGGCCAATTCAATTTGCGTAGACATGAGGACAATCGATTCAGCATTTATCCTCGTTGTACAGTCAGACCGCTTTACCGATTCGATACTGAAAAACGGTTTGTTGTCAAATCCAATTTGTGTAGTGATGATGAAGTAGTGGGAAAAGTTTACGCACACGTATTAGAGGTTCATTATAGACTTTTTTCGCTGGATTATGAATTTAATGATGAATATACACCAGGTGAGCAAGTAAGTTGGAAACATTTATCGACCGCCTAGACTGTAGTACAGCCATAGGATGCATTTTACATCTTCAAAGTGTGAGCTGGTACTGGAGGACTGAATTAGCTAGAAGCTCAAAGCTTGTTCTAGCAGAGGAAAATTTCGGTGAAGTAGATATGTTTAATTACTTGGTATTTTGCATCTCGCCAGGTGTCGTCAAGACTTAGCTTGGGATCCGGTTGTCGATCACAAGCCGAGTATACATAGTAGCGGTTCCTGCTATGCGTCTCAAAAACGTGGCCGTTGGGAGCATGTGTGCTAAGAATTTCGGTGATTAAATACTTGCCTTCGCAGTACTGGTAGACTAGGGTCGAGAACTGTCTCGGTAACTCAGAGACATGGGGAAAGGTACTGGCCCACGGAGTTTAATCCTAGGCAGGAGCACTGGATTGAAATAGGATACTTTGGTTAGGTCATGGGTGGCGAATACTCATAGACTGCCTGTCGCGCTCTCCAAGGCAAGCGGTGAATCGAGGTTGGGTCGAGATAGTTAGTAGTCTGGTTCATATAGGTCTATTTGGACTGCCAAGTTGAGGTCTACAAGATCTCCCCCCCCCAGACACACACACACACACACATACACGCATACGAGACGATTGGAGACAATAGAGTGATATGGCCAAACAGTACATTCAATGACGTTCTTAAATTTGACATTTTTCTTCTATACAGGTCCGCAATCTACTGCTTTGCACTCAATCTTTCACTATTTCTCGTTAATTTCTCTTATGAGTAAATGGTGCTATGAGGTTGTACTCAAAACTAGAATATACCAATGAAAGATCAAGAGACTGCAAAAAATTAAACTGAAACTGTAAATCAGTTCGACTCGTCAAGTAAGTTCAGGCATTATTTATGCCGAAAAGTGTTGGTTCTTTCACCGGACACTGGAGCCCCCGAGACTGAGTGCACAATTATGTCACGACTTTCGCCATCTGGTTTGAGGATGCTCATAGAATTCATCTGTTGGATTTGCTATGACCATAATTCGCTTACCTCTCATTTCTTCCGTACTGTGTCGAGATGGTTGAATCAGAAACCGGTCCGGTAATGTCTCCCATTATTTAAATAATGGTAAATCATGTCTGCCTATCTGCTGGGCTTCCCAAGGGAAGGTCACAGAGGGAATGCTTGATGAACCATGAAAAGGCGCATGCGTGTCGCTAACAAACCTCGTCATGCACAGACGCAAAATAAAAAGTAACTCCTCTGGAAGAGAAATTATTCGTAGAGCTTGCCGAACCTTTGGGTCTCGGTTTGTCTGAATGCATATTTCCTGAAATATGCATATTTCCACCATTCATTTGAATTCGCTTCAAGAGCATTTCTAATATCAGTTTAGCGTGTCATTTCCAATTTGCCGGATTCCATTCAAGTTAGGCCAATGGTTTTTGTGAATCTAGTCAGTTGGCCTAGTAGCAACCGTTCACAATTTTAACACTATCAGTGCAACGACAGCAGACGTATACGGATAATACGCGGCGAAAAGGAGGTCCTTAAAAGTATTTCACCTGCTGTATCAGTCCAAACGAAACTAGGCTGTAATTATCCTTACAATCTGATTTTTCTAATCACACGTTTGGAGCGTTCACATGCTGTGGACGAAGCATACTCCAGTCCCGCTAGGGCTGACGATACCGGGGAAGTAGTGAATCGGAGACCATGGGAACCACAAAATGGCTCCCGGTAAATTGGGCGTAGGAATGAGTTGGGCAACTGCAAGCTGTTGTTTACTGTCAAACGATTCAACAAATTCGAGGAATAAAAAGTCGGAACTTTCTGCATTTTGATATACTGACAAATGTGGCGTTGGTATAATGAGCAGTGTTGAGTAAGTACAGTCGCTGATGTTGGCATTGGGTTGGATGTGGCCGCGGTCTGAATGTAACCACATACTACAGATAATCAATCACCATAAAACATAGACAACTTTGAATTTTGTGAGGAATCTTCAAGAGTAATCTAACGCTCCGCGACTCGTGCAGCACCTAACTTTGGAGTATATGCCCACTTTCAACCGTTTAATGTGTAAAACAGGAGGTTGGACAAGGAAGAACAATGCAAAACGATGCATTCAAGAGAAAATATTTTTGTGAAAAGTAATCACTCGTACTCATGTCATTACATCGCGAAATATCTGGAAGAATTTTTAGGAGGGATTGGATTAGTCAGATAAAAATATGGGTGGGGAAGGGATTTGTGGTGTTACGTGCAAACCGGAATACACATGAACGTATTGTGTTAGTTGTTTTTTGGTCTAGGGTTTGCATCAGGACGGACGGTGGGCCAGGGGAGTTGAAGGATATTCAACGTTTTGCCAAGAAGCACTGGGTCAAATTCTAATAAGGAGGCAAACATATGTGGTTCACACTTTTATTGCGAAGCGAAGCAAGTCACAGTCCTCAGCCTTTGCCCGACCGTGTATATCGTTCTGTTCCAGACCACGCTCACGCGAGATCCACGGTTTGACGAGCTGAGCATCCCCGGACCAATTCGACCATGTGCCGAACGCTCTTACTTCCGTTCTTTTGGACCTACCTTCGGCGCTGTTGGTCCGATTGTCCGAAGTGATGGCTTGAAGTGTCGCTCTCAGCTGGGGGAGGGGAGGTCGTGCTGTTTATCTGAGTCCTGGGTCTGCTGCCCGTGTTTTCTGCTGCCACGGACTTTGTCTGTTGGGGAGTACTTTCGACATAATCCTTGTTCTTACTTCTTTGGGCGTCTGCTTCCAACTGGTTCGTGCTGCGGGATCGATTACCCTCTCCATTCGTTGTGGTCGCAATCTCCTCTACAATATTTTTATGAGACCACAGTGGCTACTGTGTCAAAAACTGTCCGCTTCTCACCGATAATTGGGTTGAACTTTGAAAAAAAGTCAACTTTTTCTCATGTTTATTGCATTATTTCAAGTTTGAACGTGCGAGTCGCGTGTCTTTGAATTCAAATATCCAAATTAATCTCTTCTGGTAGAAAAAATATTAGCAAAGATTGCTGTTTGGTTCTATGCTTGTACGTGGTACCACCGTCAAAAGATTGTGGTCTATTCTTGAGAGGTCTGAGGATCAAATTCGTGATTCTACTGTCGTAAAAATCTCAGTTGTCCGAGATGAATCAAGCAAAATGTTAGGGGATTTGAAATTGGTACCGCGGCTACGCTCCACATGCTTGGCAATATTTCGGTTTCCGTGCAAGATTTTCCATTGGACTTTTATATTCCAGTTTAAATTGGATCAATTTACAATTCGATTAAAAATGAGAACATGAGATAGAGTACAGATGGAGGGAAGATGGAAATCCTGGGAGAGGATAGGCAACTTTGAGCTGGGTGCACTTATACGAACACGGCTGTGAACGCACTAGGGTTGACTGAAAATTAGTACTTCATCCCTAAGTGTAAAACGCATCACGATGGATTTGTTGGAACCTAATTGGCGCTCCCTTGATAAGAGGAAAACTTTTCAGTTACATGGACGGTCGAATTTGCAACAACGGTGGCTTAGTGCTATTCAAAAATTAAAGAGTGCCAGTTGTCATGTTACACTGGCCCATATGGTAACCGAGACCAGTCACTGTTGCATCCATAAATCCATCCGCAGTGAAATTTTCACAACCGTGACGAATCTCAACATAACAATCATCTCCAATATGGTCCCCGTTATTACAATTATCCAAAGCGATGGTGGCGTGGTGGCATTCGTAGCAGTGGCGTCAACTGACGTTGCAAAAACCGACTGATTAAACCCAAAATATTGACATTCAGGTGCAATATTTCAAAGTCAGATATCCGAGAGGGCGACGTACTGTTGAATGTGCACTCTGTCACAGCGAGACTGCACCTTGACGTGGTTTGACGGTTTGCGTGCCTCCATGACCCAACTAACCATACAAGATGGCTTATCTCATACCGAAAATCCAATCACGCTCGGAAGGTTAAGGGGTTAATGGGCATGACCAAGTAATCTCCTGGTCCTCCAGGTTTGCAGTTAATCTCATCTTGCAACTCAATCGGGAAAAGAGTGATAGAATAATTGATTCAAGGAGATGGGCTCCCACTTAGCCGCTCCACGACGCCTTGCTGAAGGGTTCTCGCTAGACCGGAAGGCTTTGGTTGGGAGCCTAATTCGTTCTCCTGCTTAGCGGCTAGACCCCTAGCAACATTTATCCGAAAAACCTCAATGAATAGCGTAAACACAGTAAATTCCACATCGCATCAATCGTCGCGCAGGATAATCATGACCGCGCTACCCATTGCTTCGAGCAGGGTGGGGAGTGGACCGGCGGTGGTCAAACGGATAAGACCGTGGCGCTTAAACGTAACGGTCGCGGGTCCAAATTCTCCCACCGCCAGTCAACTTACCCACTTGGCAGCCTCGGCTGGTCGCGGCCCCCTTCCTGAAAATTGATGTACCTTGTTGTTTCATTAATAAAGGGAGTAAATGAAAAAAGATAAAAGATAAATATACGCTTGCTCCGAATTCTCGTGCTGGGTTAACGCCCCACTGCCTGTAGGTGAAACTTTTCACTCAAAGGCTCCGGTTAATGTTCCCAAAGAAAAACCCATCCTACATCGTGGGCAACCTCGAAATACCGGTCGTCCGAATACGCCTAGTATGCTTCGTACAGAGAACCATTCTAATTTCTATTCTTCCGAAATAGGGACGGACCATGCAAGATGCCACGAAGAATTGCGCCTCGATGGATTTATCTAGTGACAGCATTAGTCGAAGGGGGAGAAGTAGTTTGCAAGCATTACTTAAGTGTTCACTTCACTTGCGTGTTTTCAACGTCCGAGCACTCGCCCAAATCAGGCAACAAGCAGCCCTAGCTGGAACTCTTGAATCTTTTAAAATAGATTTATACTGCAACTTCGAAACGCACATGCGGGATCGCACTTCCATGATCACTCTTCGTAGCCCATATACAACCTCATTCTCTTGCTTCACTCTTCGCGTGTCCGGTGATCCGGTTTCGAGCGCTCTTGGCGAGGCTGGTGTTGGGATCGCTTTGGGAGTGCGAGTCGATCGTACACACATAGATTGGATTCCAGTCAACAGCCGTTCTATGTGTAGTTTGGTTAGACTGTTCTGCACGTGTGAATAACAATGGATTGATGCGCCCTTGTTTGTTCGTCCTATCTGCGTATGCGCCCACCAATTGCAGCTCCCCTGAGGCCAAAGACGACTTCTACCGGAGGTTTTGTGGGTTACTCCGATGTGTGCGTTCAACGGACGTTGTTTTCGTTGCTGGTGATTTTAACGCCCAACTTGGTTACTTGATATATAAAGAAAAGTAGATCGAGGGACAATTTTCTGTCCCATCCGATCGGACTGACAACGGAGATCGTCACATCCAAGTTTGTTTGGACCACAGGGTGTTTCTGACAAATACCAATTTTTGTCACAAAGGCTATATCGAGAAACCTGGCAACCTGCTTCACCTTCACACTTTTGGACTCAGATAGATCACAATGCCATTGGTCACCGGAGGCATGAATCAGTCGATAGTTGCTGATCATTCTGGTTCACACCTGTGAACTCAAACCATGCTATGGCCCGAGCTCTCATTTGTTTGCGCCTAGTCAGTGATCACGTCAGCACAAAATTTACTTGTCGGCCATAGCAGATTCTAGATGATAATCCCCGACCTCAGTTCCAATCGAAACTCTTAATGAGGTTTTCGACTGAATAGAATGCCCAGAATCTGAGCGAACACTAGAGGGTAATCGAAGCAGACCTACAGTCAGCGGTAATTGCCGTGTACATAAACCACAGAGGTGTTGGGTATCCCAGGTTACAGTTGCACCGTTAGATACACACAGACCCACCCCTAGGGATGCAACGTGCAATAAGACTCACAGATCCGGGGACCTCAAATGACCCGGAACATGAGAAATGACCGGTGCGTTGGTGGATAGAAAAGTGTAGAAAAATGGAGAAGTCTGCGGCTGTCGGAAATATTTCCAATCTAAAGGGATTCATTTCAAATGCTAGTACACGGAATTCGTCTGTCATCGAGGTGATTAAAGAATCGGACCGTTCACTGGTTTACTCTCCAGACCATCGCCTGAAAATTTCGGCAGGACAATTCTGGACAAATTAAAATGAACCTGGGGCTATAGTGGATGCTCCACATGTGACAGCAAGTGAACCAATGCAGGCGGATACTAGCCGTGCTCCCGAAATAGAAGTGATCAGAAAGTAAGATTTTCTTATAAGGCAAAAAACGGCTAGACTGGATGGGCTTGGCGCGGACTAGCTACACTCGGGAGTTGTTGGCTCTCAAGGTCAAATCTCGCATCCAACTACTTATTTTGTAAACATTCAAATGGCTATTGCACAGTTTGTCACCGTGTTGTTGTGTTTATTGTTGTTTGTCACAATAGTTCGTGTACACACTGACCGATTGTCTGACAGACTGGTCTCCCGACCGACGGAAAACACCACAAAACTGGGCCTGTCCCAATTTAGACCCAGCGTACGTGCCAGCATTAACAACATTGCCGACTAACGGATGATCGCCTGGTAACTTTTACCGAGTTTCAACAAATGTGTACATTGCTCTGCTTTCGTTGAATTTTTCTGTCTTCTTAATCCCGATTCAAATATCAGAGAGTGGGAGAGAGAGAGAGTTTTCCCGTCTCCGTTTCATTGACTGTAAATGAGGTCCTGTGTTCAGTCTTCTCAGTTCAATCAAGATTTCACACACGCAAATTTCGTGTGCGTATGCACCCGCGTACCCATAGCAAACACGAGTGACGAAACCGGTCGTGATTACACAACATCAAAATGATAGATCTATCGATTTCCACATTCAGTGCAATCGAATGTAATCATATGAATCGTGTATACATACTGCACGCGTGCATGCATACGCACATACGCACGAAAGCGGATAAGCAAGCAAGTACGCAATAACAAAGAGCAATGCTAGAAAAACGATTAACTGGTTACACAATAGCCTCCAGTCGATGCGGGCTTTAGTGACGTCATTCGTGTGCGTATGTGCGGGCATAGAGCACTTATGCAAACAATCGACAGGCATTAACCGCGACAAAGACACCAGAACGAGTGCAATCGAAGTTGTGACCGACGCATATCTGGATGTTGTAACTGGGGCTATGGATAAGAGTCGTAAGCATGAGTGACACAATCGGGTCTGTTTAACACTAGGGTTAGTACAAAACTGTCTGCAATTCCGCACACAAACAGTGCTTTGGCTGAGTAGGTGAACAAAATTCTGCAACAACTATGCTGATTCTCCCTTGTGCAGAGGGAAGGAGAAAGAGAGGACGAAGAGGGGAGTGTTTGAGTAGTTACCTTTACCAAACCATATACTGAACTGATTAGGACAATCATCACTACAGGCTATCAGTTGAGGACAAGTTTTGTCATCGCTCTATGTTCTCACTCCACTGGTAAACACAACGATTTCAGAGTGTAAGAAACTACCCAAGCATGGAATTCATTCACGCGCATAAGCGCTTTTCAGCAAGCGGGAATGGGTCATAGTAAACAACTGGGTAACCAAACATTGTCCAGTTTATCGAGGATCTCAGGTCAGTTCAGCCTAATTCGTCCGTTCAAAAAATAGCCCTGCACCAACATGCCCTAGTTGTGATTACTAACTCATAGCACCATCTCCTCAGAGGAGAAAGAGAGAACAACGAACAGTGAAAGATCGATCACAAAGTAATAAAATGAACAACAATGTAGAACAGAAGAAAATTTCGAATACAAAATTGCCCGGGGCGTGTCGCCCACTGTCCATGACCATCGCTTACGCGGGGGGATCCCGTGGACCCAAACTCGGTAGTTTAACCGCACCTACACGAGCCGGTTAAAGTTTTCATACATTTCTGCCATTTCATTGACCGGGTACTCCGAACAATTTTTTCATCAATACCTGCTTCGAAGAACAGCGTACAACGAGGCAGTTGTTCTGCGAGCGTGCGCAAAACGTGTCCCAACCACCTCCACATATTCTGATTCAGTGCGTGTTCTAAAAAGAGGTTGAACCCTATTGCCCAGTACGTTATGCCTAACCTCACAAAATTCAACCCACCATATTCTACCAATACCACGAAGGCGACGGTATTCAAACGTCAAAAGTCTTCGCATACCTTCAGCTCTCAATGGCCATGTTTCGGAGCCGTTTAGCAACGCCTACCTCGCCACCGCTGCTGTTGCTGTGTATACTCGAGCTTTGATCGATAACCAAATGTCAGGTCTACGCCACAGACGTCCCAAACTGACAAATGCCAACCGAGCCTTCAATATGTGTGAAGACACTTCATCTGAGATACAACTACCCAGGTAACTAAATCTGCCCACTTCATCGAGTTGTTTCCTTGCAAGAAGAATGTTTGGTTTCGAACTAATCCACTCGTTCAACAGCATTTTACACTTCGAAGATCCAACACGCACATCAAACATGCCTATAAACTATCGTTTAGACGATGGGGAAAAACTTGCAACACTATACGGGTGCACAACGTCATCCGCATATTCCAAGTCAGGCAGATTTTGGTTTGAGCAAGCATCAATGCCACTATTCTCAAATGATGGGAGAGCTATCTCCATAATCATTTCCAACAAAAAAAAACTGAAGAGAAAAAGTGGAAGGTGAGATCAACCCTGACGGTAACTGCTTGTCATAGTGAACTCGGGTAGGAGAGCATCGTAAGCATGAACTCGGATTTGGTTGTTCGCATACAAAGATTGGATGAGTGAAGTGGGTTTTTCTGGCACACCCGTCAATGAGAGGCAGTGTCAAATAACTACACGATCGACTGAGTTGGATCCCGTCTTCAACTCAAAAAATGCGGACATCGTGGGTTCACGGAATACGTGCGCATCTGCCGCAAAGTGAAAATTTGGCCAATAACACCACGACCGGGATGAGGGCCGGGTTGTATCTCGCCCATACGCCTTTCGCGAGTACTAGTTGGTCGGGAGAAAATAATTTCTACGAGCTGTTTGTATGCAGTTCTTATGAAACCGTCTGGGTTATAGAGTTAAATGGTAATGGCGAGGTTTGGTATCGTCCCTGACAAAAGCTTCTTGTCCGTATGACCTCGAGTGAATCGGCCCCATGAGCTCTTTCTTGACTTCAATTGTTATCATATGGGGACTGAATGACTGAAATGAATTTCTCTTTTACATCCTTAAACGGGTTGAACGGTACAGAATGGTTCCCAATTTGTGACAACCAAAACGATCTGAAGAACCGAATTCGCTCCGCTACTTGTTTTGGCACCTAATCTCCATGTATCCCGGTCATCGGACACGAGTTTGTGCGTTCTCCCAGCGGTTGTGCTGAACGTTAACGAGTCGACGGACTTGTTTTCTCGGATCAAAATTCTAGTTTATTTACAGACCCGCACTGGCTCTTTCTGAGGCTGAACCAATCACGGTCCCATATCCCTCTTTCCGGAGTCTTAGCCATTCATGAAATAATTCACCATGTGATATCATCGCTCAGCTCACCATTCTTGCACATCGACCAGCTTCACATTTGACCTAGCACGTGGGATCTTCGGAGAAAGAGGACTTCCATTTTTCGTTAAACGATGAATGGGATTGTATTTACAGACTATCAACAAATCCATTGGTCGGGGTTGCTATTTACATCCTCCAGTCGGTGACAGAGTCAGCAACCTTTACACAGTCTGACTGCTTCAAACGTTATCGAACAATAAGGACCACAACTGGGATACGTAGGAGTTGCGTTTCAACCAATCGCTCGACCTACCGATTAACACCTGGACTCTGCGTGCCTGACTTCATAACTGTTCTTAAGGTTTTATCGCCATGGTCGAGCAGTTTTTCCAAATACCTCTGAGACCGAGTGACGATAATGGAACATCGGTCAGAAAATGAATCTACACCACAACACTGTACCTATATCCCGTGTTATCTTCGCAACCGGCTGGGACCGGTTACGGTGGGACTGGGATGAGAAGAATGTTAGTTCGTATTTCGTCCGGCTCGTTATGCACCTGACCTGTTGCAACCTTATGTGATTTTATGCCATCCGAATTTTAAAGTTGTGACTGCTGGTTCCCTCTTCGTTCTGTTCGTTCCTAGAAGTTATGGTATATGACCTTACCATAGCATCATTCGCACTTAGAAACGATGCATCCATATACGCCACGAGTTCCCTGATGTCAAAAGTGCCAGGACGACTTTGAAAAAGTGATATCCCAGTGCTCCATTTGTCGTTTACTTCTTTGTTGAATGACACAACCTTCAAAGATCTGAGTTAGTAATGTGAACTTTGTATGTTGCCGTAAACGTTCCATTAGCAATTGCATTAACCCTTCTTCAGTGGCAAATCCTGGACAAGTAGATGCCAAATGGGTGCATCATGTTCATATTACGAGTGCACATCCTATTCTGGTAAGAGTTAGTTTCTGTCCACTGGACATTGTTTACAAATTCATCCCACACTACCAAGAGCATGGAGTGAATCCACATGAACAGAGTACGAAGATAGGACCTAACTGAACACATTCCAGGAACCGAAACCTTGAACATCATCATCAAAATAAAAGTAACACCCATGCCCATTACCTTCTTCTCTGATTGTACAACAACGACATTACACTTTAAAAGAGGGAAGCAATCAATTAGAAGCAATCAAAATTATTCATTACCCCCAGCAAATGATAGCAGCCGAACAACATTTTGATACAATCACCAGAACGACTGAGTCGCAATCTAGAGTCAGACAATCAATCAGTCAATAGTCGCATCGGCTCAAACGACAGCGTGTGTGCGCGCACCTACCGGCGTGCACATGAACTACGTATCACATGGACCAGACCGTCTATCGATCGTCAAGTTCAAACAACCAAACGAGAAAAGTTGCTGGTCGGGGTTAAAAGGATGACTACGCCCGTGTGGACACAGAGCGGGAAGACATAAGTGTACACATTTCTCGAATGGCTCAAATACGTGACTGGTGGACGGCTGGTAGATTCAACGCAAGCAATTATTCACTAAAGGGGACTCGGATGATATCGTTGGGTCATATCAGAGGCCTTTCATTGATTTTTGAAATTGAGTTTGTGGCGTTAACAGCCTGTCACATGAACCCTACAAATATTTCCCTCCTCTCATCTTTCCCCTAAACAGTTTCTTCTTCCGCCGTGATTCTAATGTCACGTGATTTGCACATACACTTATCATTACAAGGTCATACGAAAATGTGAAATGTCCCAACTACCCCAACTGCTCACTGATATTCACGTACTGGGCAGCTACATATTGCTCCAAAAGCGACAACCTCCCGCCAAGTAAATGCCTGCAGCGATTTCGCGAACGTTGGCACAGAGGTCAACTAAGGTTTGTCTACGCCGTAGATTTTCTAGGGAAACATCTGCTTGTCTCGATCAGGAACTGTGAAAATTCGGTGTATGCAGTTTCCTGGCGGGCCAGCCACTTTTTGGGCAATGGATACATTTTTCCTGCACAACGAAAGCAAGATATGCTACTGACTGGGTGCTGGAATAACAAAAATGCATGGTGCTCATTGGGTCGACCGAACGTTAAAATGAATGTCTTTTGGAGTTGCGTGAGAAAAGTAACGGGAATCGATCGGGAGAGGGAAAAGCTCAGACATAATTCCTCAAATAATTTAGGAAACTTCCGAAAATACATGAACCTTTCCAAAATCGATCGAAAATATGGTCGGAGTTTTAAATTGTCAAGTCCAATCCGATTGGCGGGCGTCATTCACTACAGCTCTATCCGTAGGTGGGCATCCCAAAAATTGGTGTGCCGACAAACTCATCACGTCCACAGACCAACCACAACAAAATTGTCGACGAGGAAATCGGGTCAAATTTCCGAACGATTTGGCGTAGATACTAAAATGAGATAATTCTATCGACGTCGGTTTAAACCGCGACAAACCTCGGATGTTCCTACATTTCAGTCCTATCTACGGCACTGAAACTAAACTTGTCGATTCCTATTGTCCAAGGAAGAACGTCGATCTCACCAGCATTACAAATAGGAAGTGTTGGAAGAATTTGGACGCAACTTGTAGAAGATTTTACCGTGTAGGCAGATCTATAAATGGTTCTAGGGATGACAGGCTATACGTAATAGAAAAAACGCAAACTCACTGCATAGATTAGTATTCATGCGCACGTCACCGTTGCTGTGATGACTATAATGCAATACGTATTTCAGGTGTTTGTGTGTGTGTGTGTGTGTGTGTATGTATGCGGAATTGCTTGGACGGGCTAAAACAGATAATATGACGTGGATTAGAAAAAAAGTATGTTTCATTATATGCACAGAACCGGAGATGTGTCGCTATGTGTCATGGGTGGCCGAAAAAAACTCAGTATCCCTTGTTCTTCTCTATTGCAACGCTAATTGGATCATTCTCCCTTCACCCGTACAAATCCATTTGGTTTTGTGGAAAATTGATGCATGCCAGTCAGCTCAGAGTCGAGGATGGACAAAAAAAGTGGGACAGGTAACTTAGGGCTAACAGGTCGAGCACATTGTGATGATACGCTGAAGTCCTCTATCACAATTTAGTACGAAACATAAAAGATACATAATAATTAGCTTTGTGTATGTCTGTGTGTGTGTGTAGCTGGGTATGATGGCAACTGGGAAACGATCAAGTTGGTGGAATATCTGCTATCTGTCAGAATCAAAGGAATGCAAGAATATGCGAGTTTCAAAGAACGGAATGAAACGAATAGGTATGGATCGGTCGTTGGAATGAGATACTTCCTAAGTTATGCACACAATGATAAAGATGCCGTCAGTCATGCAGTCAGTGATAAATAACAACCTGTGGCAGCTTATTACTTTCCACTTTGGTCGATCAACGACTAAACACACCAAATTCCTTCGTTTGCGAGTACATGAGAAATTCAATATGACTTGTTATTGAACAACGGAAAGGGAGGGTAAAATTACAGTCAGTTCTTGCCACTGAAGACTAAGATGAAGTGGAAATGCTCCCCCTTGTGATGGGCATTTTACATCGGGATAAAAGTTGACGTCGAGAAAACACGTTTGCACATCCACGTCCGGAGTTTATGCCCTCGATCATCGTCATCTTTTTTAGCCCCCTATTGCAGAACCCACTCCGAACCAGGTAATGGGAGTAGTTCACTTGTTTTATCAAATCACGAGGTGATTGATTTTGAGTGGATACGGTTGGTACCGAGGTGATCCATTAGAAAAAATGTTGTGTACGAATGCTCACCAGAACTGCCAATGGTGACTTAAGACTCGATCACGGGAAGTTAGCAACAGAGGACAGCGAACTGAAATCAGTCATGTTCGATTTCACTGTGTCAATGGCGAGTAGTGCAAGAAATTATCATTAAGCACGAATACCTACGTTGCCACACTAACTAGGCTACTGTGGTTTCTCCCAGTTAAATTAGGCATTCCGTTAGGCAATCTTGTCACTGTGTTAAGTCAGGTTCGTCAATAAGATGCACAGTTGGTAAATCAAGAGGGACACCTAAGGCATGTCACCTGAGTATTACAAACGGCCGGCGCGACTTCGTCAAGCGTCAAAATTAGCGTATCGATATGCCCAACTTGAAGCACGAGAGCTGTGCATCAAATGAGTCTTCCAGGTCGACTCAGATGGTCAACTGTTCAAGTCACCGCTAAGTTAATCACTGCCAAGCGAACAAAGGGGGTTCAACAATAATATTATGTCATACAATCCAAGCGATGAGATAACACTTCGCGATAAAAGATCGAAAAAATCGGATGTCCAAAGCCATGAGACAACAATATTAACACAAGAATTCAAACGGTTGAATTGAAGACAAGGAGAAATATGGAATGGGATAGGCAGTTGGGAAACGATGAAGAAAACAGTTCTAAGGTATTTCTTTGGAGTTACGTGATGCCTTGAGCACATGATGGATCAATTTACAAACCGAATACGGTCAAAACACCTAGGGCTTGCGGCTTAGAGACTACGCCATCACACAACTAACAGAGTTGACTTCAACCTGGCTGTACAAGTGGAATCAGTTTAAAACTGCATATCTCAAGGAGATTTGCGCAAGTGCCAGGATGAATTACTTGCTGCGTTGACCAATGGCGCAATTAGTGATACGAAAACCTTGATAAAATTTCTCACTTCCCGAAATTTCCCCAAAGCGCTTGCCAGTCGTCTCCTCGCGCCCATTGTGAGATAATCAACCAACAAATGGCAGTCAAAATTCCGCTTTCGATAGGTGATAAACTTACCTAAACTGAATAAGAAAAATCCGTCAACGTTAGGTGTATCACAGCGAGACCGCACCTTGACGTGGTTTGACGGTTTGCGTGCCTCCATGACCCAACTAACCATACAAGATGGCTTATCTCATGCCGA
>LUCM01006560.1:257804-284771 GCA_008360955.1 Fasciolopsis buskii
ACAGGGTGTTCCATCTCTCCATTCCTGTTCAACTTCGTCATGGGAGAGATAATAAAGGACGTCTTAAGTCTCCAGGTCGTGAGGATCGAATTGACAAGTGGAGAGAAGCTGTGTGACTTCGATTACGCAGATGACATCGCGTGTCTGCACAACACTAGACAGGTTCTCGAGGTCTGCAGCTTGGTTCGGCATGTGCTTTGCACCTTCAAAGTGTATAGTTACAGGGCCGGACGACAGCAGTCCCAGAATTGGTGCTGGATGGAGAGGAGCTAATATGGACCGTTTCACTTGCTTTGGTAACTGCACGTCGAACGACGGTAGTGCGGCAGCAGAAGTAAACACGTGTTTATCCAAGGTTCGAACGGAGTACACCGGACTGAAGCACTTGTGGCATTGGCCTAAATTGAAAGGGCGTATGCAATGTGCCACAATGCACTGAATTCTGTTGCATGGCTGAGAGGCATGGATTATGCACGTCGGAGATGGTCTTCGGTTGGAGGTTTTCGATCACCGATGTAGTAACACCCAGATTTGAGTGAGAAAACCCACAGCGAACTTAGGTAAAGTAGGTATCTCATGTCTTCCTGGTAGGGGTCCAGAAGATCCGTCAACTAACTGGCTGGAGATACTGAAGAATATGGGAATGAACCGTGAACAGTGGCTATCGTACTGTCATTTCCTGTCGAATCAGGATGATTGAAAAAGTGTGTTTGTAAAGTTGGTGTTTCGTGTGTTGACTATTGCAGCATTCTTATCTTTTTCCGCCTGTGCACGTCCACTTCCTGCTCCCCTTGCATATTCCCTCTTTTTATAGAAACATGTAACGTGGAGGAAAGGCAGCAGTCAGTGAGGATTGCCTTGCTGTTTGGCCTTGAACGATGATGAACGATAGTGAATTTCACGGGAAACTGCATTGGGAGAAGACTAACAGTTTCACCTTCACGATTCCATTCCAAACAGTGCCTGTGAATACACAAGACAGATAAGGCGCGTCAGTGTGTATCAAACTCCGTTGTTTACCAGCGAAAAACGTCCCCCCTCCCCAAGGGTATGGTCACTCAGACCCGAGCAACGACGGTCGGATAAATATTCCAAGTAGCTTAAGCGTTCGAACCCCAGATCTGCCGGTCACTTTGGTGGTAGCTCGCTGTCGCCCGACTGATTACAATACCTGACTTCGTAAGAATTTTTCTGGTTCCATGGCACTCCAGGTTCCACGGCCGAGGTCGTCAGTCCCCTTTCCGTTTGTGTACTGGGCCCTTGTAGCTGTGGGACATGCCTCTTTCATTGTACTCATGCATGAAACATGCACTAAAAATTGAATCAGGCATGAGAACTGGAAGCGCTCATTTTTTAATTGGACTTCGACCGGGTAGTCAGTTCTGTTCAGGCTAAATGACTCACCGAATTTTCGTGTCAGTGTTGATGAACGCGCGTTAACTTTGTGCACTTCTGACGATTATGCTAAAACTAGGGCCAAAAACCACACAGTGGAACTAGTCGCCCTTTCTTTTAGTTATGATTTCAGAAAATGTTTCAGGTGCACTTTTTAGACGAAAAACAAGGTTCTTAAAGCCCGAAATTTTGTGCTCGAAAATTTGACTACGTCAGAGGGCTTCTCCAGATCTCGGTACGTCATCCACGGACCCCTAATGGAATGCGATCGTGAATAACAGTCTCTGGTTAGTAATGGAATCTCAAAGACTGAACACGAGCACGGTTAAGGTAGTAAAAAAAACCGCATTTTCTGACTGATTGGTCTGATAGTGGAGTACGGTAAGGTAGTTTATGTAGCCAAGTGATCTGACATTCTAGTGGTTCGTTCTCATGAACACCGCCTGGGATTTCGAACAAAAATCTAACTCCCAGCTGGGATATCGTTTCAATTTTTCAAGGTAAACTGTGACTAGCCAAATGAGTGACACCTTGGTGCAGAATTCAGTGAGGTGTATACACTTCCCCGGGCAAGTGTTTTACCCCCATCAACGTGTGTCGATGAGGCATTTTTATCGGACACGAGGATCTCATCTTCCACCAAAATTTGGGAGAGCAGATTTCAAAGTGAGATGCCGAAGTGCGTTCAAGAACTGCTTTTCCGGCCGAAATTTGACATCCAAGATAAAACGTGTAACCGTGACAAAGGCTTCCGACGCACAAGCAAACGGCCTAGTAATGCGCCTTGAGATCACACGCTCTGCGGTCTTTGCACTTTGGTGAAAACCTAGCACAATTTCCCAGTGTCTTCCATGAGAGACGACGCGGCTTACACGGCAGTATCGACGACGGGGATTTGAAAATAAGACTATTCACGACAGATAGGTGTAAAATACCGCATTACGAGCAGTAGGGAACTACAATGTAGCCTAAGCACCAGTGATTGTTTGCACGCTGGATGTCACATTGTTCGGGTGATAACAAACATCTTCCGACCTTATCTCAACCTAAATGAGAACCGATAGGAAATTCCAGCTTCACGATTACACAACGATGCACAGTGTACATGTCAACAACGAAACTCACGATCATACTAAGGTGATGGTGGGGCAGTCCCGGAGCAGACTTAATCTGGACTACTGCGAAACTATACCCAGAAGTCATCCCAGACTTCAAAAAACAATCCCAAGGTGAGTTGATTCGTCCGTGTACAACTGCTCCCCTCATATTCGATCCCCATAGCTTTCATGATTTCTCAGCCCCAGTGAAAAAAATGATGATTTTCCGTAGCTTAGAGTGATTTCACACACACACACACACACACACACACATATATATATATATATATATATATATACGAACAAGCACACTAATACAGTTACATGTAAGTGGGATTCACGGAACCAATCCTCCAGTGATGGAAATCTACCGGAATTGAAAATTTTTCGTGTGCTGTATATGACTGGTTAAAGACGAGGCTAGGGCAGCATGATTCGTTAGAACATTGAATAATTTTGGGCTTACTTTCTCGATAACTGTCAACTTGGAGTAAATCAATTGTAGTAATTCATCATGATGCATAAAACTTATGCGGAACAATAGCAGTCCTTTTATTTTATTCAATTTGTTAATACATTTGCCCAATGATGTCATGTGGAAACTGGTGGGTATTATTCCTTAAGTTAACGGCTGACAGTCAGTCCCGATAATTAACCAACTAAAGAATGGGACACTCAGATGAAACCCGACGGCTAAACAGGGCAAATTATGATCCCTAACATAACAGATACAGAATTCCGGGATTTCACGAGCAGTCGGATGTATTTCCGTAGTGGACAATCCAACCAGATTTCACGAATCCAACATTCGACCCTCTGCCCTTTCTCCCAACCAACCGGGGGTGGGGGGGGGTATTTAGTCCGCGATGTTTGCTCGCTTGGCAGAAAATATGCTTCGATAGCAACATGGAATCGCACCGGTTCCGTTTCGTCTGATTGAGGGAAATGCCATTCTCACTGGTCACTTACAGTACTTTTATTGTATGGTTGTTATCAGTCGGGTGATTGGATAGTTTCGCTGGTGAACGTCAAACCCGTTGGTTTTGAGCGATGTTGGTGCATTTCAACCAAGTTCGCATTTGCCAACCTTGTATTGCATTACAGTGTATTGCGTGGACTTTTGCATACGCGAATGTCCCGTACTCCAGTCACGAATACGGTCACATTTATTACCTGGTTGGGAATGCGAAATCAAATTCGTTAAACTGAATAATATGACTAGTCATGAGAAGTTGCCATACTGGTCGACTGCGACACGGTCTCGGTTGGTCGACACACGTGTTAAACAAGGGACATAGGAATGCCTATAGACCGGGGAAAGCAACGAATCGGGAAATCGAACGTGATAGGGGCACTTTGATAAGTTATCGTGCAAAGGATGAACAGGATTCGCAAGTATCTTGTGGGCAAACTTTTTGCAGGCAGATAAATGCCGATTGAAGAGCTTGGGAAAATCATTGGGCGGTATGGAACACACGACCACTAATTTGCGGTCACCGGCGAAACATTTTAAAGTCTTTCTTCAACGGACTCGTAAAAATAACAGAGAACCAATAAGAGTAGGGAAAACAAATCGGTAAACAAAATGACAAACGGTCTTCCGTTCTGCCTTGAAATGCAAAAGCTTTCCTATTTGGAATAATATTTCCCAAAGGTTGTTTACACGCGTGAAAATGTGAGATGACCACCCCGGATTTTGATCGACAATGACCCCTAGATATTTCAGATAATCTACTCTGGTAAGTATTTCCGTATTCATCGAATGAGTGGACACATCGTAAAAATTTGGTAAGTCAATATTAAGAACAGATTTGACTGGGTTCGACCCGCTTCCAGAAATCAGGTGCATTTGCAATGTTCAATAAAGGAGCTTGTGGGTAAATTTATATTACACTGATCGGGTGAAAAAAACTCCCCGTGGCCTGAATTGACCGATCGAAATGATTAAAAATACTTCACCCGCAGTCCGATTGTTTGATCCACTAAGACGATTGATTGGGATTAGACAAATTGTTGCAATTCAAAACAAAACTCAAACAGAAACAAGAACTAAACTATTCGGGGGAAGAACGATTACGTTTGAAAAACATGCGTGGGGAAGATGCCGAACGCGTACGAGCGCGTGGCATAACCAATCGCCACCAATCCTGCGTTCGCTATTGTAGAGTGCAAAAACAAAACAAATGAGGGCGGCCAGCGCGAAAATCCATAACACGACATTTACGCCCCGTTTCAAAGATGAGCTCTTTTTCGATCTACTCGTCACTCGATTCGTGGATTCAGTAAATGGTTACGAATAAGAAAAACTTACAGGAACAGAGATGACAGGGTACATTTTCCAATTATTATAGCTGTGTGAGACAAAGCCCATACTCAACTCTCATTGTTGCCGTGGCAAAATTGTTTTGGGCAAAAAGATGTACACCGCGCTCTGTGTGTGTGTGTGTGTGTGTCTCATATCGGTTTCCTACCACTGCCTTCGAACAGGGAAATGTATACCGAACAAGTACATACCATAAACCGCTGATTGTCACTGTGAGCTGTCGGGTGCACCACAATGGCCGTTCTGTACTCCCAATCTAGTCTCTCTTGCTGGTACGTGGTCGCCTCACAAACCGAAAATCTATTGCTAGCAAAAATTTCAACCAATGTGTACGACTCAAAAAGTGTGCGTGTGTGTGTATGTGTGTGTGCGCATAAAATTCAATCTCCATGGTGGTTGACAACGACGTGGATGATGATGATGATGATGATGATGCAAGAAAAAGTAAAAAACAGTTTGTCAAAATATTAATTTGCATTCTGATTGTTTGCACATCGAGTGGTGAAGAAAAAACTCGCTTAAAATCATCACATGCGCGTTGCGCAAACTATAGGAAACAGATTGTTAGAGTAGAAAATGAAAATTCTCGTGCAATTCGGAACACAGACCTCGGAAATGAACGAGCATTTTATATCACATTGCAACAAAATATAAGTGACTTATCGCAATTTCTACCTGCAGGTTGATTTGATCGCTAATAGGCGAACTGAGGACGAGACGGACGAATCCTCATAACTACTCAGACCAAGGGGATTATAGCAACAAAAAAAGAGACCCGGACTCTTGGGCTAGAGTGTGAGGGACAAAAACTGGAACTTGTGCGTAGAGTTTTGGAAAAAACTCAGTGGGCTATCCACTAACCTTAGAGATCAGTTCATTCACAGGAAGAATTAGGAAAAATCGACTAACCGTCAATAGCGCGAACCTAGGGATCTCGAAATCTCATTTCAGATTCCCACAGCTTATCACAAAAGGACGACGTATATGATAGCGCGAACACACTAATATATACCGGTGTGTATGTATGCACGTATGTATGTACGTGTGTGTGCGTGTGTGTGTGGAAGTGTGATTGGTTGTGCGATCACGTGTTGTTTGAGCTTGATAATTTTGTAAAGTAAACGATTGGCTGTCCCAGAACAAAACTGGACTTGTCAAACGCACGGAAGCCCACTATCGTTTTCATGAATGGCAAAAGAGAACGCAAGCACTAGCTTGGACTCTCATTAAACAAACCTAGCTACTATTTGAAGAGAACATCGCCTAGCCCGTCCACTGGTTACGTTAGTCAGCGGAATGCCCCGTTGGCAAACCTTAGGTGTGTTTTGCTTGGTACCGATTACTAAGTTTGTGGGTCCCCAAAGCGACAGTTCAAATCGAAATTTCGTAACTAGAGCACCAACGAATTTCACATCGCTACATGACGGACTCTTTCGACAAGAACCACTAATGTGTCACCGTAATAGTTCTGCAGCTACGTCAGAATATTACTCTGTCGTTTCCAGTGGGTGAGCAACTACGTGACTCTCATGGAAAAAGATTTGGCCCCATAGATACTACCATCAACTGTAAGTTTTACGACCGCTTCAAAATCTCCGTCAGCACTCGAAACATTTCTGTCACATCTAACTAGTGATCACGTGCCTTTTTACTATCTCAAATGCATGCATTTACCCCGGAGGATGGTGAGATTCCAGAAGTAATTAAGCCTGAACGGCCGGGGAGCCCTGTAGATATGAGTTTGACTGTGCGTTTTCGAGATCAGTCGAAATCAAATTTCTGATGGAAAAATCGAGAGAACTAGGTTTTAGCCGATGGTACACGTCCTCCATGGTTATTTGGCCGCACATATGGGGCATAATCAGTTTTGCACGACGCTTCCTTTGCTCATGTGGGGTTTCAGTTTCACGTCCCGTTCGTAACATCCGACTAGGCCGGTTTGGCCGAGGCGACTACCAGTTGACGGTTCAACCATAAAACTTGTCAGTATGACGTTATAAGACTGTTTCCTGATAACTAACGAAAGGAAGGATCAGGTAATAGTCTTCACATTGATTCTATGTGCGTCGTACACGCCATCAAGCACCTTCAGCAGCAGTAACAGCAATTACAACAGTGCCTAATTAATTGCCCGAAAAGTGGAACCAATCGGATCAGGTAATTTCCCTCAGACCCACTTGAGGTTCACTTCTCCAAAATAACAACAGCGGCGCGTTGTACCAAACCGATTAAATAGCCCGCCGCGTTCCAAAAGTGACTTAGTTCACGCTCACAGTGATCAAATCAGAACTTGTTCGCCTTGATCTGGGACAATAAGAACACCGGACGGCGAGGTATCACCAACAGGATCATTTGACGAGCGGAACAGAGTGGCTAACAGGACAATGAGAACTGAGCAGAATTGGGAGTTTGTTATACCGCATCTACTTGGTATCGGGGTTGCGTCAAATACTTACCGAAGTGTTCGATTGTCCATCCATTTGTAGTGACGGCACAATAGGAAGCGAACTCGGTTTTGGCTATGCGTTATATTCCATGATCGAATGACGTCACACGGGTGTTTAGGACACGTGGGCAATGTCCAGTCGTGGTACCGTTCACAGAGGCACGCGCACGAGGTGGGTGAATCTGACCATGTGGTGGATGGGAGCGGGAAAATGGTCGAATGTGACGTGGCGTCGTGCAATCGTTTCGAAGCCCTAAGGTGATCACGAATGACGCAATGAGGTATGTGGGCCGCGCATGCAAGCGCCTCAGCGCGCAACGTAGTCAACCCGACGTCACGCGGTGCATGTAGCGGTTGTGCATTCACATCACACCACTGATACACATCATACCACACCCACGTGCGTCCGTGCGTGCAAGCGTGCGTCAATAAAGAGATAGACATCAACAAATATGGGCGCACAAATAATAGCCCAGCTGACGTATCGTGTCGTCTGGTTCACGCGTTGCTGAACCGATTGCAACACCACCACCTGCGCGTTTTTTCCCGTGTCAGGTGCAGAAGAACACGAACACACGTGTGCTCAACTGTCTGGTAATACAAACACATATGTACTAACTGCTCAGTTTGCGTATTTGAGTGTGCTTGTGTATACATGCATGCACGCACACATAAAGACGAACAATAGTGCACAAGTGTGCGCTAAACTTGTCCCCGAGGCACATGTCTGTATATCTATCGACCGTAAGCTGCCTACGCAGTCCCGATTGGCTGTTGGCAGTCCGATGACCTCACCTACGAACGGCCGTTCGAAAAACGCGTCAGATGGGATGACACACCGCTACCTTCGTAGAAAAAGAGGTTGCCGTCACCTCTATCGCATGTCTTTCCAATTACCCGCAGCCCCATATTCAGGATTGGTCACTTCCGGTCACGTGAATTGCCTGGCTTACACGAGCAACCGTGTCCTGAGTTTGGAATCGAAACAGCGACTCCCGAATCGGTGTATTGATGAGTGTGTCTGCTTCTGGAGCATCGGTGATGGTTACCATGGTCAACATGGGGTGGGAGGCGAATTTGCGACCATTCTGGAAATTGATGCAATCGATGCGTTTTGACCTAACTGTGTAGGACACCTTTCCATTCGGACGCAACTGATCCGCTCTGGGTGGTGCGCGATGCTTCAGCATACATTTCCCACCCTCTCCTGTTTCAAGCATTGAATGACTTCGATTAGCGAATTTTCGAATCTAAATATCAATGGATCGGAGCGTGATCAGACCAAGTGAAATAGCAAGTGAATTTTCCATTATTCATAAAACCCGTCTTGTCGTGCTCATGTCCAAGCGCAAGCCACGGATCATTAGGCAGTTTCGTTTTAGTTCCCATCGGAGTGGCCCCACGCCACCTTGCCGCAATCTAGTTTTACTCGATCGAGAACAATGAGGGATTGCTAAATTTCCATGCATTTCGTAACTGTGAATGGTTTTGAAACATGTTCATGGTTTTCGGGGAAAATGTTTTGACAAAGTTGGCTGCATAAGAATGATTGTCTCGATGGTATAGACCGTCTCGCAACAGACGTCGAGCCGTCGACTTTTGTCATCCACACACTTTTACTAATTCGTTTTTCTACAGGATTGGAACCAGAATGTAATAGTTTATTCTCTCGTCGAAATACGACGAAAAGTTTGGTATTTAACCTAGGCGAAAGCTTCCAACCTCTAACGTACCGGCCATTTAGCTAATTTTGAGACCGAACGTTAAAGTCACGGGATTTCAAGACCCTTATACGTTTTGTGGTCATGTAATCCGAGGCAAATTACCGCCCTAGAGACAATAGCGTAATACAATCAAAGTAAGATAGTACTTGTGGTGGTTGGAGGCCTGCAGCAAACGTAGGATGGAAGCAGATCTAGTGTAACTGAAAGGCCGCGTGTCCCAAAATTCATATTCCCAGTTCGGCATCGGAGACCCAGTGGTCAGGTGCAAAAGAAACTGCTTGTTTTGAGCTGATTAGGGGAAATTCGCGTTTGGGATAGCAACCGAGTGACAGAAGTTTAGCACTCATTCGGAAAACTTCCTTTGCCCATGGACTTAGTGAACTCTCAATGGCACATGCTGTCCGAAATATCAATCAATCCATAGACACCTACGTTGAGACCTCATTTCCCCTCATTTATGATGTAACGCCCTGATCGGAAACTATATTTCACCAAGATAATGCCAGTATCGAGAAGCTCCACGTGACCGAAAGTCTGATTCTACGCCTTGTGATTCTATACACGACACAGGCAGAGGTTGGTCAGGCTGTAAATGTCGTGGCGCATCAACCTGACGGTTGACGGCTCAGATCTTTCCATTTAGTACGCTGTTGTATCACTCGTAAGAAAATGAAGTAAAAATGGAATGCATTATGTTGAAGCAATGAAAAATCTCGCGACAGTTGGATGTCACTGGCTGTGGAGATTCATGTCGGCGATGTAACTATTGCCGCCAGTTTATCACTTGTAGGGTAATACTGCCAACTTTTACGACCAACGATCGAGATCATTTTATTTTTTCCAATCTGCATAACTTTTTTCGGAAAACACCCGGTCATAGGTTATGTGACTTTTCCGGTAGTATGTTTTGCGTTTTCTCGCAGTCTGGTTTATTTCATTTAAGTGGTATTCGATCCACAAGCGTCATATTTGATTACCCAGACAAATGGCAAAATATTCATTTCCCAATCTGTTAGTTTTCTTAACTCACTGAACCTGAATAAAATCAATCGATGCATTTGTCAAGTACAGCCGTTAGCAGCATCAATAGCAACAGTAACTAATCTTATCTACGGTGCTACTTACGTAACGAAGAATCGCATCGGTTGGATCACACTGTGAGGAGTTCACTTGACTCCATAATTGCTAAGATATTGGTATGACGTCTGCCAAGGACTGAGCTAGCCAGTTTCTTCTTTGTCGTTAAAACCGCGATAACTTGTGCTTTGGGTCCTCAAAACGATGCCCTACAGGTTCGCTGGATATGTGGGTTTCTGACCGAGATTTCCGAGATCAACCATGTACGACAAACCATTGGTCGTTTTATAATATAAGATTAAACATGGTGTTAAGTTATTGGATGAACAGTTGAAATATGTGACATTTGATACGCACCTCGACCGTGGACTATAGCTGTATGGGCATGCACACCGCGGTTCTAAACATGTCCCTTACAAGAAACGAGTTGTATATTACGAATGTTGCTATTCAGATGACTGACATCTGACATGCACCATGTTTGTTGCTATGCTTAGTTATTGGGTTAGTACTTGCACGATGCTAGTCCGTAACTTAGGAGATCCACTTTTGGAGATCGTGTCTGTGATAGATCAGTGCTAAAAGCATCTTGTCCGTTTGGGTGAAAAACCGGAGCTTGAGTTCCGGTGTCTGATGCTGATTTTCGCTTATGAAAAAGGCCAGCAAATTTCCCATTACTGGCTGGAAATTTTACAGTACTACTGTATCCCGATAACAGTGACAAAAATCTTACAAATGGTTTTTCTCTTGTTGACCACCTTCCTGTTTCCTCGTGTTACATTAACCGTGTGGTGAACGATCTTTATTAGTCAGTACTGTGTTTTGATTGGTCTCTAACTGGCCAACCACATGTCCTCATTGTGTATTTGGACATTCATTTGAATTCGACGTATCCGATTCACCGATTCCCGGTACTGTTATTGATCTAACCTACACAGACAACGGCAAATTCACCTATTTATGAAACCAACCAAAATAAATTTTGCATTTCTCTATCACTAGCAAAAAATATGCACTCCAATTTGAGAGCGAGCAATTAGGACTTGCCACAGAAGGTTAGAAATAAATCGAACACAATGCTCAATTGGGTATTTATTTATTCTGAAAAAAACTGAAGCAAGAACTTCAAAGTTGTCGATGTGCAATCTCGAAAAAAGATGGCTATCAATGAAAATGGTAGCTGGAACCAAAAAAAAACGATTTGAGGAGAGAAGTCATCTAACAAGAAACTTATGACCTAATTGGTCGGGTAGCAGAGAACAGAAAAGAAAACCGGAAACTCGGATTCTAATAATAAGCGCTAATCGACCGAACGATTAGGATTTGCTTTCCTTATTGATTCCAGGTGCAGTCTTACAAATGTCATCGACAAGCGTTGGCCAAACTATTGCCGAGAAGTCTAGCACATTTTTCTGCAATAATGTCCCCTAATTTCCATACAATTTGTTTGCGGTTGTATTTTGTTTTTTCCCTTGCTTCAGACGGACACGCATTATCACGAGTGTGTGATGAATTCCTAAGTGTCGAAAATCTATCAGGATGGACTGTCGGAAACATTTTCACGGGTATAAGTGCACACATGAACTCGCAAGACTGTTCGGACACTTGCAATTAGATCGAGAGATTTGGCCTCTAACAGGGTTACTAAATGATCTCACCTTTGGTTAGATCTTAGGCATACGTTTTCTATCCGACGATTAAAGTGTCTTAAAATGCTTTGATCTCGGCTTTGATTGGGAATTGTCAATTTTTTGCGTACAGTGTTATCACGAAATGGCAAAACAGACTCGAACAAACAATAATTACCGGAATATTAAACCATGCATTCTGATGGACGACCATTGGTATGGAAGTGAAGAATGGAAAAGCTGCCAGACCTCTACTTATCCTTGCATTTCTTCTTTCTTCTTCGTCGTTTTTCCCCTTGCCATGACTCTGATGCATATGATCATCATTGGCGGACTATCCCCGGGCAAATCACAGTCGAGGAATGTTCACGCTTTTCGCTCATGAGCCGCCACAATTCCGTTCGAGTGATCGTAACTTCAGGCGACACCGAACTTATATCACAATATCTTCCAAAACTTTTATGTGAACTGATCTCGTGTTTTTTTATTCCTGTTCTAACACAGCAATGCATGTGATGGGATCAACCTTAGGTTGCTGATGATGCAGTCCACCTACAATAGATGCACAATTATTTCTCAATTACGAATAACTATAAGTGATTGCATGTGCATAATACATCGCTTTAATTGGCCAGTAACACCATTGGAAGCATCCAAGGTGAATACACAGAACTTCCGTCCTGAATATTGAAACATCGCTTTCGGGCATACGTCAGATCATTTTCTCCAGGATACGGGCTTTAGGCTTTAGTCCAATTGTACTCGAATCGGAAGCTGATGGACTTCCGTAAGCACGGAGCATTGGATCAGCGCTGCTGGACACAAAATACGTGTGAAATCTTAGATAAAAAACAACCGAAATATACGAAGGCATAAGGGATAGGACATTACACATCACGATTGGAGTGTCGCTCAGTCGATATTTTATCTGTCGATATTACTATGCGATCGAAACAGATCAACAGAGCTTCGATGCTTGCCGGTGTGCCAGGAGTCAATTCGATGCAAGTGACAACAGGCCAAGTGAGACTGCACTGGATGGGCTTTGTCTAAGAGGAATTCAGGGGCAAATCTAGTGCGTAAATTCAATAGGAATGTCAACAGACATACTTGATAGGAGTGACAAAAATTCTGCTGAGAACACGAAATGAAAAGTTGAAGTATTGTCCTAGAAAGGGCCAGGGAATACCACGGGTGAATCTTAAAGGAACAATGCCAGATAAAATGTACTGTCTGAAATTGTCAGAGGTTTGCTTGTGTGAAAAAATGGCCGCCACAGCATCCCAAAAGGGTTGAATATGAAAAAATTAACAGAGCCTGTTGCCTGTACCCGCTAGCGATTTCCACAGATTTGACACCGTTATCTCTGGAAACAGAGTTGTCATTAGTAGCTGGGCAATGAAGATCGAATTGAGATAGTGGTGCCCTACAAACACTGGGGTGGACTCAATTTAAAACCGGATTTGATGGAAAACGAATCAATACCTGCTAAATTTTCTTCAAATCACCTGACGTCACCACTGCCACTGATGGATTGGGACAAAACCACGCTACCTGTGTGTTTTAGGCCTTGAGATGACTAGATGCCAATAAGATCACCGATGTAAACGGAGGATAAACACGGGGAAAAGAACAGAATTTCGCTGTTCGTTTGGAATTGTCGAGGTGGAGAGAATTCTTTCAATGAAACAGTTAGTCAGTCACGCAAGCAATGATCACGCAAACATCCACATGGTTCGTATTTGTACGACAACTGATATCGTGGACCTGTGTAAAAACAGGAAAGTAGAAAGGGGAAACACTTCTGGTTGGTTTTGTGTAACATGTAAACAATTCACGATTAGGTGAATTCCAGAAGTATGATTGATTTAAGTTCTCACGGTCACTGAAAGGTCAACTGATCAGTAAAATCTGACCTAATCGACAGGCTACGAAAAGACTCAATCGGAGATGGGTGATATTTGTGGTCGAAATAGTTCACGGTGTGGTTACTTCGTTGTGACAGCTACATGTACGGATTTATTCATTTTTTCATTCCTAGTGCATTTGATTTTGAACCGTATCAGTGACTAATCATGTTAAAGTATCTTTCATTTAAAGACGATTGGGTGACACGTGTACTAGTGTATGCTTCATCAACATCCCCTACTAAAGTTTGTCGTCTTACGTGCTTTGAGGTTTGGAACTAAAAAATAAAATCGGGCTGATCATCGATGAATTTCTTCAGCCGTGATTATTCTAAATTAACACATCATACCTTCTGGTCCGAATTGGAATTGTCGGGGTAAGCATAGTTGGTGCAATGGTAAAAATCAATGGAATTTGTCGGACAGTAAAAAACATTGGTCACACGGCTGATACAAGTGCGTGATCATAAAAACATTTTCCTGGGCCTGATTAACAGTGCACCACATTGATCGATAACATTAATCAAGCCGGCCTTGTTAGCAGGGTACGAAAATAAAAAGGCAGACGGACAGATAGCTAATCACCAATGTTGACCGTCACACAATTTTTTGCTCATCTTCGCACTCAGGTGCATCCGACTCGTGTGAGGCCTGGAGACATTCATATGACTGAAACAATTCTGACTGTCCGTCAGTAAAGCATTTTTTTTACCACGATCTAAAATTCCTGTGTAAACGGCTCTAGTGTCTAGGTTTTACCATTAGCCCTTGCAATTGGTCAAACAGTCTAGATTACTTTAAACTGTCGAGCCACAACGTAATTCATGGATGAGTGACCATGGCGAAATGGGTGTACCGATGATCAAAAAGGTGCTAAAGCTAGAATTATTGTTCACTATAATCGATGGCTGGCAAGAGTTTTGCGTTAGAAAAAAACAAGCTGGAAATGCTAAGCTTTGCTGGAAAAAGGCTAGGAATTATATCGACCGAAGTAGACAAAAAAATCGACATTAACAAAAAAAAAAGAACTTCGAATTGCGATGTCGTTTACCGCACCTCCTTTCACTAAACCTCGAGGATGATTCCCAGATTTCAGGTTAGTCCTACCATCGGAGGCTACATACGGAACAGCACATAACGTAAGAAAAAAGTTGACAAAATTGAATTCGTCTCATCATCTTCGTCCTCATGACAAACCGAACCATCTCCAACCTAGTCATCATCATCATCGTCGCTTTTCTTTTTTCTTTTTTCTTTTTTTGTATTCTCACCGTCTTTTTTACTTAGCTGTTGCTACTTTTGACGACATGGGAGGTCGACTTAGTCATCGTTTAACGTGTTACTGAATGCTTTCACTTCATTGCGAATGTGTACGGTAAATGTTTTTACTTAGATCCCATTTAGCTCACATGGACTGAACTTTTATATAGCCTCAACAGTGCTGTTACGAGATAACATTTAGTGGCTAATCGAAAATCAATGGGAAATTTTGTTATCAATTGATGTAAGTGAGTCAAATAAAACACATTTTGGTTGGGATTGATCGAGTGATAGTTTGCCAATGAGCTCACGTATATATATATATATATGTATATATATAGAAGCAGGAATTAGTATCTGGATGCGTAAAATATATATATATATATATATATATATATATATATATACAGAACCAATTTCTTGGGATTTTGTTCCAGTTATTCATTGGAAAGTGGCGAGGCTTCTCAATAACCAATCATGTGATTTGACGTTACTCAGAAGGCATGCTTGCAATCCCATTGGTATCCAATTTTAATCACCATCTACATATCTCACCCACTACTTATTGCTGGTCCGCCAGGGAGAAACAATAAGAATTATTCACGGCAATTTGACGCATGTATGGCTAAGAATACAGGATCGATGAACAATGGTAATCTGCAGGTCTGTCACTGTCCATCATTATTGTTTGGCCACTTTGATATGATGTTCAACAGCTGAAATATGCAATTATTTTATATCTCATACTCCAAGAAGTTCTTTTGAGCGTTCGACATTATCATGCACTGATGTAAGTAGCTAACTGAATCATCAATTGAGGACATTGATCACCTGTTGGTTAGGATCCAGAATCAGGTTGTGGGATGTTTTTTGACTGAACCCTAATCTAGAGAAAAAGTAATTCTTCACACCAAGTACGTCAAAGAAGAAAACCAATCTGTTAACGGTTACATGCTTGCAAGATTCTAGTGGAGTGCAACAAGGACATTGTATGCGGGAAAAATTACCATTTTTGTATATCCTCTTTTTTCTAAGAATTCCGTCACGATCACGGCAGATTCCCCCTTATCCATGGCCTGTTCTATTTTGTTCTGTTGAGAAACTTCACTTATGATGTTCATGTCAGAAGGAACAACTTAGACGGATGCAACATTAGGAGACGACTTCTTTAAATGGCTTTCTGATGGAAATATCTTTTTTATAAACGTGGGTGATTCGGTACTTGGTGGGCATCCGTCGACAAGATTAACAGACCGCCGAACTACCGCTGTCAGCATTCTCCACTACTTCATTGAATGTTTATTTTCCCAATTTTATTGAGCAGTTCATCCATTCTCTTTATTCACTAACACTAGGTACCCATTCTATGAACTATTGGTAGTAGTCTGCCTCAGAGTTAGATAAAAGAACTACTGTCTTAAAATTGTAGCAGGTACCTAAATAACTCCGTTTCATTTTTGCTTGTGATTGATTTCCTGCTTAGACAATATGCGATTCTGACGTAAACTGTAGTCTTGTCTGAAATGGAACTTATACAAAAGCCTAATTTGTGCAATTCTTTCTAATTTGTTCAGTACCACTTACATTGTGTTACCAAAATGTTTTACTGTTTCTAGTCTACTGCTTCATTGTCACGATAACAGTACAAGCGGCTAAAGCACCATGCTTGAATGACCTTCGGATGAAGTGACCTCTGCCGTGGATCCGGATCATTCCTGAATCAAAATTTCCCAATCCTTGACCGGCAATGATTATTTGTCTGGAATCAACGTGAAATATCTCAGTAAAAGCAGATACATTCAGTTTATAAGCACTGATAAAAATGTGAGCACAATATTCAATAAAATGTGTAATTCTGTCGAACAGGCGAGCTAATTAATAATTACGAATATGGGTTAGGATAAATTGTCAAATTCTCCCGGACAAGTGTGTGACGTCGACATACCGCATTTAAGATTTTATTTTTCAAGTTCTGGAGATTTTATTCCCTTAGCGAAATTAAGTCATGTTTAACTAGCCGTTTTGTCGTCTATAAGCATGTATGAATAAACCAAGGAATACATTTATATTATTTACCGGTACTTTTTTATGCCTCGCATGCGTCAGAACTTCCAAAATGTTAGCAAAGAAAAGTGTGTGTAGTGCATCACCATGTCACACACGCCTAACATATATATATATATATATATATTTCCGTGTAAACAACCAATATTTGAATTCGTATTCCTTTTAGTCACCAAGAACTGTACGTGTACGTGTTCGACACTAAGCCATAAATTTTGGTATTGTTTAAGGAGCAATTAGGCTGAAAATTTCGTCCATATTTCAGTTAAGCGGCAAATTTTTTATTTCAATCATGAAGTATTACGAGCCCGTTAGGAAGAACAAAGTGAGATGTGTTAACCACAATTTGAGTCATGCATTGCTAGACACCCAGGATCATTAAACAGTTGCAAATCGATAGGCCTGTCACTATCCTTCCGTCATATTTTAGCGATTTTGATGTGGTATCTAGCAATTTCCGTATGAAAAATGCCTTTACCTCATACTCCTAAAAGTTTTAGCAATACTAAGTCAGCATCCAATGATCAGACAATTCATCAAGTTTTCACCTCAGGACAAGGAACATAATTTGAATAAGATCAAGATTCATGTCTGGTGTGATTTTCTAGTAAAACTTATCCTGGACCCAAGTTTGATTTCAACGGATCAAAGCTAGATTAAAAAAAACAAAACAAATCTATTGAGGATAACATGTTTTCCAGATTCTGGCAAAGTGAAACAAGGCGCTAATTGCAGAGACATTGTTGTCTCTGCTTTCCTAGAATCAAGGGAACAACTCCGTCACCACAAGGACGAAATTTCCTCTTTCCGCAGTGCATTCAATTTTGATTCGTTTGTGATGTTTTTTTTCATTTAGTTCTCCTAAGAGTGAACAACTTGGAGAAGAACAAGAAAGGTGAGTAACTTTCTCGAAGAATTCTCTTCTAGAAATGTCAATCTTATAAGTGTTCTGTAGGTCTTCGTATGCCCTGCATCCATCAACAAAACTAATGGATCGCCAGACAACAAATGCGTGTTGTTTTTGTTGTTGGGGTTCGCCTTCCAGCTGGCCAGTACCCGGAAGCATTTAGTAAAAAACGCCCATTTGATACTACTCAAATCCGGCTAGGTGCAGTCAAACAATATCCGTTGAATTATTAAAATCTGGTTCTGCCCCCGAACAAGCATGTCGCTTAATGAGCATAAGACTATCTGTGCGGCAATCGGTAGTTTGTCTGTCCTCCGGGATTTTCTTTATTCAGGTTTTCAAACATCGAATTAACCTAGGTGACAATGTCAGATTTTCCTAACCAAGGATCACATTACCAATTTGAAGTTTAAAATTCTAACAGTACTATATATAGACTTATTCAACACCGCTTCGTGAACAAAAGCTGAAATTTCATGTTTACTGGTATCAGAGGTGTATGAGGAAATGGGATAAATTCCACCCTGAAAACCACAGTGCTTATAGGGATGCATTAGTGATTAAACAATGACCAGTTTTTTTTATCTCAGAGGCAAATAGTTGCATAACACGCTAAGTCTTCCGGAGCGATTTTTGAAATGATTGTTAGAAACAATCTATCGACTGACCAATACCAATTTCGCACTAATTTGAATGTCATTGATTTGAATCTATTGAAATGGGAGCCTGTGTCAAACTACAAATTAAATCATCAAACAAGAAGAGAAGTGTGACTTTATTGTCCGACATAGCAAACTAGGACGAAAACCTCCCCACACCAATCACTTCCTTGTGGGTTACTGCACACCGTGCAAAGCTGACCGATCACCAAATTCAAATTCCTGAAAACTTAAATCTGCGGGTAAAGCCATCACAAGTGCACTTTTGTTTCATCTACTTTACGTGCTCGATATCAACCAACAGTTAAAGCATTACATTCACATTCACATATTTCTATAGCAGTGCTCAACTTATATTTAGTGTATTCCTACTCTAATGTGGGCGAGAATTTTCGGTTGTTTTTAATGATCATAAGAAACAGAAATATGTTTGGATTTCTCGTTGGTAGATTGACCACTTCCATAGTTTTTTCTTGGCATATATGTATATAATATGGGGCTGGATTCTGGTTGATATTCATAAACAATCCGTGGTTCATTTATTCCCCTGCTTGTCACGTGGTTTAGGCAACCTGCTCTCCGTGCCAAATGCATGAGTCAGATTACCTGAGTGGATTGATTTTGTACCACTATCTGGCACGGTCTCGCGTCCACTTTCCCACAAGGTTCGTTGTGTAGGCGGAAGTGATGGTATTAGGTTTGCGACAATTTCGTTTGCTTGTTTTTGGACTAAGGATATTTTAACCCCGTAAAAATAAAAAACCAGTTTTCCGTCCAGGATTGACCAGTTTAGAGCAAATGTGCATCTAGTTGACTAACGAAATGTGAACAGACGGAATCTTCACGCAATCGGCTGTACGAATCCCAAAATTCAACAAGAGAAGTTCGGAGAGATGAACTCAAGAAGACTGATATGATGGAGATAACGTTTCCTATTTGGCGAGTGGAAGGCGATTAAAATCTGCCAGAAGATAAGATGGAAGTTTTTTCATAAATACCAAACAAAAGTTTACGAGACGACAACGCACGTTCCGTAATGTGCTACCGATCGTAGGAAAGTCGATTTAAGTCATTCCCCCGGAGCGAACATTCGAGCAACACGTAGATACCAAATTGAGACAATCTGCGATAAAACCAAAAATGGTCAAGGTGCCAGTTTTACCAAATTAATCAATTTAGAGTGATCAAACCTCAACAGTGCTCTTTTCGGGGCCCTTGGACTGCAAATTGTGATAACAAATCACGTCACCGACTAAGGATGTCAAACCAAGCCAAACAGCAACGAAGCCATGCTCGTGGCAATAGCGAGAATCCGACTCCTAATAAACGGTATACACAAGCTGATGTGATAAAACAAAAATAGTCACGAGTTCCCAAAGCAGCCGGTTAGTAAGAAGTGAATGGTATGTGGGAGGAGAAAATGGCATTGGGCGTTTCACATTTTCTCCTGATCTCTTTACACTTGGCTATGTGATCTTTCATCCATAGCCATCTAGGCCCGTGGATTTGAACCCAACGGAAACTAAGTCGGACTACTTTGAAGGAAAGATTAAGACAACTGGAAGCTTTCCAAATCGTCAAATTTTTAAATATCCTCACGAAAGCTCTGGATTAGGCATCATTGTAACGCATAGCTGAGGAAAGTGCTCTGAAAAATACTTTTGGATCAGAATTCATAGAATCACCGTCGTGCAAACGACCATGGCGCTTTAGATTATGTATGTTTTTATTTGTTTTACAGTTTACCTGTTCGAAACCCACCGAGAGATTTTGACACTCACTGTTTCGAGACCCGTGTGAACCCCGTTCGTAGTTCTGTACAGTGACATTGGCTTTCGTTTTGAGTCTTTGTGATCGCACATTCGAGGCGTGTTTGTACTAGTATATTGATTAAATTTATAATCCGGAATCGCCGAATTTGCGAATCAGTTGTGTTTTGAATTGGCGGTTTGACGTTGGCCGCGCATTGTTCAAATGTTGCTTGCACTGAGTGCCATTCATTTATCGACCATGCCACAAATAATCGGGGCAGGAGGGGAATGATGTGGCTCCACGTGGTAGAAATTCAACCTACTGGTTTGGATAACCGTTCTAATTTCTATCAACCAATTTGTTAGTTTTGTTTCTACTTCACCACGATTTGGCTAATCATCATACGGATGGATATGATTGGAATTAGCACAGAAATCAAGCAGTTTAAGCAAGGTATTTACTTTAGTGCCATATATATACATGAAAATGTATCTATGGAAAATAGCGTTGTCGGTGAAATTAGTGACTAGCGGACGTTTCAGTTGCCAAGACCGATCTTTCGCGTGACAATCTTCACTTTAGTGTCGGAATAAACTAGCAGCTGCCTTAGTAACTTGCATCCCAGGTTTCGGGTCATAACCAAAGAATTTTTATCTACTCATCCAACAAAACTTTTATATTCTACACTACTATGTGTCAACTTCAGCGGGCGGTGGCCAGATTTTGTCTTCTTCAGATAGTACGCTGTTGTGTAATGGCAAAATTTTCACAGGTACGCGAATCACAGTGTTTCTACGGATGTGTATAAATCGAGTCTAACGAAAAATAGGAACTGTTTCCCGCCAATCAGTGCAATGGATTAGGATCTCTCAGACAAAGATGATCATTGGGTCTTTTAGTTCATTTCCAGTCCTAATTGTTTCGTTACGAGCGCATTTGGCCCTTTTACCAATACAAATTTTTGTGTTAAACCAATTACTATTCCTATCCGTCCCGGAAAGTCAAATTTCGAGGCATTGTATTTTACATGTGCCCGAATGGTGCATATGATATCAGGCGGGAGGTCCCGTGACTGGTCTGATCGAAGTCAAGTGATAACTTCTCTTGATCACGAATATTGGTTAGTAGAGCAGATTGATGTGACCGACGTGAAAGACCTGTAAATAGGTCACCAATCAAAGGGCCAGCCAGCACCGTGACTAAATCAATGGTTCAAATGAATGCGTGAATCAATCGATTGATGTACTGCAAGGCGTATATTTACATTTAAGACGATGACACCACTGACTGATCCCCATATGACTGCACGAAAAGCAAACTGCTCTGCTTATGTGTAGGTGTTTGTGCGAGTCACTCCATGACTGTAGTATACATCTTCACCTGGTGATATGAATCGATTCACAACCGGGTTAATGTAACTAACTGGCAATAATAGACCAAACGTGTCAGGATTTTTGCTAACTAGTTCACTTCGACAGGGATGGTACCGCTGGTATGACCTACTGGGGTCGGTTTAGAAGTGCTCCGAGGTGTGTGGATTGGCGCAGACACAAATACTTCCGTATTCGGCAGCGTGGGGTTTCAAAAGTGATCCGATCACAACTCCAACATAAACGGAGTTAGGACTTTGACGACAAACGGATGCTGTAAGCTCCAAGATCGGGAAGGTATGAACGTGTAAGGAAAAATGACGACGTGAAGCCTAGTAAGGGTATCGAACATTACGCGAAAACTCCACGGAGAAGACCAGGACGCTTATGTAATATTCACGAAGATCAGATTTTCGATGAAATTCACAGGTGAGGCAATCTGAAATAGAAAAAACCAAAGAACAACTTGATCCGACGCCCAATAAACGCATCCACAAGTATGGATATAAAAAGCAAAATCGAACATGACAGTTCATAGCGTGCGCGCTACATTGAGATGCAACTTTTCCGTTGAACCGTCAGTGCGCAGACTACTGGAGAAGTAGTAGCCTAGATTTTAAAAAAAATGTTTGCATTCCGTTTGAACGTTCCGTGACTGAAAAAAATCAGTCGTGCCCCATGCGAAACCGACCGGTGGGCAAGTTTCAATGAAGCCGAATGGTGATCAAGTTGTCACGTAAACACGTCAGGTTAGCAGAACCGGATGGCTAGCTCAGATGTCAATCAGCCGAGTGAATCATTTGATACTCGTCTACGTCGACTGAACAACATCACAACGGGATCTTTTCCAGATAAGCTCTGCCACTAATGCAAAAAGTGGATACGCGAAAAGTTAAGCCCCACCACATTTTGCCAGCTCCAATTTGATTGACGCACACAACCTTGATCTATTTTTGATGAAAACGATTCCTTATCCGCATCTAGGCTCATTTTGCGCAAAAATTCTCTCCGTTCGGACGTAAAACCTTAAATGGACTTTCTAACAATTTCAACTCTCGTTCATGACAAGGAGACGGCAATAGGTTTTTGTTAAGTTATTACCACTGAGTAATTCTTTCGTTATTTCTTCTAATATTGAGAACCGGTGTTACTATCACTATCACAGGTGATAGTGATTCGATGTGTTTGCTTCCCGTGGCCCGGTTTTTGTATTTCGATCGGAGTTGGATGACATCGAAGAGGCCATCACCCGTTCACCTTTGACTTTTTATAAAAAAAATTTAAAACAAACGGCAGTGACCATATTGAGTTGTATGTAAATAAATTTTCACGTTTTTCATTGGGAAGTAGAATTAACCGTCAGTGATTTTGCTCAAAAAGTTCGTCAGTATGGGCAGTGTTCACGAACAACACTGCAGCCATAGTCCCCGAAACGGGAATAAACGAATCCTACTGGGACGAAATCGTTGGAAACAAACCAGTAAATGTTCATAGTGTGTCAAACGACCATTAGCTCAGTAGTGTGTCCTGACTCGTAATTCCATCGACCACGTTTTGAAGGAGTATAGCATTAGACAGTTTTCCACATTTCAAGCTCAGAAAATTGAAATAGACCAATTTCATCTTGATGAAGTGACTTTTTGTTTGCATGGATCACGTGACGACACAATGTTTGGGTTGACGCCAATCCTCGACGATTAATTGAATAGATTTGTATCTAATGCAGCTTCGTTGCTAACATCAGATGGTCAGTTGAAATTCTCTCTCTAACTAGCATTGATCCTCTGTCTGGACAGAATAACTCCTGATCAATATTCACCGAACAGTGCTACTGTCCAGTCGATGCAGGCTCGTATCAAATGATTCACTTGTCTGATTGACATCTGAGCTAGCCATCCGGTTCTGCTAATCTGACGTGTTTACGTGACAACCCTATACACCGATTATAAATAAAGACAAGCCTGATCACCATTCGGCTTCACTGAGACTTGCCCACCGGTCGGTTTCGCATGGGGGACGATTGATTTTTTCAGGCCATGAGGTATTGCAAATTCAGTGGAAGAAGCTCTTTGTCCAAACGTCCACTCTCTCTGACAGGCTGTTGTATACAGTAAGATAGCAACCTTCAACGTGGTCGCGTGGTTCTTCTGAAATGAGAGAAGCTATCATTTTTCGGATTTGTGCGGAATTATTCAGATTTATGTCAAAGATGTTCGGAATCGGACAGGAAAGTACCTCTGTTTTACAGGTCTTTTGAAGTGCCCATCTGACCACAGGTTGTAGAGCAACTGTTGCACGTTGCAGTACGTAGGCACAAACTTGGCCACGGAAGAGGTGATCTCGCTTTAGGCCTACCCAAACGAGATCCCAATAGGTCGGTTGAATGACATTTCCGAATAGTTTTGATATAGGTCCTAAGTAATGGGGGAAACTGTATTGAAAGAGATCAACATTTGCTGAAGCCCAGTAAGCACATCGTCTAACATCCACAATCTAAGAAATTCAACAAATATGGCGATCTACAGTCTACACGGCACATCAAATGTCACTCAAATATATCTCCCGGTCATTGGTCGCATGATGAGTTGAAACCATACGTAGTTAGCTAGCCCAGTGATGCATGGGTTGTCGGCCGTGGTGTTCGGTCGCCGACATGGAAACGCGCACACGTTTACTTCCCACTTACCTAACCGAATTTCGAGGCAACGGCCACTTTTATACTACTCATTTTCTTGGATGCATAGGAATTTGTAAAGCTAATATCTGGGTGAACCGATATCCGGTACACTGAAGTCTTCAGTTCACATTACCTCGGGCAGTTCAGATGCGGTACAGTCAGTCAGTGGCAGCGTAACTTGGAGGTACCCTGGTACACCTGATAGAGAATAGTTTGACTGCTCGATAACTACTGATGTTAGTTCTTCTTACAAAGACCTATAATACACAATCCAGTGGCCTGAGCTGCGTGACCAACCCTCCCCAAGATTCGGAAGGGGGACTGGGAACTCTGATGTAGTTTAAATTTATACATCGGTACTCATTTGGGTTTTAGGGCAGCATCTCACCGGAATCTATGATGTCGTGTTCACATCTTGCTAGATCGAACAAGTGACAACTTGTCGCTGTGGTCTACCTCTGAGACCCTTTTCATCACCCGGTTGGTCAGAGACGGCAGTGTTTTATTTGTTTGAAGTTAAGTCGGGTACTTCTGTTCTTGGCTTAAACCGAAATGAGGAGAGAACAATGAACCCTACATAAAAGGTGTTTCATTTTCTGTAATCATCTCGGCACATGGTTTGTCTCTTCAGCCGTGGTCCTGACGGCCCATAGTTTATATATATATATATATATATATATATATACCTGAAGAACTTGTGGGCTGAATTTTGTCCAGCTAATGAGAAAGTCACTTGGAATGGCAAAAACCTCAATAGACAGATTCGAGAATTTTAACGTGATCGGATACATCGTCGAGGTTGCGTCTGTATGTGCGTATGTGTGTGTGCGTTTGTGCATGCATGTGTCTGTGAGTGTAGACGTGCGGTGAATCCAAAGGTAGAGTAAAAACAAAGTAGAAGGAAAGTAGTGAGCCTTCAATACATGCGGTTAACAAATTCTAGTATGACCTATCATGAAGACACTCTCAGACACTAACACATGACCTTACGATGAATGAATGACAAAAGAATCAGAGGAGAGCCATACAAAACACTAGTTAACGGCACCAGGTTGTACATACGTCAATCAAATGAGGGAGATAGAGTGAAAGAGAAAGAATTTGTTTCCGAATTCACAGCAATGACTTGGACTCCGCAGGAGATAGGGAGAACACCACTCACGAACCGTTACACACGAGCAGTAAATTGAGTTGATACCGAAAGCACTATTGCTCTATTTTCCACCTCTCACAGGTGAAATCGGTCCGTACTAATTGAATGTGTTGTCAATAGGATTGCCGAGAAAAATCGTATTGATCACGTCCAACGGAATGCATTTCATAAAGTCAGCTCCACGTAGGCAAGTTAGCCATCTACGGTGAAACAAGTATATCAAGATCCCAAGGGACTCAAAAAGACCGAAGACATATCCTAACCGAGTCACGAATGCTTAACGAGCTGAATAGGCTTTTGTGATTATTCTGTTGACCTGGTCGTGAGGTCTCAGATCAGGACAACACGGTCGTAAATTTGCATGTTATCATTCTTGTATTTTTGCTCATATTAGAAAACAAATTACACGGATTATTAGCAATAAAAGTCAGGAACTTTTACTTTTTGTCGAAGTCCTTTCTGGGCTAGAAGGTTTTGATCGTTTATGAAACAAATTGAACCTTACAGTTATAGAACGAAATATCAAACAGACAACGGTTGGTTCATGAATCCCCATTTCTACTTTCACATCAGAATCTATTTTCAGAGCATGGGTTCAAAAGTACTATGAAGAATCTACGTGCAGGTCAGGTGATACCGTGTGATATAGTTTCGTTGTCGCTTGACACTACAACCGGCAAATCAGAACTGTGGTAACTGATGAAATTATATCGATTGTTATTGAATCAAAAGAATACCTCCAATGATGTATTCACCTAACTATTATTTAACGAGTAGCTTGTAAATAAATCTCAAGGTGGTTTTTTGCTTTCGACATTTTCTTACTCCAGAGTGGTGTCATACTGCAGTAAGCAACCCGTAGGCCACCATAATGGATTCGATCATGTAAAAGGTGATGCTGGCTGATGAAGTCACTGAGGTTCGGCTCACACCAGGCTTTCCTTTTGTGCTATCCATTTCCGAATGCGTAACAAGTGGATTTCATCAAAGTGCACAGTTCCGTGTAGATATTACAAATGTGACATTCACTCACAAAAAAGCGTGCTTGTTAAAATACCAGCACGTGTTCATAATTCAAGTCGGAGCTGCTAAATTCGTGTTTCAGTATCTAAGCAGTTTGGGTCAGCCAACGAACCCCGTATTAGACCAACCAAACATGCAACCTGACCCAAAAGTGGTCGGTGGTTGCATCGAAGGTTTGGGAATCCAACTGCGTTTTACGCTGATCCTGGAAGACAATCTTCGTATTTAATTATGAGGCTATCACTTAGCCAACCGGATTCGGGGAATTTCAGCGACTCACCGTGGAGAGTCCCGGTCTTTGGTCGGAGAGCCGAGAGTGAAAGTTCAGCAAACTACCACGGTCAACTCTTGGAAGGTTGACTGTCCGGTGTACGATAGCAACGGATAAAAGTGAATAAAGCCCAATATGTTAGAAATACCTTCCCCAAAATCAACACTTATTGATGGGCAACGAGAATACGTCCTGGAATCCATTACTGGGATGGAATAGGAGGCCAATATTTAC
>LUCM01006560.1:284801-297572 GCA_008360955.1 Fasciolopsis buskii
CTGTTCCTCACGAATCCGAAGGAGAGCATGGTATGGTCGATGAAAATCTGTCTAGTGTCCATCAATTCCAGGACGTTACCAGAGTTGGAAACACTTATAGACAATTCCTCTCCAGGTATCGCAAAGCAGTACATGCATCTGCAAAGGGAAGTGCGATTGTTTTATTCAAATCCAGAAGACGACTGCTTTGCTCCATGAGATGTCTCGATTCGAGTGACGTCACCTATTTTTGTGTCAGCGGATTTCGTGTAGTTGGCAGAAAACACAGTGAGGTGACTTGGTTAATGAACGGTCGAAAAAGCTGAACTGAACCTTACGACGGTGCGCAGTAGACATTTCAACCATAGTGACTTCAGATAATCAAGCGTATTCAACGTTGATTTGCACCATATTCGGAAGATGAACGACACCCGAGACGATCTTTTAGTTGATGAGACCTTGGCAAAATCCAGTTAAATGTTTTTCGTCCTAATTCAACAAATAGGTGGTTAATAATGTAAGAAAGGTTGTCATGGTGCTGCTTGCATATTCGCTATTCTGAACTGTGGGTACTCAACGACCAGAAGCGTGTGCGTTCAGCAATTTTGAGTGGTTTAGAGTTATTTCACCGATGGTATTTCGTCTTAGTTAATGTCAATGCAGACGCCTTATACGTAGTCTTCCCACCCCCCTCGAGATTAGCGGCTGTCCCGATCTTCTTGTCTTCTATTGCTTATCCCGTTGCGGGAGTCAATACAGTAACTGATTGTAATTCGAATACGTGCATCATTGTAATCGGTCAGTTTGTGATGGATTTTCACAATTTATTATTAATACAGCTAACTGTTCTATTGTTCCAGAGTAATGTAATGGATAATTGCTCTACTATCCGAGGATAATTACTTTCGCTGGAGAAGGCGGTGCATCCCGCTATGGGAAAAATATGTGCCGTTTATGTTTTATAAACCAGTAAATCGTTACAGGTAAGTGCAGCCGCCGTAGTTAATCAGTCATGAGCTATCTGACAAAAGAGTTAAAAGAGCAGAACTGGATAAACTACATTTAACGAATTGCGAGGTACCAACCAGAACACGGCATCTTGGCCCTGAATGGAAAGTCGATCGGTGAGAGGTGTTTCAGTGGTCTTGCGCCAACTAGGCTTGTCCTGGAGATGCGCCATTACTTCATTCTAGCACTTTCATATCTGGATAAGTGAATAAGATTTCCCCGAAAGCGCATGATCGGCTCCATACTTGTCGCAGCTCGTCAGGTGTGCGTACTCGGATCCATCCTGTTCAAAATTTTCCGTATTTGTGCACTCGGAATTTGTATATCTTCCCCAAATCCAATTTTTTCGTCAAAAGTAAGCATGGAAGCTTTTTCTTTCTAGAGTCTACAGAAGAAGTACAACTGTGGTTCATTCATTATTCATTGTCATTTGGGCTAAAGCAACCTGGGAAACGAGGACAGAATGCCGCCAGAATAGATATTAATTGTAAGTAATATCTGAATGAGATTTACCAGTTTGAAAGTAAAGCATGAATAGAATGCAAAAAACGGCATCTGTCACGAATTTCCAAATCAGTCTGCTTGCGTGAGCATTGGACACGAAAATTTACCTCTCTTTGATGGATAGTCTGCAGAGCTTAAGGCCTAATTATGTTTTTGTTCGTTTGCATAACACCTTGGTTTTCTGCCATAGATCAGACCTGGAGCACTTTGGTCAACAGTGCACTCAACAGTAGAGATGGGACCGCATGCGCGGGAACCTCTCCGAAACCCTTCTGTAAAGCCTTCGAAGGGGCTGACTACGGCTTGATTCCTGCCACTTATTAACAGGTACTATCAGAAGATCTGACTTGTGGGGAATTATCAGCGGGGCTGTTTTCCATCATTTTCTTGTCAACATCAATGGTTTATATTTGTGCGGACAAGAAAACCGACATTGGTTGCCTAGACCAAATTCTGTTACCGTAACCCAATATGTCCGGGCGGAAATGGAGTCTAGAGGTTACGGTATTGGGTTTTGGGTTTCTCTGCATTTATTACCTCCCAAATTATTTCGGAATTAAGTCAGAACTATTCAGAACTGCTTTCTAATTGGCCTATTCAGATCACTTTCTCCCCATTATTCCTTTGCAACTTGGCTCATCTTCAATGGACATTTTTGCACAGGCGTGGTGTAAGGGTCGCCGATTACCCCTTGCATTGGTCTGAAATCCGCGAGCCGACGTGTGCCTGCCAGATCTTGGAAAAGAGAAATGTGTTCTTATCCGATTCCAAATATTTCTAGACATAAATCAGAATAGTTTTGTCATAATTCTGAACTAGACCAGCAAGGGGTAGCAGTCACAGGGAGCGATTTAATGCTAAAATCAGTCAGCACTCAGACGCGTCGTCGACTACGGCTTACGAAAGCTGGCGAGTCAAATATAGGGAATTCACGAATTCAGAGAGTTATCGACCGACTGCTTGTTAGTCGTGCACTCAAAGTGCTTAGATGATGATTAGGTCCAAATTCTCGTTACTTACTACCAGGGGTTGCTTTCAAATTCTAAAGGCAGCCACATGCGCGAATGAGCTCAATTTTTATACTGCCCAAGTGGAGAGTAGCATTTCTCAAGTAAGAATATCAATGTCGTAGCGTCCATATGGTGTCGTCACTTTTGACCGACAAAAGTTCCATGTAGAAGCTCAACTCACGAACTAATCAGAGGGTTGTATCCTCTTTTGTATATAATATTCGTTTTCGTCACATGGGATATCATGAGGGGAGAATCCTTGGTGGGCTGCACTTGTGGTGGTAGCTACAATCAAAATCTGTATGATTTTGAAAGTTGACCTTGGTTGTAACGTAGATATGGCTGGTATCCATGACGTCCGATTTGCCGTATCCAGTCATATTTGTCTCAAACGTTTTTAATCTTTTGTCAACCACAAAATAGCATTATTGGTAAACAAATGCACGCTGGTCACAATCTGTATTTATAGGATTTTTTCACTAGAAAATTCCGAACTGCATAACAGATGCAGAGTTCTTCATTGTGTAGAAAAGGACAAAGTCATTCCACATGTTACTTCACTATGCTCCCATTCAGTTCTCATTCGTGTCTGAAAATCGATTAAAAAACACTAGTGTATAGTCGGTAGTGTGTGACGAGCGTATTTCTAGACACGTCAGACACACACACACACACACCGATAGGATGATTGTAATAAGTTCACTCTAGTCCATCATATATTAATCCGCGTAGTTAGGGTGACTATTGGGAAAACAGGTCATGCCACCAATTATTCATGTTCCAGAAGTAATCCGGTCAACGAATCGACTTTCTCTAAGATTCTCGTCTTTCTATTGCCACAAGATGGTAGCCTCCTCTCGTGGATGTTGCTGTTTCATCAAATGTGGAAAGCCCATGAATGAAAGTACCACCTGTCACAAATCAATTTTTTTCGGGTCGTATGCAACAACAACGGTAACCACAGGGAAATATGGGGATCATGTGACCAGAAGAAAAACAATATTTTCGCAGAGTTTCGTATTTGTTTAAACCCACTTGCGTCACAGAACGGTTTGAATGAAATCCGTGTAATTCTGTGGCCCAGGATTGCGTAAAATCACCAATCATGACAACTGTGCTCCTGCCAGGATTGAGGAGATCAATGTCATTGCCGAAGACATGACATTTCCCAGGATGATTTTTTTGTCTTAGATGATTCATCAATCACGTATCGGAGATATAGGGTAAATGCATATGAAATGATTGCAGGGATGTTGATAAAGTGAATAGCTGTGTTCGAGATCAAGTATATGTGGTAAAGTAATAACGCTAATCAGGGTTTTTTATTCAAATGACCCACTCTGATCAATCACTGGTTTGTCATTTCGATTGAAAAGTTGTCTGCACAATCCGGTCATAGGTTTGAATTTCATTTCGAGGCAACAGAAATCAGTAAAATTGCTGTCACTGATGCTCTGTCGAGGATGCTCGCTGTCGAGTGTTTTCTTTTTCGGTCTAGTGTTTGTCTGACTATGCGAAAATCGGAATTCAGTGGATATAGATTTGAACCTGAACTACTCACAACAAGGTACATCTTGTTCAGAAAATCTAGATACAGATAGAAATGGTCTTACGAACTCTTGTGAATCCTTAATTGTAAGGCTATTTTGTATCTTGCACCTGTTAAGGTTACGAAGTTACACGATCCCCATTTCTCTACCTTTGCAGCGCTTTACCAACCAGAAGTGAACCAATCATACAGAATTCCGGGACAAAGTGTGCATTCGGGAAAAAATTCCCCCTATTTCCAGGAGTCTCTTTCTAGTAGGGGTTCACAAACACTTGATGCAGAAATGAAAAAGTACTCAAAACAACCCCTACTAGTATTAAAAACCGAATAACTTTGTGGCAGGCTGTGGTCAAGCGGACGTGAAGGTCGCGGGTTCGAACCCTCCCACAGCCGGTCAATTTCCCCACTTGGCAGCCCTCTGCTGGCCTCGGCACCCTTCCGGAAGAGTGATGCACATTATAGTTTCGTTAATAAAGGAAGCAAAAGATAAAACTGATTCTTCCCAACTTTATGACTTTTCTGTCTTTCAACAGCATCTGCCTACCATTAACTCGATTAGGGCTAACGTCCAGTAGCTTCGGGCATCACGCAATAGCTATGGGCTACGTTTAACACCCGCAGCTGAAAGTAGAATAAAAACAGCCTTTAGAAAGTGCACACTTCTGCCAGAAACATCATGCGTGAACTGTATGGTCCGATAACATGATTTTCCCGAGATGCGGATAGCCCAGCTTGGGTTTCAGATCACGAATGCTCCACCAGCAAACAACGTGACAGTGTCTGTGCATATGCGCAGTTGGTAGTGTTCGTTATTTGTACCTCTTTCCTTAGTTTTGATCCTGGGCAACTCGAAACTAGATGTTTGTTTTTTCCACTTAGCTTGTCAATTTGATGTTTTATTCGTGAATTTTAAGTCAAATCCCCACAGCCGGTCGCCTTACACCACTTCAATACCCCAGTGCAGCTGCCTCGGCCTTTCGAATAACAGTTAATCATTTTCAAGCATCATTTTGTCTGCTACATGTTTGATGTTTGATTTTGATTTTGTAATGCTATTTTAGTTGGATATGTTTAATTGGACATGATCTTTGTGAGCTTATGCTTGCTCCGATGTATTCGAGAGTTCTTCCTCTAGACTTTCACATATCACTAGGCACTTCTGCTGTGGTTTGTTGCGTTCGTGCATTGCCATGCGAGTAGTGTTTTGGTGTCAAGATATGTGCAAAAACTTTGTTCACATCTGGTCTCTGCCTCGAGTCTTTTTTCCCTTGTCCGTGGGGGAACCTGATAGAAGACACTTCCAGAGGTTCCATTCTGAGCATCTTCTTTAAGCGTATCATCTGCAGAACCGACCCACAGTTTTATCCGAATCGTTGATGGTGTACTGTTTGCCTGAGTCTGTATTATGACCTCGGTGAGAAATCGAGATACGAATGAGCCCGTAGATACATGAGTTGCATGCATTTCTAACAATTTTCAAAATGTTTGTTTTTTCGGAGTCCTGTCCGAGTACCGGTCCTGCAACAGTTCATTGATTTATTGATCGCTGAATTAAAATCCATTGGATTAAACCGTCCGTTAACATTAACTGAAATTATTGTTTCCTCTTCCTCTTCCTTTTAGATGCCCAACAACTGTTTGAACGTTGATTACAGAATGGCTTGGTTCGCCCTCTTCTATGGTTGATTTCCAAGCAAAGAAACAATCGGTGTGAGCGGAATACCAACTGCGTGCACCTTCCACAATCAATTGAATTTTATCGCGTTGAAGTTCATAGCCCACATCTGCCAATACTTCCCTCTGATAGTCGTTAGCCTACTATTTTACGTTATCAGAGTGGTATTGATTTTCTTCGCTAATTCTGTGATTGGGTCAGCATCGAATAAGTAGTACGTGTTAGCATCAACTAGTATTTGTTTTACCTTCTCATTCGAATCCTTTTTGTCCAAAATGACCGACAGTCCTTGTTAGTCGGCCGGCAGGATGATTGCATTTCCATCATTCTTGTAGTGCTTTGTATTCCGCATTTGACAGTCACGTAGGAATTTTTCCAGCGAGTAAATGTTTGGTTGTTACAACTCAGTTCGTGGTTGCTAAAACCAACCCGAGGCTAGTAAACGATAGTCAGCGGCATCTGCACGAGGACCTGAGGCAACTTGATGTCTCCTTGACGTTCCACCGGGACCTGACAGTCGATTCATCCTTCGGGAATGTTCAAATTTTTTCACCCACTGACCTATACTAATACCGAGATCTTTCGGATAGCATCCATGCCAGTATCGTAAACTGGAGAGCGGTTGAGAAGCACCCCTGTCAATTCATCTAATTTCCAACATTTCATATTTGAACCAGTTACCGCGGGTTGGTGAGTAGAGTAACATACACTATTACATTAGGTAAACAACTTATAGCCTTAATAACCATGATCAAGCGATTGCGTGAACACCAAATATGCCAGGTGAATTTGGTGGTAAGTTCTGAATGCCAATTAAAATGAAATTTGTTTACTTTGTATGGCTATATCTACGATGTGGTTGGAGATGTCACTTTGACTAGGATAAGTAATTTTCCAAGCAAAGGCTGTAGCCTCCAACTCTTTCTTGTATACTATTCTGTGACCCCGCATTTACACTGGAATTTTCCGAAAGTTGATTCCTTTTTTTCGAGTTAAGTTCAACACAGTTTTCAAGTTATTCTTTATATTCGTGTAACCCTAATCGAATGGGAATCACTGTGGTTCCAGATGCTGGGGATGGGGTTTCCGAAGATGTATGAGATGTAGTGTGTGAATCGCGATCTCCCTTGGCTCTGATCATCTGCTGAACAGAAATTTCTGCTTTAATGGGAGAAGCATGCAATGAGTATTGGTGCAGATCACGTGGTTCAGTGTGATATAAATTCGCTGCCATTGTGAACTACGGACGGCGGGGACTCACGAACGAGAACATCAAACATTCATCTACTGCCACTAGCTCACAGGTGTTTCGCCAGTGATGCATCTTCCCAGTTATTAATATAAACAAGTGATGTGTAAGTAAATCCTAACTTGATTTTGAAACTCTGTAGCCTTCTTACTGCTTTCATTTACGTAGTCCTCGGTGGGGGCTATTACACTGTGTGCCGTGCGCCTGTTTCGAGTGCCAGGACTACAACAATAGTTACACATCAGTTTCACTGCCGGTATCGTGCTAACATATTTTGTTTCAAACAGTGGTATAATGAATGTACGAGGGTTTATAAAACGACATTTTACCTCAAAATTTGATTCTGATCTTGATGAGGATACCCAAGTGGCTTAGGTGACACACGACTCCTTAGGAATAAGAGTTGCAGACACTCCACTTACATATTCTCGTCGTTCTAGTTTTAAGCCATTTAGTCTTTGTCGTGAAATCAAAACTGCACACTGTACAATCTATGAATAAGGAATCAAAATCAGTGGTATTCAGTCTGAAGCCATAGAGTCGAAGTTAGGAAAAATGTTCAATCCCTAGTCCACAAATAACCAGCCAGGTATACGGATCGTGCCTTACAATGTCTTTCTGTTTGGAGAACTGAATACACCGCGAAACGCCTTCCCGGAGAGATATCATTGCACCATGACAAAATTGACCCCATTCCCGTTTTACTTGGGACACAAACGTTCCAAATCCGGACTATAGGAATCTGTGCAATGCGGTAACACGGCAAAACAATTAACTCTACAATTTTGACAGCGATGGCCATTCAAACAAGTCTACCTTGGTCACGTGTATTCCAACAAACATAAAACTTCAAGGCCAGCATAGTCACAAAATTCTAACAAAATTATGATTTCGATATTCTCCAATTCTTCACAAAATTGGACCAGCTAAAGTGTATCTGAGCTGAAGATCGGGCCAATAGGCTTGAAACATGTCCTGTGAGTCGGATAGGTGTCGAAATCACGTTCATTACCTACTTCAAAAGTTCCGAACACAGAGAGGGGGTGTCACACGGACGTTTCAGTCTTGTTTATTTGCCCTGTCGGCAGCTTGCGCGAAAATTTACTACATGCGGACAGCATCAATAAAGACGCAATAAGTGGAGATGGGAGAACCCCAAATCGATTTTCTAATTCGGCTCGACTGTTATCAGTTATGCCATGAACCAAAAAAGCAACTCCTTCTCAATAAACCATCTTAAAAAGATTTACGTTCGGAATTCACAATGTGTCCGAACTCCATAGATAGCTACTGGATGAATGAAACGAATCCATATCTACCTGTGATCGTTAAATACAACGTACCTTCATGAGAGCTCCAAACTCCTTAGCACAAGTGAATTGGGCACTCCATTTCTTAGCACACATGGAACGAAAAATGTGTCTCGCATGAACTGATTGACTTTTTGTTTACTGAGAACACTCCCACTCACATGATAATCGTAAGGAATGCTGTCGAAATAAGACAAATAATAAGATATTGTGAGGAAATTGATGATTTATGAATCCGTACCTCAACTGTCGCTGGCTGGCTGCAAGAACAGTTCCAACCCGTATTCACAACAACAAAGTCGATCAACAAACATTAATGACATTTTGTCTCAAGATTTATCAGAACGATTTAAAAAATCTGGGAATTTTCCAAGTATTGCTGTTCGTTTCAAATGGAATTAGGTGTTTTCAACCGGACTTAGAGAATCAAACAAAAATGTTCATCCCTCCAAAGATTCCATGATGATTCGCACTCCATGGGAATGCGTGCCGTCTTGTGGATCAATAATTTTGACTGATGATTCTCACTGGTGACCTGTCTTCCCCTTAGACAACCTCTCGCCAAAAAGCCTAAGTAATCTCTGACGTGAATGATGTAATGTTAATAACACAATGTTGTTGCTAGATATAATTCGCCAACAAAGCTGTGCTGTTAACATTATGACATTCACAATAAAACACAATAGAAGGTGTGTGGATTTTTCGATCTACTCCCTACGTCGTTCTGTCCTGATATTTGCAATCTCTTCCGTGTTTGTAACATTTGACTCATTTTACGGGACTTCTGCCGTTATTCAATATTTCGGCCACAGAGAGAGAGAGAGAGAGAGTAGGCATTCCTATTTTACGCACTTCAATAGCCTATCAGATGTTCGTATCATTTGTACTAATTATTTCTAAGCCGGCAAAGAGTTCCTTTGTTACGGGTCCACGTTGCCTTTCATCCTGAAACACAAACGAACCTGTAGCAAGCTGGATGCTATCCGCCTCGCCTTCCATTACATGATGAATAAATACCAATGTGAAATGGTGATGACCAGTCGTGTGAAACCGGGGGCAACTGACCAAAGTCCTATGAAAAAAGAGGCGAGAAAACGACGTGACAATATTGCCAGGACTCAGTCGATTTAACTGGGGATATTGTTTTGACACTTCAGACATTCGATTTGTCAGCAAATCTTTCGATTTTTATTAAAGCCCTAGGGAATAATCCTCAGTATGAAACGGCAGCTGTTACTTCAAACGAATTCCCCACGGGAGCCAAAGAGACATGCACGGACATTAGCCATGTGAACCGAGATGGCTGATGCCGATCATCCACAAGCAACATTTTCATCGGCCTTTCGAGTTTTTCCACTGGGACAAATAACTGGAATATTTTCTGTCGTTTAACACGTTCGAATTATCTTTTCATGCCCCGAGCTTTACAGTTTCGGGATGCTTTTAGTATCCGCAACCTGCGTGTAAATGAACGCCCATTGCGAGTGAAGCAAACCACTGGTGAATTTTTTGACCCAATGACATCACGTAATATGAATTTCGTCTACAATCGTATATATATACATTGACAGTGAACCTTTAGAACCATGGCGGAGGCCAAACGGATAACACAGTGGCGTTTGGACGTGAGGGTCGTGGGTTCGAATCCCCCATGGCCGGTCAACTTCCCAATTGGAAGCCCTTGGTTGTCCGTGGCCCCCTTCCTGAAAATTGATGTACATTGTTGTTTCATTAGTAAAGGAAGTAAAAGATAAAAGACAAAAGATGGCGAAGGACGAAAACAATGAGAAAGAGAAAAGAAAAAAACATAAACAAAACAGTTCACCAAACATGGTGGTTCTACTGTTCTCCTCTTCACTTCATCTGCTATCTATCGGGATCCGTGGGCTTGATACTACCCAGTTACCCAAACTGAAGCAGTGCATTGACTTAGGGGACCCTAACTGAGCATCTGACCAAATGGCATCACCCATAAGACAAAAGGACGATCTGAAGGTCACGTAATCCACTGGGAACCAGTGACTAATTTCTTAGTTCTCGTGTGTGTTGGATGGAGCTAGACATCCTAGATGCTCAGTATACCCCTTCGGTACCGGTACTGATGGGCATGTACTTCGTACGTCATCTTCAGTTGCTCAGGGATCAGAGTTTAGCCATTGCCCGCATATTGACTATCGAAGACCAGTCAGTCAATGGAGGGCGCTGAACATTCGTCTATTTCCTCGCACTTTTGTCTGATCAGCTCCTCCACGAGAAGGTAGTGCGTGGAACTTGTTCAGCAGTGACTATTTGAAGCAGCCCTTATTTCAACTGAGGTCGTGACTGTTTAGAACACCCAGGAACTACTAAATGATGTTCAGAAGCTGTCAGGCGAAGGGAAATCGTTCTATATTAAAACGTGTCTGTTGAATATTTTTTTCTCAGTGGATATTTTCACTGGTGAAATTCAATATTACTTGGCAGTCCTGTGGCCAAATTAGGGTCGTTCTACCTGATTCATCCTGTGTTTCGTCATCTCAAACACATGTTCGAGCGAGCGCAAGATGGTGAATGAAAAAGGATTTCAACGCGAACGTAAGCGATGTTAAACAGGGCTCAATTGTTAGCCCCATTACTTGGTCAAAACATGATTGTCCGCCTAAGTGAGTTGGAAATACGACTTGACAGGCACCTCCTCGGCTCCTCTGATAGTCTGACAGTTTGTGTAATCGTTAATTAACTACCTATTTGGTCTAGCAGACAATTTAGTAATGTGTGGGAGGAAATCGTCTTTGTATTTGAATATCTTGACTACTTGGTATTTTGTACAAACGGTAGATGTATGATATCAATATGAAGACATAGGTCGTCAACCCGTCCCAATTCCAAGATTTTTCCCGTCCATTCGCACCAAGTCTAACGAGACCAACCGACGAAGTCAGATCACCATAGAATGGTGTACACTAGTCAGAAACAATCCGGTATAGCGGATCGCACTAAAAATCAATAGGATTTTGTCAAATATCTCGCCACTTAATTCGGACCATTAGTGAGTTTCTTATGCGACCATTTTGCTGGGCTTATCAATCGGTACATTAAGTGTGTTATCTCGGTAATTGAGTTAACCATCTACTCAGGGTACTGCAAGTGACGATTCAATGTCCAATACTCTCAAAATAGTCATATCAGTTCCGACTTGAGGAGTCGTTTCTTCGTCCGTGACAAGAATAACGTAATGCACGATTTCTACAAAACTACACAAAAAGTCCGTACAGTACGGCGCAGACGTTTCACCTCGATTGTCACTGTCAGAATCGGCATCGGTGCACAGTCACCTGATCGGAACCGAGGCTGGAAACAAGTAACTTACGTAGTTTTGCCACACGCATGTTGATCATTACCGTTTGTGTGGTACTTTGAGGTCACGCAAATGCAACTCATCGGCTTCTAAGCGCGGATACTGCGTTCTACCTCGACGATCAGGTTAAAACCGGAACCGGTGTACTCAACTAGGCTTTATTCGACACCAACACGCGTGGTACAGTCGACGAACTTCAAAATTTCATTGCAACTAAAGGCTTTCATTTCAGTCGATGTAGCACTGATGTGAGCCCCTTCGTCACACACGTGTGCAGGGAATTTCGTTCGTCATTTGGAAATTCCACAACAGACACGTGTCTGTGTCTTTGTTGGACATAATTTTCGTTCCGCAAGCAAACATCTAGTTGGTCTGGATGTCACATTAGAGTATCTGGCATGTCTCGATGACAGAAGTATCCCTATTCGTATCCCCTAAGGCCCATCAGTTAATTTCGTATTCTGATCCAAGTGTAAGACTACTATCAATCGCGAATGGAACAATGGATAATGAGTCAAGACCGAAAAGTATTCACATCCGCGGTCTAAATCTAACACTCGAACTGAGCCGGTTTAATTAGTTTTGTCATTCTGTTCGCCAAAATGCTGCTGGTAAAGATGGATTTTGTTTTCAATTGTATTTTAGCGACTTTTACAGTCGTGTACACTCACAGAATAAGAACGTCAGAAAATTCTAGTCCTCAGATTTCTTTTGCATCCAGCTGGAATATGGATTTCCAAATCAATGACAAAAGGTCGAAGTAATCCCTTCAGTTGTCGAAGGAATCACAAACATATATCAATGTATATGTTTATACAAAAAAATAGCAAGTAGTATCTGGATGAGTGAACAAAATTTGCCCGGGAGCACACGACCGGTTTCGCGGTTATTGTCGCCCGTCAGATGTGCCTATCCGGTGCTCTCCTGTCCAAACATTCACTTATTTGTACACTCGGAATTGATATGTCTCACCAGAACCGAATTTGTGGCGTCAGGAGTGTGCATGGAAGCTTTTCGTCTAACAGTCCTCAGAAGGACCACCACTGTGATTCGTTGATAATTCTTCGTCAGTTGGGCAGATTTTGTTCACGCATCCAGATACTGCTTGCTATTTCTATATGGACACATGTATATTCTGGGGCATTTTGCC
>LUCM01006561.1:21665-44064 GCA_008360955.1 Fasciolopsis buskii
TCACAATAAGAAGGTGAAACAAAGTTGGCATTCTTGTTCCACGCTAATAATTTGACGGGGAGCCCTGTGGCGGATAGATCCCTTGAGAATGACCTTCATGCGGTAATTTCATCCAGTCGGAAGTGTTCGTTTCGACTAATGCCGTTCATAAATTTGTAGAAGAAACATCAAGGAGAACATAATTTCTATAACCAGTAGAAGAATGTCATTCGAACTGTTCAGACCCCTCAGCCGGAATACCTGCGATATCACACACACGCACACACACATACAAACACACAAACGCAAGCTGGGATCTACGGTTAATTAGCCTCTGTCCCAAACCCAGTCGTAAGTGCAGAGCACCATGATCCGACTAAAACAGCGTTTAATTCTCAAATGGATAAATGGAACAGTTCACTAAACTGCTCAATCCCTGTGAGTTTACTACCTCTGAAAATCTTCCCTAAATACGAGCAATTAGTAACGCATACTTGTTTTTATCGGTGTACGGACATTTGAGCTAACGGTCTTAGATGCTTATGTGAGCCTAGAACAGGAAATATGATGAAGATAACCAGCTCGGTATTCTCACACTTTGTTTAGTCCAATCATTCGTGAAATGTAACAAATGCATTTTGTACTATCGAACGCACTGGCGGGGGAATGAAAGGTCAACCAAGAACCGTCAAGTATTGTATCGTAAATTTAGATGAAACCGAATGCATTCATTTGTGTAACCACTCGGAAATATTTTGCCCGGAAGTTTAAACATGACTGGTCCATTTCAAACTTTTCTAGATGTGAAACACTGGAAAGATGTTTGACAAATTGATGTATCGAACATATACATACACATCTAATTATGATCCTGATGAGCTTGTTTGCCATGGTAAAGTCGGAAATGCTTTAGTCCATGGTGGTGATATTTTCTCTTTATACCACTCAGTGATTGAATGTAGGTACGCATGATGTGACGCTGTACCACAGCCTGGGACTATAGGCAAGTGGAAAAATCAGCCAGTCGAGAGTTGAGCCGTTTGTAGGACATAAAATCAGTTTGTTGATAAGCGATTCGTCATCGGGGTCAGGTCATATTACCTCGAAATGTATGCATTTTTTCCATGCCATTTAATGTATTATTCCGTTCCAGTGTTCTTATTGCTATTTCTAAGTGGACTGGAAGGTGCCAGGTTTCGGCGATGTTCATACTGTCAAAATCGTCGTATTTTGACTCGAGTGTTACCGGTTCGAATTCACTTGTGGCGTTTCACCTCCCCCCGTAGAAGCCTATAGTTTGCCACGAACGCGATTCTGAAAATATAGTAATTACAAGTGAAATCAAAGAGTATCAGATAGAAAGGTACTGAATTAGTTCTTTCATTGTGTACATGCATGTATTTCTTTGAAACTTGCCATTCAACAGTTGCAACTATCAAAAAGTATTGAACTTTGATTCGAGAACCATTACAGAGCTACACATCAGCGTTGGAGTTTCCAGTTTTAACATGTCTGTTTTTGTGTGTGTGTATATGCGTGCGCGTATCCGAAAATGTGAGCATGCACTTGCAACACTAGCGCACTTTGAATAGTGGAAACCTAATTTTAGAAATACCACGATTTTCGATCACCTCCCTGCGTGGGTGATCTTGATACTCCATGAAAAGTTCCATTTCTTCAAAGGCTTCCACCGCATGTTCTTTTTTGCATGACGGGGTGGTGGAGAGTAAAACAACCACGTTCAAGCACTAATACAGTAGAAAATCTAGATATTAAATATCAATTGCCTGATAGCGAGCAGAAAGAAACTACTGCATGTTATTTCCACTGCTTAACAGCGAGATTTTGTCACCTAAGAACGGACGAACGTTTACGGTAGCAGCACAAGGGATTTAGGTGACGCGATTAAATGACTTTGACGCAGGGGCAAATTTGATTTAAATCATTTCGTTTCCTAGAGGAAAATTTTTCGGTTCTTGATCGACCATGAGTGTTAGACCCTAGCTAACAATTAATTATCCACAGTCTAAGTACGGGAGTAATCGTGGATGGAAAATTCGATAAAACATGCGTTTTTGTGGGACCAGAAAGTCTGTTATCATTTATGAATTTCAACTAGGATGGATCTCGACACCGTTTTAAAAGCATTTGTGAAGTTTCGGGCTGCAATAGGGTTTCCTTTTTCATGTTCAAGCTCGTTTAGCCCGACAACCAAGGTGACCTATGCTTAATTGACCCTACTGCAGTCCGCAAAGCGATATGATAGAGGAAATCTGTGAATGAATTCGTGGTACTGGGTGTGGATTCTTTACACCTGGTAATTTTGACTGACTTAAGAAAACTAACATTGGGGATTTTTGAATATATTACAACGAGCGGCACCTGTATAGTGCCAAATCATTTCGTTATAAATGAGCGCCTGATTTTTTGTCACGGACTTTTAGTGAATTGTTTTCAGTGTCTCGTGAGTAGTCCCAAACTGTCCCATTACTGGACATGCGGCAGGCAACAACAGTTCACTCTGGTGGTGGATATGTAAGTGAGAGTGTTGACATCCAGTTAATTGCGAGATCACTTCGATTTTCGATATGAGAAAATCTGCACACCCAACAAATGGAGATTGTGACAATTTGGGAATTAATTTGTGCAGACGAAATCAGTGTCTGGTAAGCTACTGGAATGGGGGAAGTGATGGCATTCAAAGCCCATCTTGGAAATGTGGAAGACGCCGGAAGTTTGAGTAGACATGTACTAGCACGTGCATGACGGAGATTTCTTACATTCACCTGTGGCTGTATGACAAGGGAATAGCACGAGAAAAAAGGAAAGGCTATCAATAAGATTCATCAACTGAAACGACGTATCTTTCAAAAAGATTAAACTTCCCGAGGTAATCTTTACAGCAGTTGCATCGAGATAAGATCTCCCTTATGGTCGCTTGTTATTGTGTCCTCGGATTGGCACAATCATGAAAAAAACATAGAAGACACAGGACGTCAACACGTTTTGTCGAGTAACACACATGATGGAGGACATAAGACGTCAACACCAGACATCACGATGTCCGTATGTGGACGCAAGAATCGCAACCTCTCTGAGACTGTGTTCACAATAGACGATTGCCTATCTGGGCAAGCACGTTCCAGAATGCAACACAATGGACGCGGAATATAAACTGGATGTACGAGTGAACCCTTGGTTCGCAATCACACAGCGATTCGGCTGTTGGTCCTGCATTAACGGAAGGCGCGAGATTCGAAGTTGAGTCTACCACTACCGAAACGAGTTACAAGGGTTAATTAATCTCCACAAAGACAAACGGCTGAGAAGCTCGTCATATGATTCACATTTATGCACTCAAACAGTCTGAGGTGTAAATAGGTGGGATAGTGAAGAAGGTATGACAAATTTGAGTGATATTAATCATCAGAAATAACCCTTCCCCTTCGAAATGTTCTGCATGTGCAGAAAATTTAAAGTTTTTAGCAAGACCAAAGCATTTCCATTCTAGATGGAACAGGGTGATTTTTCTCAGTTGGTCATTAGCAAGTGAAAGGGCTATTTACCTTTGAATTGCATAACTAAATTCATCATTTATGTCTGCGTTAAAACAATGAATGAGATTGTTCCATGCTAGCGGAGTGATGTGAAGACGTGCTGTCATACTAGGGAATATCTCCAAAGAGTCGTGTTCAGCAGAAGCAAGATGTATCACGGGAACTTTTGACTAAGCGTAATTAGTTAAGAGATCATCTAGAAATAACAACTCCTGGTGTTTTCACATGCTGGCGATCGAGACACACACACTGCTGCATTATTTGTTTAGTCGTGCCATCTTTCTACGTTTCGATGATACGCTTCTAAAAATGTCTTTGCTGAACATGCTGGAATGAGAAAATGCCGGCTTCATCAGTCCAAATAGTCATTAGCCGTTGTTCGTCCTTCATACGCAACTTCTTATTGTCCAGTCCAAAATTATCTTTCTGTGAACTTTATCTAAAAAAAATGAATGGGCCTACCTGATTGTAGCATCTGGTTGGAAATATCCCGATTCGTGGAATTCGTTCCGTCCAATCGCGTAGTCGGAATTTTTGAATTTCACGATTGTTTGTCTTTACGGTTCCCATTGGTTGCTTGTCTATGCAGGCCACCGTGAAGTGGTGTCGAACTACATTATGTGGATTGTATGTAATTTACAACTCTGATCCGAATTCATTTTCGTTGAGTTGGGAAAACGTTGTTCCGATCGTTTCGGTGTAGCCTGACTGATACTTGCTGAACAACGGCCATTTCGACTTCAGAGAACTAAGTGTTCGCACAAGATAACCAGTGTGGAAATCACATCTTCTCTTGCTCCATAAATGTGATTGATGTCCAAGTGCACTTGTGGATGAATCCGACAGCAATAAGAAACCTCACTAGGTTTTTTGGTATTACACTAGGTGAAAGTACGACTGAGTTTGACCGGCTAGGTCAAGTACGTTGGGACTTCAATTCTTTGAACATCACTGGTCTTTTCTTATTGTTAATTTACCGTCCAGATTACCAGGTCCACTCATTCAAATCCGAAAACTTAACCAGTCCCTTCTCACTGGTAGTATTTTCCTTTATGTTTTTCATTGCACCCAGTCATTCTTTCTTCCTTATTTCTGCATAATCTTTTTCTGACTAACAGCAGATTTCGAGTTGTTATGCCGTGGTTGTCTGAACCGTGTTTGTTCTTGACATATCTGTGAGAAGCACGTGTGATAAATCCCCGAAGGACCTTTCCATCATCCAAAGGATTCTCTCTCCAAATAACATCCTAACTCCCGGAAATCAAACTAATTTCCGCATTATTCTGTTGAAGAATAATCGTTACAAAAGTTCGTCTATCTTACTTCAACAGCGTTCTGTTGGACAAAGCCTGTCCATTACGGTCTGCTACATGCAAAATCAATGGTCATTGAATTGTTGAGCTCAGTTATTGATACGGCCTCAGGCATTTCTGACGAGCTAAATGCGGTATATCCGAAACATCATAGCACATTAGAAGGCGAATTATAGAAAATCACTACAGATAGCCTTTTCATATTTTTTCTGCAATCAAGTCACTTTCACTGGTACCATGGAAACTGCTTTGTAAGTGGTCTCAATGTGTTTAATTTGTCGCTTCAAAATCCCTAGTATTCGGATCATTGTTATTACTGGTTCAATTTGGACAATGTCCGTTTCGTGCAATTGCAAATTAGCAACAAATGCGTAAGAACACTTAGGAACAAAATAACACAGGACATACACGGTCTGTTGTATCCTGATTGCATTCTGTTTCAAGTGACCGGTCTTCCAATTTTTCCGGACTTATATTGCACCAGATTCTGTCTAGTTCTTTATTATCGTAGTTGTCACCGCGTCTTAGACACTGAAATTTTTATAGATGAACAATCAGCTTCGGCCGGTACAGTATAATACAATACAATACAGTACATTATCGAACCGACGGTTTGGAGGGAGACACTTTTGGCAAAAAGATGACAGGCCAGAAGACCTAACATGTGAAACAGATAACGACGGCTCAGACACACGTGTCTAGTGAATGACCGAGATAACCTTAGATTTTGTGCACCAAATGTACACTAGTTCTGGCAGAAAGTTACAGTCTTGGTAAGGCTACCAAAAAGAAATTTGGAAGGATTTGAATCCGCCTTCTTTATTTCCAGACTCCGTTAACCTGCCCCGTTTGGTCACCGTCAATTTTGTGTGTTGCGTTTTGATTAATGCTTAAGAAACTAACATGTAACTGAATTTAATGTCTTTCGATGACATGAATTCGGTAGTATTTATGATTCGCAGTGAAAAAATGATTGTTCAATGTTACAGTGACCTAACCTTATGCATTATAAAAGCACTGTTGTATTGTTTTACCTGATAAAGTGAGAGCCCTTGGGTTTATTTCAGCCGCTCTCACTACCGTTAGGGCTTCTTGGTGAAAGCCAAATCGTTCCAACTTGCAAACACGAAATTCGCAGAGGATTCATCTCCGATCGGAATTCTATGTTTGCACTCACTCAAAGGTTTTCGATGCACATGTGGGAATCCGTCAGCAGCAGCAGCAGTCTCCAGCTTGGGAGTATTGACACAATGTTCAAAAGCGTTTCATTTCTACGAGATATTATTAACAGTTATCGAGTTTCCATTTCTATCAGCCAAAACTCACGCGCGCTAACGTAAGAACACTCGCATGAATATTTGCCAATAATTTGTCAAAAGAGTGACAGATGACTAAGTACGCACTCAGACAAAAATGCGAATTGGAAAAGAGTAACAATGCTTTCATTCTCCGGTTACAACTGGCATTCTTTAATCTCTCTTTCATCTACACACATGTATCTGGTTGCCAATTGTTTTTAGTTACATTTTGTCACGTGTTCGACTGACCACATCACTGAGAAATCAGGTGCGCTACTGGCGTGATTCTCACTGTCGTGAGTTGCTCATCATCTGAGTTTGGTTTTGATAATTTGGCGCTATGATCACATGCAATAAAGCTAATTACCAAATCAATAGATGGTCACAATTTGCTAGCACAATCTGACTTCGTCAAAATATTATCTCCGTGAGTGAAGAGAAGCAACAACAATGGTAAACGTGTGGAATGATCTTGTTCTGCAATTGTAGAAGTGAAACTCAACCAAAGTCAGAGAGACTGATAGCCATAGTGTCAGTCATCACGCAAAAATTGAGCTACCTGATCTGATTAGGGGAATTGGATTTATCCTTGATAGTTCTACGCTCGGAATATATAATGACGACGTAAAACAATACAATAAAACTATCGTATGCTAGATTACGATGATGACTTCGGCCACTGGACAATTATTCTTTTTTAACAAATCACCGAAGATGTTTTCCATCGTTAACCTCTCCCATCGACCCTTTGGAAAAACCTGTTCAGATGTTCGTGCTAACAGCTCTCGGTTCGTTCAACCAACGAGTTTGTTCCTGGATCAAGTCATAAACCAACACACGACATTTAAAATCCCACGCCACTATCGACCGTGTTCATGGAATGTCCGGATTAACCTTCGACTGCAGTCTAGAATTTAGAGATGAACTACAAGCATGGAGCTATCCAATTGACGAAAACGAGCGACGTATTTCAGGGAGTCGATGATTACTCTTAACAGTTTATAGTAGCTACATGCGTCAAACCATCTTACCCGAGAAAATTTCCTATGCTATGAAGAAATAAAATTGCCGAAGGACGTAACAGTCAATCGAATATTCCTGACCTGTTGGAAAGCAAAGTACAGTAAAGTCAAGCTTAGATACGCTTGGAGCAAGACAATGAGAAGGCATAATCTGGTAAGGGGTTGAGCTTCTAGAAAATTTGGCCTATCTTTACCCATTTACCGTAAACCAAATAGGAGGGCTTGTTCGAACGTAACTAAAATGTCCTGAAAGTGATCAAATAATCTTTATTGGGAAAGACTAAACCATACTGCTATCAAGCCGAGGAGTTAGTATAAAGAAATCATAAATTATAAGTTGAATGAAATCATGAGGTGAGAACAAATCGTTGAGGATGAACAGTATTGCGTTTGGCTCACGTCAGCTGACAGTCGCTTAATAATTTTCGTCAGCTTGAAAGAGACAAAACTGTTCTCAGGAACAGTATCGATCGGACTGATGATCCAAGACAACGGTAAGTGATAGTTGATGCAAATATGAAATAAAACGGCATCAGAAATATATATTCCATTAGATTGTTGCTTAGAAATATCCATTTGCATTACGAGACCATCGATTATCGCGAATACGACTCATGGAATAGTCCAGGCCGTATTCTGAAGCATATCGATAATGTAGTAAAGCCGATGCTGGTGTTACTGCTACTACTAGTAGCACTACTACTACTACTACTACTACTACTACTACTACTACTACTACTACTACTACTACTACTACTACTACTACTACTACTACTACTACTACTACTACTACTACTACCGCTACCATTACATTTACCTTAGCGTTATATTTGTAGTCTTTAGCAGTAGTCGTGTTAGTATTACCAGTGGTAGTAATGGCAGAAGTGTTGGTAGCAAGAGCATTAACAGCAGTAGTGGTCGTGGTAGTAGTAGTAATAATAGTAGTAAAAGTAATAGTAGCAGTATTGGTAGTAGTGACAGTAGTGAGAAAATTAGTAGCAGTAATATTAGTAACAGTGGTAGTAGGAGTAATAGTAGCAGCGGTATTGTCAGCAGCAATAGCAGTAATTAGTAGTAACGGTGGCAGTAACAATGATAATAGTAGTGGCAGTGTGAGTATTACTATTAGTAATAGAAGTAGCAATGGCAGTTGTTGTTTTCACTCACGCATGACGTAGTGTGGCGCAACTGTTCTGTGGACAGGACAAGAATCGAACATATAGGTGGAAGTAACGCGGTTCGAGGATGAATGGTGCCATAGTCACTGGGATATACACGAACCACGTTCAGCTTTCCTAACCGTTGTAACGGTCAACCACGGAAATTTATGCATTCGGGCGAATTTGACATTGTGCACAAAAAGGTATAAAGTCAGTTGGATTTTGGGATGGTTTCAGGGGAACACAAAATATCGATCCGCAAGTATCGCGCTTGTCAGCTTTCCTGTATGTGCAACCTGTTGTCTCGCATTTCAGATTTTCGGAGGCAGACGTGTTCAGATCCCGACCACCACATTGACAGAGACTCTCAACTCACATCAAAACTCACCGAGGGGACGTCTGAATGAGGAGCTTCAAATCTTGGTTCACTTTTATTTTCGGTAGCGAAATGTACAGTCTCCGTAGATCAAGGTCATACTGAATGTACTTGTATCTGAAATTTTCTCTCGTTCAACCCTGAACAGTGTCTGCCATCGTGCTGACTATGGTAACTACTCGGTGTGTAGTTCACTATATGAACTTCACATTTGTTATTACTGTAGAACAATATAAATTGTACCATCTCTTCATTATTTTCTGGGCAAAGTGGACTTCGCTGGATCACCGAGGTAGCACTATTCGGACTCATTCTATTCAGATTGGTAGTGGACAAGGATCCACTTCCAGTATAGCAACGATAAAATGGAGCTGTTGCATCGGTGGATTCAGTTTTCGCCATTTGTCTTGAATTAGATATAAATGAACGTGTCACGTGACCGTATCAATGGAATAGTATTTGATTCACAAACTTGATGTAAAGTGAATCTAAGCTTCATACTTTGTTTCGCAATTATCCATTGGATTGTGCAATTAGATCTCAGGTTTGAATCTTGATCTATCACGTGGAAATCCACTCGGTTAAGAGAAAAACCCCATCGAATGGATGATTCCATTTTATATTTTACCTGTTTAATTTCGTTACTGATAAGACCAAGACCGCGGCCAACGGACGATTGCCAAAAGGGGAAATTGACCGCCGATGGGAGGAGCCGGATCTGCATTTTTCAGGTTGAAATACCGTGATGTTAGCCGTTTGATCATTGCTGGTCAAATACGGTAAAAAAAATCAGTTGGTTTTTCGGTTCGCCACAGTTTTCTGGTGCTTGTAACTCATTATATATATATATATATAATTTGAGGATAAAATTCTTGACTTTCATTGAAGGACCATCTAATTATAATGGTCAGTGGATCTTAAGTAGGTTCTTTTTTAGATGACAAAATTGGGCTGAGTTATGATCTGAATCTGGGCAAAATGATCAGTTAGCTGTTTTCCTGCTAATCGGACAATCGTTGCTTGTTCTTGATTCTGATGTGATGCAAGATTGAATCTACCTTAAAATGCACACACATGAAGTGAGATAGATAGGTTGGCCAAACATCGATAAGGTTGACTGACCAATGGGATGCATTAGAAGCAACTAGGGAACCAACTGTAGCTTTTGTCAAGTTAGACTAGCGATTCTCCGAATTCACGTGACAGCTTTTCACTTCACTCTGACCGTTTTTCGAATAAATTACCAAATGATAGAGAATGACGCCAAAACATTTACCGTACATGGGCAATCAAGCGTTAACGTGGTCATAATTAGTCTTCCTGTAAACGTTCGATCGGTTCGTATATGAGCTTGTCAAATGCAAACGAGGTGTTATCTTCCCGTAAAATCTATGTTCCTTCCACACCGACGAAAGTAGCACCTAAACAGAGTATTTCGGGATTCTCTTATGTTCCACACCCGTTGGTTGGCATAGGTAACCAAGTGCGTTGGGGCTGATTCACATTCATATGGAATACGCCCACTTAATTTGCATACGGAATTGACTGTCATTATTGCCCGGTAGGGACTCGACTTTGTTTCAGTATCTCTCTAGCAAACACCGATGCGGTGACAAACAGGGGTAGTGGCAACACAACGCGAGACCACGTCAACAAGCTTGCGGTCTTTTCAGTTCGGAGGCAAAATATGACAAAAAAAGAAACTACACCAAGAAGAGAGAACCCTATTAGAATTTCCGAGTAGAGAATAGTTGGAATTTTCTGGAAGGGAAAAGATCGCCACCGCTGTTGGACTGAAGGATGGAACACAATTTGGTACAGCTATCTAGCATTTTCAGATTGTCCGGGTTGCTAAATACAAATGTCTACTACCAGACTACATTTCCATCTGCAAACCGCTAGAGTCCACTTGACAACCAACGAGAATGGTTGGTTCTTTCAAGAATAGACTATTGCTTACCTACTCGGGTCTTCTATCTGCAAAAACTATCAAGAAGCATCACTTCACTACGTCATTTCCCTACTCGTTCATATTAAGAACATTCGTCCAATTCAAGGAGCCCACAGATTAGCATTTGAAGAAGCATCGATTACCACGGGTGATCTGGTGAGTTGTCATTCATTTGTTCCGATTCAGCTGGTTCCAGGGAATCTAATCCTGTTGACAAAACAAATGTATTGATGTTATAATAATGCCTGAACTATTCACCTCGCCTCGTTTCGCATCAAGACCGCACGCAGCGATTAGACACGTGACCGGTATGATATTAAATTTCAAATACCCAACCGTACTTTGTTTGTTTGAATTAGGTTCACACCAATTCGTTCCCCGTTGTTATGGTTGATTTTGTCAAAACCGGCACACCTCAAGCTTCTCACACAAAAACAAAATGTTGGTAAACAGAAATGAACAAAAGTCATGTTGAAAAAACATTCACAGTTGGTTCCCAAATGACGAATACCGCAATCCCCCCTCCCACCTCCGTGAGCCTCGAAAGCTAATCATTTCGAAGTTCTTATCGTTTCGATGATCGACGATTTCCAAACCCGTTTACCCAAATCATTTGTCAGCATTCGCGGGAGTGGTCTTCTCGTCCGTATTCGTGTCATGGGGCCGAAATCCGCATGAAAATACGTCCACAACTAGGTGATAACTCTCCATCAATCAACCTGGAAAAGCGTTTTTTTATTTGAAGCCAATCATGACCAGTCCATACATTCCATAAAATAGTAGCTATGAGACACGAGTTTGTGATCAACTCATTTTACCATCCAACGATTTTCACTTCATCCAGCAAGATGAAACTTATAGACTACTTTGGATACAACTCCGTGTACTAGTTATATCATCCTCACATTGTGATCCACTTCGCCCACGGAACACGTTTGTTCACTCCTTCTAAGCAATCAGTGACAAACTCCGCGCTTCCTTGCATCGAATTTTTAAAATATCAATTGTTCGTTTCGTTTAAGGTTTTCGTGCTTGTTTGCGGTTTCATCTTCCCGGGAATCGAATAATATTGAACATATCGACCGAAGATAGCCCAAAGGTTTATCGACTGATATCAGAATTAGGAATTCAGTTCAGCCATTGAGATTGGTCTGTTTGTCTGAAAATGTCCGGTAAATTTATAGCAAATTATCGAAATCAGCCCACTTGATTAATCGATTTCAGCAGATTTATTCTGGCCATACCAACACTTAAAATTCAATAATATTATAGATTTCAAAACTGGAAACAGGAATTGCCAGCCATCTTCCGTCAGTTGAATTTATGACAGCGGGCTCCCTGGCTGAGGCTTCATAAATTTACTGGAAACTGACAGTATTGACTTGCTACTCTTACGTTATCGGCTTCTGAACGGTCTCTAGTTGTGACTGGGATAGTGAATTACCTCGAAGGTAAATAACTTTCGGTTGAACTCTCGAAGGTCAGTAAAAACTTTATACTAAAAGCAAGTGCTTGGCTTGGTTGTTACTTATTGTATAAGATAATTAGCCTTCGTCTAAAATCGAGGTCTGTAGCGAGTCACCGTAAAGCACAAGAATCACGTGGGAACCCACCCCTCATAACGGACCTGAACTCTGTTCATAGATCTCGAATTTAGGAAACGATAGCTAAGTTACATACAAAACATCGATTGTCATGCACGCGCATTGAGCCTTCGTTTTTTAATTGATTCGGACTGGTTAATTTTTGATTGAGTGGAGATTTCATCAACCCAGCATGAAGTCGTCACGTGATTGAGTCGTATGCGTGGACTGGACTCAGTAAACTTCATACTCGGTTGACAGAAGCTGTTCGAAACTGCTCGTGTGATGTTCTACTGTGGTGACGAAATGACAGGAGCAATTGGCAAATGATTGAAATGTGGACAGCTAGAGGATCAAAACGCAATATCCGAGCCACTTTATGAATTCGGAGAAACTGTCCGAAGATGAAGAAAACATCAATGTGTAACAGCAATTAGCCACGAGCATGAAAGTTATGCGAATACAGCCGGGTGCTTTGATACACGCGCTCTAATTGGTCTCAGTTTCTGCATCTGGTTGAAATGACAATTCGTCCTGTTCATTATGCCAATTTCTAGGATATTTTTTCAAAACGAGAGCACATTGATTTTTTAGCTCGCATACTACACAGAATTCAGTATCTGAGATTCAATAATATATCACATGCGAGTAAGTTCTTGAAGAAAGAATAGTCAGGCAATTGGAACTAAATGAGCTATCACGAATGAAGACGGCTTACACAAACAGATAAAACTGTATACCACAGATCCAAGTAGATTGCCTATCGCCAAAAACATTTCACAAAGAATCGCATTTATTCCCACGACTAAAATAGATTTTACCAGATGAAAACAGACATTTCATAATTTTGTTTTCATTACCGATTTTGTCTGAAGCAGTCGACAGTGCTCGAACCCATAACAAACCGCTAGCGCTCACATGATCACACATTCTGGTGAATTACTGAAGTAGGCTCATTGCACAGAATGGGATGGCGATCTTCGAAAGGGTTGCTTGACCCAACTGAAAAGTGTAAAAACACCACAATCGATGTGATCCGAAGCCCATTGGACCAATCAATCTACACCAAAACTTATTCAAAGTAAACCACCAATGACGATCTACAGGATACTCGCTACACGGCTTCAAACCAACGAATAAACAGTTCACAGTGTTCCGTGATTTATCAACATAGGCGCGGACAATCAGGTTAATCAGGACCATTACTTTCACCGGAACATCTAGCGCCGGCAGTTTCAGAATCCACTGTCGGACTCCACTGCACCCAAACATATCGATTCGAGGCCTAGTATAATTCCCACATTTCATTTCACTTCAGGCAAGTTATGAGCCTGTAAGAGATTCCACAGTTCTAACAACATCATACAGTGCTCACATTTAATCTGTTCACAGTCCCTCTTGGAGAGTGATCAAAATGTAGCATTCACAGACTGCATTGATTTCCGAAGAGGTCGTGCGATCGAGCTAGAAAGTACAGAAACAGAAAAACCAACGAGACCCGATGCTCGGCATAAACAGTTACACATCGAAACTAGTGTGGTGGTATCCAGGATACACGCTACAGATGTACATTATCTGAAGTCGTACTTCAACGAGGCAGTTGTATGGGCTCTAAACTGTAACAAAACTGATTTCACTGCACCTAGACGATTCACCGTTGAACTGGAGGGATGCTGAGCTCTGATAGTTCACTGGTTGTTAATACGCCGACATTTCACTTTCAAGTGTTCTTGTACTCACTGTGTTATTCCTAATTCGGTTACCCTACAAATTAGCTTAAAAGTACTTTACAACAAATCTTATTCTCATTTTTTNCGTGAACAGTGGCGATCGTGTTGTCATTTTCTATCGAATCAGAATGATTGAAAACACGTGTGTTTGCATAGTTATACTGTGTTCCGTGTGTTGGCTACAGAAGCATCTTATCTTTTCCCAGTTGTGTAGGTCCACTCCCTGTTCCCCTTGGATATTCACTCTTTTTATAGAAACTTGTGAATCTGGGGAAAAGCAGCGGTCAGTGAGGCTTGCCTTGCTGTTTAACGCTGAACGATGATGATGATGTTTCCAGAGGCATTTTGGTTGGTTGTCTCCCGATGTACTTTGGAGCAAACAGTTGCGAATCCTAGGGGCTACAGGAGTGACACCTGCGAGCGCGACTAGCGTTCATCTAGTTTGACACGGAAAATAATACTGACAGGTGTCAGTCGCGTGTATTTGGTACCGAAACGCACAAAAATCTCTCCATAGTTGTTCAACTTCGTCATGGACGAGGTGATGGAAGATGCTTTAGGAGGCCTCCGGGATGTAGGGGTCGAATTGTGAACTGAAAAGAAGCTGTGACATAGACTACGCAGACGATATCGTGTGCCTGTTCGAATCTGCGGAACATGGGTAACGTGCACAGACTCAATGTTTGTAGCTTGGTTCGGCATGGCCCTTTTACCTTCGAATCCCAAATTGCTGTTACAAAACTGGACGTCGATGGCTCCCGGTTTGATGTTCGATTGATAGGAGGTATCGATTGTGGACCGTTTCAGCTAGCTCGGCAGCTGGTTGGCTAAGTATGGCAGCTCGGTAGTAGAAACGAGCACGCGTATATCCAAGGCTCGAGTGGTGACTAGAGTGAAACACTTGTGGTGCCGAGCTGATATTTTGCCGGAGTTAAATTGTCGTGTGTGGTGCCGCAATGTTTTCAGTTTTGTGGTATGGTTGCGACAAATGGAGTTTACCCCCTGAATATGTTAGTCTCTTATAAGTTTGTGGTCATGAATGTTTGTGTAGCATCATTGGGATTGGATGAAGTGGCCATGTGAGCAATGTGACTGTTAGGGATCGAGTATTGGAGTTGTGGTAAGGGAATATTCTATCAGGGCGTATAAAGCTTAGTGGACTTTGTTGGTTGGGTCCCGTGTTGCATGTGGCGAATACTCATCTACCATACCGTGGCCTATTTTGCTTTCCTCCCACGGAGTGCAAGAAGAAACCATGTGTAGGTCAGCAGATGACGCGGCAACGTGGAATGAGGAAATGTGCATCTTACGTAGGTGATGTAGTTACGTATCTCACATCTTCGTGGTTGGGGTTCGGAAGATCCGTCAACCAATTTAGGTTGTGGGCATTGAATGTTATGGCATTGAACCGTGAACAATTGCGATTGTGTTATGATTTTCTGTTACTTCCGAGTGATTGGAAGTTGTGTCAGTAAAGTAGAACTGCATTTCCTGTGTTGGCTACTACAGGGGTCTTTTCTCTCTTGTACTTCGGTTTCATATTCATTTTTCACTTATTGTTTGTTCTGAAATGTAACTCTAGGAAAACGGCGGCTTTCATTTTGGCTTATTTTACTGTTTAACGCTGAACGATGGTGCTGATGATGGTTCTGTGTACCTGCCGAAGACGTATGCCACATGGATGCAGCCTTATGGTGGAGTTATTTGGGATAAGAATGATAGGATTTTCATGCAAACCAGTAGAGTCAACTGCCTTCTTATTTGGTTCGTTGATAAATAGAAAGCCGTGTTTTGAAGGTGTTGGCCGTTCTAACGTTAATTTTTGCAGACTTTGGTTGTTATTTCTTCGAAATTTTTGAAATTGCCACTGTCTTGAATCTTGCGGGATTGGAAATTTTCCTACGGCCGGAAAAACCGTAGAAAATCTTTCTAAATGGTTGCTTTTCCTACCAGTCAAGGACACCCCACAAAACTATATGAAATGTAGGGCCCACCTGACTCGTGACTTTTATTGTTGGTTCTCCAATGAACAACATACAGTTCAATGTTGTTCGTTACTCTATCACTAGCGGATGGGGTGGTCACTCGAATTCTGTGACTACGGGTTTTGAAAACATGAGCTTGTATCTTTGTATCTCCAACTTTAGTGTTATTATTCTGCTAGGGTGCAGGCTTTCATTAGGATTGCAGATCCCCGCTTATTGTGTAAGGCATACCGAAACCTAGTCCACTATGTCCGCGTTGCAGTCCTCAGTCGTCTTCTTTATAATGTTTAAAGCATGAGTGCAGTGAAAGGGACATGCTCCAATGCCTGTAAGGCCCAATACATGGGTTGGGGGAGTACCGTGGATCTTGAATCTAAAATGGTTTTGAATCTTTTTGGTACATCGTTGGTGATTAATGTAGGCTTTTTTTCTTAGTTCTAGCCTATACAATAAACCAGATGTCCCAACCTCCTGGCTATGGTTGGTTTGTGAATTCACCAGGACAAGCTAGGTTTCCCGGTCCCCCACCACCACCCGCACCGGCTTATAATCCCGTGGGACAAGCTTACTACCCGGGTGTAAGTCAAAGTAGCCAGCCGGATGTAAATTCAACAATCGGATGGCAACAAGGACCTCCGTTAGCTCCAGATTTGGGCTTTGGTGGATTTAACTCTGCTCCAATGGCTACCGGTGCTGCAGTTGGTGGGTACGGGTTCGGATTCGGTGCTCCTCCGACGTCATCATCAATGGGACCGGCAGCTCCATCCGCGTACACACCGACTTATCCGGAACCATCAGCACCGCAACCTTCGGCACCATCCGCCCCAGAAAACCGCTCTTCACACCCCTCTGAAGATTCACGAGAACCAACGAACTCAGGTCCCAGATTTGTGAACATTACATCAGACTCAAAACCAGCTCGACCACCACCGCCGGAAATCGTACCTGCAACAAATTCCACACCGAAACCCAATCCAAGTAAGTATTCTTCCCGGAAGTTTTAAAGACTTGAACTAACTCATGGGCGGTCTCTTTCGTTTATTTCAGCATTTCCAGCTTGTCAGGTGGTTGCCTTACTGATCATGAATTGTTACCCGTACAGAATTTTTAAAAACTTTTCGTCAGATCGCAGCCTACGTCGTAGGTTCTCAATTTTAGTTAATTAGTGACTGGGATGTTTTACAAATGTCTACACGTCAACTCCTTTTAGTGTCTGTTGTTCGTCACGAGATTGTACCTTGACATGGTGTGGTAGCGTGTTTACCTGACCATTCGCCTACTTATCGGCTGGATTTCTTAACAGTACCCGTCCTCCGTTCCCTATGAGTTTCACATCTGCAAATAATTCCATACTGGGTCGGTCTTTGCTGAGAGTAATCAGGATCGCGCTGCCTATTCCCCCGAGCGGGACGGGTAGTGATAGATATGCCTCTGCTCAAAGTTTCCTTTCATTCAATCTGTCTTCTGGCCCCAACCCACTCTCTTTGCCCGCTCTGCCTCCCTGTAGTGCTCCCACTGATAATACGCCCAATGCTCTCTACGGTTCTGTAGAGATTTAGGATGATTTCGCGACGTTCAGATTCGGAAGTCGAAAACCCTGAATAAAAGCTATATTCAACGAACAACTGAGGTATGCAATCTGGATTGTTGAAAGAGAAAGCGTGTTAGAAAAGCAGACAAATAATATGACATTCTACCAAATTGGTTAATTGCAAACTACGGCGGTCGAGTAAGAATCAAAACTTATCTCTTGTGTGTGTAGGTACGCTGTTCTATAGAAAAGTGTTGGGTTGACAACGTAAATGGCTTCAATGTCGTTACTGGATGACTATGTAGATAAATTCGTTGCTGACAGGTGGATGTGCGGGTGTTTGTAGCCAAAGCATTTTCGGGAAGCGGATTTATGATGACCAAAGGAAGCCAAGTTACGAGGTGAGGCAATATCTTCTTTTTTATTCTAAAAACGAATATACTGAGGATTGCAATCAAGTAGCTCCACTTCATTCACGAGAGGTTCATACTTTGGCATTGCGAGGCAAGACTACTGGTTCAGGCGTAGTAAGTCAAGTTGGTAGTGAATTTCCGGGTGGCGGATTTCGATTATATGAACGTAGCCGCTCGCGTGGTGTGATGTTGGTTGCAGAGCACAGTAAAAACCGCACAGAATAAAAGATAATCAGCAGCACCAGTTCCCACTGCGATACGGTAAAACTTTTGGACTTTGGTGTAAACGTTATGGCTTTCCATACTATTCCATTCGTTCAACCTGTCCATTCTGTGGGTTATGCGGAATAGCTCTACTGCATTTTGTCCCCTTCTCACCAAGAAATGGGCGGAGTTCTTCGGAAATAAATGACGCAAACCTTTGGGAAAATCAACTGATTACGGTGGATGCAGAAAGGTCGTGTGAACTGTGCGGGAGTGCGTTCAGTTCTGTTGTACGGTTGCGAGACGTGGAGTATGCGTGTGAATGAGAAGAATTTGACCACCGATGTCCACGTAGTATGACTAGGATTGGATGGAGTGACCGGGTGAGTAATATTGAGGTTAGGAATCTGGTATTGGGTGCCACTTCTGAGAATAGCTTGTTTCAGCGTATGAAACTTAGTAGACTACGCTGGTTGGGCCACGTGTTGCGTATGACGAACACTCGTCTACCATACCGTGTCCTATTTTGTGTTCCTCCCAAGGAATGGAAGAAGCCATGTGGAGGCCAACAGATGACGTGGCAACGTGGGATGAGAAAATGTACAGCGAAGTTAGGTAAAGTAGGTATCTCACGTTATCGTCTTCGTGGTTGGGGTCCGAAAGACTTGTCGACTAGCTGGCTGGAGACACTTGAGGATATGGCAGTGAACCGTGAACAGTGGCTATCGAATCAGAATGATTGAAAGCACGTGTGTTTGCATAGTTATACTGTGTTCCGTGTGTTGGCTACAAAAGCATCTTATCTTTTCCCAGTTGTGTAGGTCCACTCCCTGTTCCCCTTGGATATTCACTCTTTTTATAGAAACTTGTGAATCTGGGGAAAAGCAGCGGTCAGTGAGGCTTGCCTTGCTGTTTAACGCTGAACGATGATGATGGATGCAGACATATTATTACAAGCGAAAGCGAACGGAAGTCGAGAATACTCGTCAGCAGTGGGTAACAGACACTTTCTGTGTGACTAAGCTGGCAAAGGTCCTTTGAAGTCGACACTCGGCTCTTCGAAAGGACAGATATCTTCGATAAGGGTTTCTGATGCCTTTAGAGATCTAGTTCAACGCACACAATGCTTCAGGATGTGGCGCATCTTATTTCCTCTGCGGTGAAAAGGTAGGCTCTTCGAACTGATAAATTGTAACATTCGGGTCGCACGGGGATGACAAAGAATTGTGGATGCTGGACACTAGGAAAATTTCAAAGTGATGCGCAGCAGATGCGTGACAAAACATCGATCGCACGGTTGTCCTTCCCGTGTCTGTAGGTGACGTCGAAAGTGTAGCAGGAAAGTTCCGCACGCCGTCTCTGTATTTTCTGGTGTGTGAATGAGTGAACATACAGGAAACCAGTTTCTGCACAATGATAATGGTAAATCTTGAGCCGAAAAGATAATGAGCTCACTGCTGACCGATTCGACAAAAGCATTCTATGTCCGAGTGGCTGCAATATCAGTGTCAGAAGCATCAGTTCCCACAGCGAGAGATATGGATTCATCAGTGGATACAGCAACAGATATTGATGGTCTCCAACGCTTCACAAACGACCGAAGAAGAGAAAAATAACAATTCTTGACAAGTGGGTGGATATTGTCAGAGAAGTGTGAGATTCACAATGAATAATAAAACTCGTCAAGTGCTTGCTTGCCCTTAAGATTTTATCACCCGACTTTATAACCGGCCAATTGATCTGTTTGACAGTGGACATCGTGATGTAGCCTCCTGAACTCCCGGTGTCTGTCAGGGCTTTCAGTGGAACATCAGCTACAGGATGAAAGGGACTACTGGGTGCCGCATCGAATTCTTTATGGCAAGCAGTTCCGGACTGATGACGAGTTTTAGAGGACCGACAAGCCTTCAGGTAATGACCCTTCTTGCCTCGCGCTTTGTAGAAAGTGCCACGTACAGGGCGCTGAACGATGATGACAGGACGCAGCGATCTTGCGTGTCTGCCTAAACCACAAAAGAAACGCTTGTTAGAGTCCAAATTAGCAGCTGTGAAAGTGCTGCAGTCCTCCATTGCAGAATTTTACCTGTTGCCGGTCCCAATTCGGAAGAATTGGATGTAAGTGCAGCGTAAGCGGCTTCTGGTTGGTGTGACTGTGACTGAGATTGAGCCATTTCGAGAGATCCTGCTTGCTCAAAGACCGTTTTTAGGTCAAACAAAGTTTACTTGTAGACGCCGACGTATCATCTGCGTCTGAAGCCTTGTGACGAATTTACCACTGGTGGCATCTTCCTGATTTTCCTCTGCCGTTACCGATTTGAAATTGTATTCTTCAGTCAGTGCTTAAAACTCCTGCTTAAATTGATCCAGATGCTCACTGGTCTGTTGTTTGCACGTAGCTATTATGTGTCGAGCAAAAATCTCGTTCTTTGGTTTGGTATACATCTTTATGCGGGTGTCTATAACAGAAGGCTAATTTGCATATCCCCGGATATAGTCCTAAACGATGGGAGATGCGAGTTTAGCCCATGTTCTGATTTCGTCAAGTTGGATTCGATACTAACCAAGTGGGTGAACGTGTCCAACCAACGAACCCACAGGTTTGCTGCCGCTGAAGAATCCGGATTACCATCGAGACGTTCAAGGCAAACCCAGTCCTATGTTTTTTGAAAAAATTGTAAAAAGTTAGGATGATTTCGCGACGCTCAAGCTCAGAAATCAAAAATCCTGAATGAAGACTATTCATCAAGCGAATGAGGTATGCGATCTGGAATGTTAAAAGAGAAAACATGTTAGATCGAAAGACAAGTGATACAACAGGTTCCTCATCAAATTGTGTCATGAGTGATTTCTAGCCTGTAGCCCGGTTCGCGCATTTCAGTGCTCTTCATCGGAAAGGTATGTCAGCGAAGTCGGCGAACCTGCTGCGAGAGTTGTACTCGCGTGAACTATCAAGTTCATTCGAAGTGACTAGCGGGGTTCGACAAAGGTGTTCCATCTATTCATTCTTGTTCAGCTTTGTCATGGACGAGGTGATGGAAGATGCTTTAGGAGGTCTGCAGGATGTAGGGGTCGAATTGTGAACTGAAAAGAAGCTGTGACATAGACTACGCAGACGATATCGTGTGCCTGTTCGAATCTGCGGAACATGGGTAACGTGCACAGACTCAATGTTTGTAGCTTGGTTCGGCATGGCCCTTTTACCTTCGAATCCCAAATTGCTGTTACAAAACTGGACGTCGATGGCTCCCGGTTTGATGTTCGATTGATAGGAGGTATCGATTGTGGACCGTTTCAGCTAGCTCGGCAGCTGGTTGGCTAAGTATGGCAGCTCGGTAGTAGAAACGAGCACGCGTATATCCAAGGCTCGAGTGGTGACTAGAGTGAAACACTTGTGGTGCCGAGCTGATATTTTGCCGGAGTTAAATTGTCGTGTGTGGTGCCGCAATGTTTTCAGTTTTGTGGTATGGTTGCGACAAATGGAGTTTACCCCCTGAATATGTTAGTCTCTTATAAGTTTGTGGTCATGAATGTTTGTGTAGCATCATTGGGATTGGATGAAGTGGCCATGTGAGCAATGTGACTGTTAGGGATCGAGTATTGGAGTTGTGGTAAGGGAATATTCTATCAGGGCGTATAAAGCTTAGTGGACTTTGTTGGTTGGGTCCCGTGTTGCATGTGGCGAATACTCATCTACCATACCGTGGCCTATTTTGCTTTCCTCCCACGGAGTGCAAGAAGAAACCATGTGTAGGTCAGCAGATGACGCGGCAACGTGGAATGAGGAAATGTGCATCTTACGTAGGTGATGTAGTTACGTATCTCACATCTTCGTGGTTGGGGTTCGGAAGATCCGTCAACCAATTTAGGTTGTGGGCATTGAATGTTATGGCATTGAACCGTGAACAATTGCGATTGTGTTATGATTTTCTGTTACTTCCGAGTGATTGGAAGTTGTGTCAGTAAAGTAGAACTGCATTTCCTGTGTAGGCTACTACCTACATTCTTTTTCTCTGTCTGTGTATCCGTTCCCTGTTCCCTTTAGGTATTCATACTTTTTGCGTAAACAAGAAATTGTGGGAGAAGGTGGCGACGAATGGGCTCAGCATTATTTGTAATACAGTATGATCTCATGGGAATGGGTCACGTCAGGGTTGAGTCCATACTGCTATTTTAGATGGCTTGGGAAGATTCAGGGATTCAACAACGTCTAAATGATGTGGCACCTGTGTCATCATTGTGGTTATGTTTACCCAAGCCTTAAAATATTGTTATGTTCCAATGGCACAAGATGAACCTG
>LUCM01006561.1:46554-56609 GCA_008360955.1 Fasciolopsis buskii
TAGCATACTTATCACTACCCACCCCACCTGCGCTCGATGCAATGTCTGGCGCGGTCCTGATTATCCTGCGCAACGACCGATGCAGTATGGAATTATTTGTAAGCGTGTAACTCATGGGGAGTGATGGACGGGTACGGCTAGGGAGTCCAGCCGCTAAAGAGAAGAACGATTAGGGTTCTCAACCAAAGCCTTTGGTTCTGACAAGAACCTGACCGCAAGGCAGCGGGGTACAGCTGAGTGGGCGCCCATCTACTTGGATCAATTAGTCTTCCACTCGGTTTTCCGACTGAGCTGCTTACTCAGCTCAACCCCCAACTTGGACGACCAAGAGACTACTTCGTCAGGCCTCTACCCATTGACCTTCCAGACATGACTGGATCTTCTGCTTGAGATAAGCCATCCTGTACAGCTCGTTGGATCATGGAGGGACGCAAGCCGTCACACCGTCAAGGTGTGATCTCGTTGTGGCAGACTTGTTCCGCAGGTATGATCGGCAAATTGTCTGACTTAGAACAGTGATGTGCTTCTGAACGAAGATTTTGATGAATTGCAAGCACTTGTCGGTCGTTTTAACAATATGAGATGGTTTTCGCATCTTAAGATTATGAATTGACACTGCATAACTGAGTTGATTCAAAGTCGACGCTGGTTCTTAAGGCAAATAACTTTTGTTATTTAGGCGATCCCATCTCATCCAGTGGTCGTTTATCGAACGATTTGTCCTAGCGTCTATCGAAAGCCCGATTGTGGTCTACCACTTTGAGTTATCCATGACATCTTTGTGACACTAATATAAGATTAGGTTTAAACTGCACCAGTAAGATTGACTCAGAGAACATAATAGAGGAATTTCGTCATCAGGTCCGAGGTTATTGTTTCACAGTTATTTCCAGGCTTGCATTAGTTCTGTTCGCATGTCAAACAAAACAGGATACAGGTTCAAAAGAGTAAGTGTAGTAAAGCAGGAAAGATAACAATCCTTTACGTGTTTTGTTATGCACGTAGTTACCTTTCTCACGATAGAGAGAATACGAAAAAATTGATCTTGAGTTGGTCAAAGCTATATCTACGTGTATTACGCAACCATAGGTCAACTCAATCGATGCGTGTTGTCCTCCGAGGTTCGGATTGTTTGGAGGATGGGCCAAGATAATCTGTCCATGAAGTGGATAATGTATGAAAACCGTAATCGACAGACCGTCCCGAGCAGATCGAGCTAGGTGACCCCATTATTATACATTGAACAATATAGCAGCATGTCGTCAGGTCGTTTTCACATCTGAAATATATATATATATATATATATATATAAGTAGTGATTAGTATCTGGATGCGTGAACAAACTTTGCCCGGGAGCACATGGCCGGTTTCGCGGTTATTGTCGCTCGTCAGGTATGCGTACCCGGCACTGTCTTGTTCATATATATATGCGGTTTTCCCTTATAAACGTAAACCGCTATTGTTTACATTACCGTCGTTACTACTCTGCTTCGGAAATGTGCTTCTTACTGTTTGCTCCACTCGTCTGTGTCGATTAGGCAGAGTCGCAAACTGTCAGATGCCCGGTGTTACCTTTACTCCACCCGAACTGTAGGGTTATTTGCTTTCTCCTTCACAAAATTTCCGTTGTTTCTTTGCTGTATAATATTAGTGTGTAATTGTTTTGGCCTTGTATTCAACTTATATTCATTGCATTTTCGCTTCCCTCTGCTATACAAAGGCTTAAATAAGCCCTCAGACGGCGAGGATCGTCGCAACACGTCTCAGTACAAAGAAGCTCTGCAGAATATGGCAGCCCTTATGACGGATGTGGATTTAACAGATGATGTCATGAACGACTTGAAACAACGTTTCGATTTAAAGTGACTAGTGATGTAATCGCTTTTGTGTGCCTGCGTTTTTGTTGTTATTTTCTCCACGGCAAGCTACACCCAGACCGAAAAAATGCGGCGAAAAACTGACCAACACATTAGATGGATGTAACCGAGTGCACACCATTTCTGCACAACGTTAATCATGATCCGAAATTTCCTCTGTCTTTCCGTTGCCGTTGCCTCGTCCGCCATTGCACATCGCCAATCCACCTTACTTACCCGACAGTTTGTTTGTGAAGGGTCTAAATGTGAAATGTCTTCCCGTTTGTTTACTGTGGTTTCTATCCCAGTAATCGTTTGCTTATTCGCTTACAAACACACGCACATCAGTACACAAACATTCCTCTCATTCTACTTGATCCCTTGTTCCTAACTTTTCTTTTACTGTGCCTCTAAGTCATCCACATTTCATTTTTTTTTTTTTTGCTTTTTTTCAACACATTCCTCTGATTTCTCTTCGTTTTCCTCTGTGAAGATCATCCTCACCCGATTTTCCTGTTGGATTCACCAACGGAGTTTTTGTCCAACATTGAACAATGTATTTAATCTATGCCAAAGCGAACAAGTCTTTTTTTACTGCAGCAGTCTTCTCTTAGTCTTGACACTGTCTGCTTTCTTGTACGGCGATGAACGTGCTTTTACGACCGTCTTAGTGAACGGGAATATCTTTTCGCAAATCTAAATGCAGGCCATTTGCCATCGGAATCGTGGCGAGGGATGAAAAGAGTGAGCTGATAAGGAGGAGGAAAAAAAGCGATGTGCAGAGTTCACCACACGTGGTAGTTCTTCCACTCTTGTTTCCACATCATCGGCCATCCATCGGGATCGGGCTGAACAAACCGAAGTAGCGAACTGGCTTCGGAGACCTTACCTCGAACGTTTAATCAAACGGTCTAACTCAAAAGGTAGCAGGACGTTCTGAGGGTCACGTAACTCACTGGGGGCCGGTAACTGATTGTTCAGTTTATGCGCCCTTTTGATGGGAATAGACATCTTGAGTGCCGAGTACATCCCTTTACCACTGGCGCTGGTGAGCAAAGTGTCGTTTGCTTCGTGCGTCGCCCATAGTTGGTTTGGAACCAGTGTTTAGCTGACTACAAAAGACCAAACAAGTCAGTGTAGTGCGCCGGGGATTCGTCTTCGCACTTTAATAGGAACCCTTCCGCCATGGCGGAGCAGTGCGTAGGACTTCCTTAGCAGAGACTTTGTGAGACGTTCGCCATTTTGGGGCCACTAACCGACTGGGGGCTTGAGATGTCCATCCGCGACCATACTGAGGCATTTTGATGCTAAGGGCAACAGACATGCTTACAGCTCAGGGATAGAAAACTGCTTGGGTCCACCCCCTGTTCCCCTTAGATATTCACTCTTGTAGAAACCTGTAACTCTGGGGGAGATGCAGTGGTCGATGGGGCTTGCCTTGCTGTTTAACGCTATACGATGACTATTAGCCGTAAATAACTGAACAACAGCTCACCGAATAAGCACGGACGGTTTTTGCTTGGGGTTTGTAGACAGCGAAGGTTGTCCACCTTTTCATAAGATGAACAATTCCTATCTAGTTAGTACAGGTGAGCTAGATTTCGCTACTGTGTAGGATATATTGCGGTGATCAACAGTCGGCCGGAAACTATCATTCGCGAATGCCTGGAGATGAACTCCTGCTGCTCGCGAATAAGCATACATTTGTGTTCCCTTTGCTCTACCAGTTCTGTGGGCGAAGGTTCGAGAATCGAGGACAGATCATTAAATAAAATAACGGCAAGGATAGGGTACAAAATGGTCACTAAGGCTTGGTGTGAAACAATGGGGAAACTTCCCTCGCGAATACATCGGTCATATTTCCTGGTCCTGTTATAAACGGTTATCAGTCTAGTGTTTTTGGTGTCGCAGATTTCCATCCTGTTATTATTTTTCTACAAGAACTTATACTTTTCGGGATATTTTTAAACCGACTTTATTTTAAAAAGCGCGCGGTTGACAATTTTCGTATGGCCGCACAAAATGTCGTACTGTGACTGGTTGTTTTCCTTTTGATCCTACAAAACCATACAAAAGAACCAGCTCAATTCACTTGTGACTTGTATTGGTTGGTCACCAATAAGCGGGCGTTGTATCCCGTGTTGGTGTTCCCTCCGTTGCTAGCAGGTTGGGTTAGTTTCTCGAATTGCGCGCTGTTTCTGTGTGATTGCTTCCCCAAGGGGACATCCGGTCCGTTTCATTCCATCGTGTGAACTGGGGGTTCGAAGGCTCAAGCCCGTATTTTTATCTTCAGCCTCGGTGGTTGCTAGCGTCATACTTGGTCGTAGATTGTGCTATTATGTATCTAAGGCCTGCGCACCCTGTCATTGCAGGGCTCACCAAAGCCTAGTCCAATTTGTCTCTGCGCCGCGTGGCCCGTTCGTGTCTGCGCTATTGTGTGCCGTGCTGTGTTGATCAGCCCAACTAGAAAACTCAACAGATCCAGTCAAAGTATCACTTCTTTGCGAGCCACACTATTGCGCTTAAGGATCCTACCTCCACTTCCAATGGAAACCTTTTCTGTGGCGTGATTAGTCACGAAAAGTGAATACCCGAGGTGCCAACACTTTACGTAACGAACGCTTCTAGCATCCACGCCGGTAATATAGGGCTAGTACAAAATGCCGCCGGTAATTTTCGCTCATTGGATTTTCCCGGTTGTAACTATGCAGATGAGGCTCCTAGTCAGACATACGGATGGTAATTTTAGTCTGGTTTGATGGGGATGGTGCTATCGATCGAGCATATATTGGGACAATAGAAACGTTATTGTCGAAAGCACCACGCAACAAGCAGGTCGTCAGTGATTGTCACGGTCCCAAGTAGACTCCAATACAAAAGAGGTTGCAGTTCAGGTAGCAAATGCGGTTAAGGAAGTAGGTTCCATGATGATAGCTCAGAAGAGCCGTCAGATGTGATAGTCATAAGCTAAAATCAGGATATAGTGTTAGCTGTTTAATAGATTTGACTGGTTTTACATGTCACAGATAGTTCACGTGATATCATCGCTCAGCTCACCATCAAGAAACCATGGAAGCATTGTACAGCCTGTTTTTCCTTTGTTAGAGGTGTCACCAGTCGGACCGAGCCGGTGACGCCTACGATTTTGAGTCGAACGCCTCAGCCGTTAAGCCGCCGGGCAAGCTCTGGAAGGTTTGCTAAATCTTGCGCCACATATGATTGTTTTGCGACCTATCATGCCTTTCTCTGCGTTTGTCACGGCAATTCGATCCTTTACTGATAGATGGCTTTTCGTGGGGCAGTTCCTAAGTACGAGCGAATTGGCTTGGATTATGATTATTTACAGAGGCAGAGTTATGTTGGTATCGTGGTCAGGTAAGGTATTTGGAGATTATCCTCAGGTCGAGGTCTTGCAGCTTCGACAAATATTCACTTGCCTCGCTAAATTATTAGAAGACGCGCCATACAACCGGCTTGGTCATGTTCGTTTACTTTTTCTGCGTCTTGGAAGGCGCGTGGGACTCAGTGGATTCGGACGCTCACTACTTTCAGTTGCTTCCACCGAGTGGTATGTCAAACAAAGTTGTGTTAACGCTTGTTGTCCAATATTGCGTTCTGGATGGTAACGAGTGCTGATAGGATTGCTGGTAGGAGATTCGTCCGGGATGTAGGGGATCGAACAGGGATTTATAGGGAAACTATGTGACCTAGATTACGCAGATGACGTTCTGTGCCGTTGTGGGCATATTTCCACGGCCATGCATTAAACGCGCACTGGACAAACTCTCGAGGTCTGTAATTCCGTTTGGCATGTGCTTTGCACATTCAAAGTGCAAATTGCTATTTCAGAACTGGACGACAGCAGCGCCGAACTGTGTTACTGGACTGGAGAGGAACTAAACGATATGCGACCGTTTCACCTACCTTGGCAGAAGAAACTGCGTGTTCCAACGATGGTTAGCTCTGGCAGTGGAGGATTAAGTACGCGTCTATCCAATAGCTCGAGCAGCTTCTGCTGGGCTGAGAGCACTTGGTGGCGTCGGTCCTGATGATCTGCGACTGAATTGATAAAGGTCTGTTGTATCGTGTGCTGTATGCTTTCAGTTTTTGTTGTACGGTTTGCTGAGAATCGTTGGAGTATGCGGCTGTGGGAAATTGTTCTTCGGTTTGAGTGTTTCGGAGCAAGCCGATTGTCCACGTAGTATGACTAGGAATGGATGGAGTGACCGGGTGAGTAATATTGAGGTTAGGAATCTGGTATTGGGTGCCACTTCTGAGAATAGCTTGTTTCAGCGTATGAAACTTAGTAGACTACGCTGGTTGGGCCACGTGTTGCGTATGACGAACACTCGTCTACCATACCGTGTCCTATTTTGTGTTCCTCCCAAGGAATGGAAGAAGCCATGTGGAGGCCAACAGATGACGTGGCAACGTGGGATGAGAAAATGTACAGCGAAGTTAGGTAAAGTAGGTATCTCACGTTATCGTCTTCGTGGTTGGGGTCCGAAAGACTTGTCGACTAGCTGGCTGGAGACACTTGAGGATATGGCAGTGAACCGTGAACAGTGGCGATCGTGCTGTCATTTTCTATCGATTCAAAATGATTGAAAACACGTGTGTTTGCACAGTTATACTGTGTTCCGTGTGTTGGCTACAGAAGCATCTTATCTTTTCCCAGTTGTGTTCCCCTTGGATATTCACTCTTTTTATAGAAACGTGTGAATCTGGGGAAAGGCAGCGGTCAGTGAGGCTTGACCTGCTGTTTGACGCTGAACGATGATGATGTTGTTGATGAATATGAGATTGAATATTTTCGTGAAATGATTCACCACCTTGTGGCTCTGCTAATCAGTAACGGATAGGTCCACCATTATGTGGTGAATTTCGACAAACCGTTCACAGCCTGCACGGTAGTGTAGTGGCCAAAGCGTTCGACTCGAAATGGTCCGTTTTGGTTTCGCGTCCCATTTCGGGCGCGGTGAAAAAGCACTGCTTATGCTTCCTAATAACGATGAAACAACTAGTTTCTTAATGATTAGTTGAGCGATGATATCACGGTGAATTATTTCATGAAAATCCGGATACTCTACTGGCATATGTGCAAATTGACTCGATAGTTCTGTACAGGTCAGCAATGCCAGGCCGCGATGTCGGTGTTTTGTCATCGTGAATCCACGAACTACTATTCTTCCCAGACTGCAAACGATGTCTGACTAGATTTCTCCTTGCTGCATCAAAAGTTGGATTTATCCGGTGTCTTGGTCGCCGCTGTTCTTCTCCTCGTGCATCCAGGGTCCTAGGTGAACATCTTGACACCAGCGATCCTCTTTCAGTGGTTTCGTAATTCCGACTCTTTTAACTGGCATCGCTTAAAATTGAAGACAAAGATTTTGTTGTTACTTGTGCATCAGCCGGTCTTTCACGCTCACTCTCTGATCAAGTTACACGACGGTCGATAGTGCAGTACCGATGCGTCACTTTTCCGAATTCAAGTAGTGAGTGGACGAAAAATCCAACCCCTACAAATCCGCAGGTTCTTTACACTCATTCAGGTATTTTCTGGCCATGAATTACTCCTAACGGGTACAAAATTTGATCATGAAAAACGGCTTCGACCTATGTGGCGTAGTCTGCTTTCTCAATTTTTATTTCGAATCTGCCATGTTACTGCCAGAATCCCATTTCCTGGATTCTTCGAAGATCGTCGGGCGTTTTGGTCCGACTCAGTGAATTCAGCTTATGCCTTTGTCTCAGCTTCGTCTCTACTACCGGTTGGTCCAAAAGTAGACCTCTTGTCAGACCGTAATCGAGAAAAACGAGGATGTGCCTCTCAAAATCCGCCGACCAATCAAGCCACAATTAGTCTGAGAGAGCGAGCTTGCTTCTAGGTGCATGCTTGCTCACTAGAGCTGTTTGTTGTAAACAACTGTTAGTCGAACAGGGTAGTTTACTGAGACGCTGATCAGATGCGCAAACCGTTTGCTGCTCGTGTCTGCATTGGCTGGAAGGGGAGCCTACTCAACGGATACCGATCCTTAATTATTTTTCTCAGACAGAATTTCGATTAACCAGAAGGGATTAGGAACACAGGGAGATCATATCGTGTACTGGACATCAGGTGCATCTTGTCTTATCTTGAGGCCGATGCAAGCATCATGTTCACGCTAGACCGATTAAACTAATCGATTATCGCACCAACTCCGACACGGTGATATAAAATAACAGTGATCAACAGAGAATATGATCTGGTTTTGTAAGTAGCATATCACACTTGATCGTCATTGCATGGTCAAATTACGTTACGGGTTAATTAATGCACAAAAGTGAAGCAGAAAACAGAAATATAAACAAGTGTTTTGCTCATTCTGTCATATTTTGCGGTGGATTCCCGTGGAAATGAACATTTGTGCCCGTGTATGTTACATTGTGCTCATTAGATAAACTATTATCTTTTGCGTTCGCGACGTGAGCACGAAACGAAGCCATGCATTGTAAGTGCACACCAATAGCTTTTGTCGAATTTATCGAATTGGTTGATCAATTACTCCAGCTAATAACGAAGTTTTACTCATTTGACTTCTTCCTTCCGTGATTCGGTGGGTGTTAGCTAAGATAAAGTTCAGTTTACTGTTCTCACACAGCAGATGAAATAGACTTGTATGAACCAGAATGTGGTGATAAATTCGGATTTGTTTGACAGCGTTTTGGGCACCACGAGAAATCTGGGAGTGGATAGACTTGTGCTTATTCCCCGTGCTATGCTTCGCCCTAAGATGGTTGAACAAGATTCCTTCGGAAGCACCGCCTCGGATATGGCCGCTCATCAGGTATGCGTTTGCGGTGCTCTCCCGTCCAAACAACCCCATACTCGTGCATTTTCTTGTTAATTCGGCACCCGGATGTCGTTTGAATCGTCAGGAGCATGTATGGACGGTGAATCTGTGTAAGAATAACACGGCGATTCGTCAGTTAAGCAAGGCTAACCTTCAGAAAACGAGAACGCGAGGCCCGAAAGAATGTTTGTTGTTGTCAGTAGTACGTCCCGCAACAACGGAATCCATACTTCCGGACGTTGTATTCTCTCTGAAAATTAACCCTGATTAATCGACGGAAAATTTCCCACTAAGTACCGTGCGCAGCCTACGTGGATTTTTTACCCATGCGCATTCCCAACTTTCGAAATAAGATTCAGGTGCGTAGGTGTGCTTCGTGAAAATTTGATATTCGATAACACGGCGACCTCAAAATGTTGAAAGTGGATGTAATAGTCAGTAGTGCAATAGGCACGAGAGCACTGAGAATTCGCTTATAAAAAGAGCTATGGCTACAATTGCCAAATTGATGGGGGGGAGGGTGAAATCTCTGGATAATTGAGGAGGTCTTTTTCCGGTGTTGGAGATCCTATTCGACGACTAGATTTGTATTGTCAGCTTGAAATACAGCATGAAGGTTTCAAGGATGGCACTGGGGCTGCATAAATTAGCAGACCTTTCAGTGCTGATGATGTTTGTCAAATTACCTCTCAATGATATCGCGCCACAGGGTTGTGAGGTTAGTTCGGTCGGCAACTGCAGTGAAGCTGCCTTTTTAGATTGGATCCCGGTTCATAGTCGTTTGTGCACCGTACGATTGCGGGTGTTAGTAAGCTTTCGCAAGGATAGTTATGTTAATCACAACTTATTCGTCACCTCAGCATGCGCTCCAACAGACTGCAGCACCGACCAATAAAAAGACGAGTTTTATAATGAACTCGTCATTCTTGTTCGAAAGAGCAAGTGCTCTGACGTTGTAGTGGTAGCAGGTGATTTAAATACACAAGTTGGAAAACTGAGTGCAGCGGAAGCCTGTTTAGTTGTGCGCTGCACTTTGCTTGCTCAGCGAACAAATAACGGGAAAAGACTTCTCCAGTTCTCTAGGGACAACAATCTGTTTTTTTTATTTTTATCGTTTTACTTCCTTTATTAATGAAATAACAGAGTTTGTCATTTTCAGGAAGGGGGCCGGGGCCAACAGAGAACTGCCGGATGGGGAAGTTGACCGGCAGTGTGAGGATTCGAGCCCGCTACCTTCACGTCCAAACGCCACGACCTTATCCACTTGACTACTGCCGGTCTAGTACGAGTTTCCGACACAGTTCACGTCGCACAGGGACATGGTGCTCTAACCCGGTAGGCAGTCTGAGTTAGATGGACCATACTG
>LUCM01006562.1:0-11494 GCA_008360955.1 Fasciolopsis buskii
GTTACCTCTCTCGTTGTGTGTTGTTCTACGAGGCAGGTGGTGGTTGGAAGGTGGCTCGAGGCGGCCAGTCGATAACATGAAGGAAAGGTGTGAAAAGTTTAACCGGCGGATTGGTTCGTGTAGTTGCAATGAGACTACGGGGTTGGGGTCCCCGAGGTCCACCACAGGCGATGGTTGAAGACAATAGGTGATATGGATCAGTGTGGCAGTCTTTAACTTTAACTTGCCATTTCAATGCAGCCAATCCCGGTCACTGTTGAAAACCTCTGTGATTATCGCCGTTCACAAAATGGGCACACGCTGACTCTGGAAGTTACCGTCCAAACAGCCACACCTCTACAGTCTGTGGCATTGTTTGACATTTGTTTAAATATAGTCTTGTTGCATGTCCTCTGAAACACGAAATTATTACTACTGGACAAAACGGCTTTCTTAGAAATAAATCCCGCGCCACTTTTATGTCTGACTGCTTGAACCTTGTCACTAAGGCCCTGAACATTGAAAGGCCAGTTATTTTAATCTTCCGGATATGATTTAGGCTATTGATGGAGTGCCTCACCGTTGGATGCTGAGTAAAGTCGACTCCTTCGGTATCGTTCATGTAACCTTATCTTGGTTTTTATCATACCTGTCATCTAGAAACCGGGTAGTTCAAGTAGTGACTTCATATCTGAACCTCGGTTATTGACCAGTGGTGTAACCCAAGCCAGCTTTCTGGGCATCCTACTCTTCCTAATGTACATAAACGATGTCTTCCACGTTATTCCTAACGGCGTCCCTTTTCTAATCGCTAACGGCATCAAAATTGTCTACATTTTTTCCCCGAAGCCTTGGTTCCCACCATTAATAACAAGATTTAGTGTTACCCACTTCCTAGGCAAATGACGGTACGACGGAATTCTCTGTCAGAAAAAGCGGCATCACGAGACACGACTGCACAATAAGTCCAGAAGAACTACGGATTGGTGACTAAATCATCCCCATTAACGGTCAAGTTTGCGACCTAGGCCTAAATAATCCTCGCACCTTGAATTTCTCGGAACATGCTCTCAAGCAAATAACTTAGCGGGGCTGCTATACAGAACTCTACAATTAACAAAAGTAAACCACACTTTTTGGAACCCACGTCAGACTCATTCCAGAGGATTTCCCTCAAGTCTATTCTAACATGAAGCAACGTAACTGAGAGGAAATCGAAAACATCCAGCATGCCTTTACCAAGCAGTTCACTGGTTTCTCCTCAAACCCGAATCATATGGAATGCTGAAAGTCAGTGCATTTCGATTCTTTGTGGCTTTGACTCACAAGAGCAAAACTGGTGCTCTCCAACAATATTGTTACAATTGTTGGCCACGCCTCTACACCTCGCATTTGAAACCCACACGCATACTCTCTTCGAAATACCGAGTTCAGTATTACTTTCTAAGTAGCAAAAAATCTGTCAACGCCTAATTCTTTACTGTAATTTTTCGACATTATGGAGCCAACTTACCCAGCAGTTGAGCATTTCATCACTAATCATCTGTCGCATTTAAAAAGGAGTAGGTAAATTAGTTACCGCGTCCTTTCTCGTTCATTTGCACCACCCAAACACATCAGAGGGCCAAGCGTAAGAAACCGGATTGGGGTTCTAAAAGCACATCGATAGCAACATTTTGTTCTTCGTGAAAAAGAATAAACCTTATTACTCACATCACCACATGAAAAGATATAACTAGCAACTGCATTGTATACTCTTGATTTCTTATTATTATTCAGCATACCTCCCTTATACGGATGAAACTGCTGCAACACATTCACCGAATTGCCGACCAGTCTCATATTAAAATCTTACTGCCCATTTTAAAACGTTCGCAGCACTGTCCAAATGGAGCGTCAGTTGTGTTTTTATGGGTCTCTTCATCACCATCATTCTTTTGCCCTGTTTTCTTCTTTTCATTTTTCATAGAAATATCTCTCTTCGGATGAAAATTGGTTTACACTTAGAATTCTTTCTTTACCGCCCCTCCTGGAAATCCCCCTGTCCATCTCAGAAACTTCGAACCTCTTATCTCCCCGTCACCATAGAGACCTAGGTGCTTTCTTATAGGTATTCCATGGTATTGATTTTTTCTTTTCATAAAAATGTATACAGCGAACCACCCACATCTATCCCACCCCAATTTCAAGCTGGATTCCGACATTAGCACACACAACCTGCATACAAGTATTTTCACATCGGATGCATCCCAGCTCTCTTCTCTCTTCATAAATGATCCTTTTCGTCTAATAAATAAGCCACGGTTCCCTGGACCTTGCTGCTCTGACTGCGGGTATAGGGGTGCCTGTGTACACCTCCGTCTCTCCTACTCTTCAACCAATTCCAGCACGGTAGCCAAAACGGTGTGGTACCTAAATTCGGCCATCATCTTCGAATATTCGCTCCCATTATCGTCTCCATTTCTTACTCTTCCTCAGTGTGCTTCCCCACTCGGTTGACTTTTGCTCGTGCCATCGCTCTTACTATGACGAATCCAAAGGACTCTGTCCAGAAGAAACTAGGTTTATATTTTGAATTCTTTCTTCCCTAACCATCATTAAAATCCCCTTGTCGTTCCGCGTTAATTCTCGTCTGTTTTCTTTCTCAGCCATTACAAAGTATATCCTTTGTCACAACTTTCTTCTTCCTTCCTGACAGATTCCATCTATCGTTGTTTCGGTTCCCCATCTTTTCTGGTGACCCAAATGCTTGATCTCTTAGATTCAACTGAATAAACCATGATTTATTCACTGCGAATATAGTCAGTCCCTAATGCATTTCTGTCTCTCCTAGCTCCTTCGGTAGTTATGACTACTGCCGTTGTTCACGGACCGTCTCCCTAAATTTTGGCTCCCTTGCGCAGACGATTTATACACTAGGTCTACCTGTCCACTTATCATCTATACACACTCAAATAACTGGAACTGCTAACAGCACGAGCCACCACCTTGTCATTTTTGGGCTGCAATGCATGCCCGCAATCACCTTTTCTGGGCCGCTAGCACGATTGATCGCTACCTAATCCGCAGCTGGTAGCAAGATTAGACCGATGTATGTTTCTTTTCTTTCCAGGCGGTTTAATTCTACTTGGATGTTAACAATCACTTCATAAACTGGCTACCGTGATTTTGACTCGCCTGGGACCATCGAATCCAGGAAACCCGATGTCTAGCTCGTGCTACCTACGCCATATCCCCATTGCCTCCTTCACCTCCCGCGCACATCGGCACCATCACAATAACGCGGGGCGCGGTCAGATCCACCGCATTGGCCTGCGCACATTGGGCGTACAGCCCGGCTGAAACGATGTACGGGTGCAACTAGGATGGCGAATCACGCCCCCGGAGTTCAATCCTCATATTTGTTTTCCAGTTTCGTTGACCAACCCTTGGTCAGCCCCACCCATCAGCACTGTTGTGGTAAATAGTCCTCTAGTCTCAATGTTCACGTCCCCCCTTTTGCACTGGCTTTCTCTTGCTCCTTCCAAAAGTTCTTTTTACTCAACTTGACAAAACGTGGAGAATGTTTATGAGCTGAAGTTCTCATCATTCTTCTCAATGGTTGAGGTCCATCATCGCTCATGAACCTTTGTTCTGGTATGCCAATTTCGCGGTAGACTGCTGCATCCGGCAACTGACCCTCACAATAGTGCACCTAACATTGCCTGAATTATGTCCAGTTCCTTACCATCTAGTCGACAGATTCTCCTTCTTTTTCCAACTCAACCTCTGCTATTGGACCAGGCTGAAATTTACGAAATCAAAATTACCCACAACAAACTTCAAGGATCTGATGAACTTATGTGGTTACACAATTTCCATCCAGTGGTGCCATCTCCACTTGCCACAACCAACTGCGCCCCAAACATTAGGCTTTTTATGCTGAGTGGCTGTTCAGTATACTGTTCACTAGACCATACGTCCCGCAGGAATCAACCTCTAAATTTCCCTGTTTTTGTTTTTGTGCTTTCTTCTAGCCATGCGTTATCCATTCTGTCACATTCGATTCCTGTTTACCTTCATCTGTCACGAAGCTCACCACATAAATAATCTGCTCAAGGTATCAACGACCCATCTAGTGTGCTGCTTGTAAATGGCGGCAGACGAGATGCCCAAAGAGCCAGCAAAACCGTACTGATGAGAAGTTAGGAACCGTTGACCATTACCCGTTTTTGTATGGTCATTCTCGCGTTACAGTGGTGAAGTATGTGTTACATGACCTGTGTTGTGAACAAGAACTGTTGGCGGTTTTGAGTGATATATCATAAGTTTAGGCTGATTTCGCTTTAATCTTCGCCTCGGGATGTATATATACGTGAGCTCCACGTCTCTCCGGCTCCGCTCGACTGCTTGCAATGTCTATCTCACTCCATGCGGTCAAATGTGTAGACGAGCCTGTTTTGTTTTTGAAGTCTGTTTACTTGCCTGTCGACTGTTTTAAAGGTGTCCAAGACGACTTTTTAGTTTTTCAAATGCTTACATTTCTGTTTTCTAATATTTTTTAAAGTAGGAGTGCGGTGAGTTGACTGCGCACTCACCCGGGTGTTTTTTTCCAAGGCACTCAGGCTTAAATATTGTTGCGTTCACAACCGGCGTGACACAAATCACTGTAAGTTTTGTCACATGACGGAATTATTTCTTCCAGGCTTCGTAATGCGAAATGTCCGGCATTCATGAATCTCTGTGCTGTAGGTAGACGGTACAAGGTTGAGAAGTACTGTATGCTGCCCAACCATGACATTCACTTATTAAATCCTCATTTGTGCTTAAGGAATCGTAGACTGACGGTTGAACTAGGATAGCATTTGTCCGAACTCATTTTTACATTCCGAAATGGTCGAGAACTTTGTCGTAGCACCCATACAAATTCCAACAGCTTCTTTACGATCCGTCTTGTTAACAATTTGCGAACCAGGCTTTGGCGCCTTGATATATGTAATGATGCATTGGGGGTCAGAGTGTTTTCAGTATATTAAAGAAGGACAATGTAGATACGTGTTTTATGTTCCCTAGTCGGCATTGACGCTGGTGAATATTATGAAAGTTTAGTCAGTTATATGCGTGGTATCGGTAAATTGCGGGCATTATTATCCGCAGCCGCTAATGTCCGCACTGTGGTCGTTGACCGCAGTATGTCACAGTACAACGCGTCCAGGGGAATGTACCCCAATGATCTATTCATCTTTTGTTGCTTTCAAATCTTAAGAGATATCTGGCGCAAGGCTTCAGAGCTGGGTTGGGTTTTCTAAGTACGATAAAATGCGGGTGCACCAGTTGATGGGTTCTCTTGGTATTTGTATCCACGAAAGTACATTTCGACAGGTTCATTGCTGCCATTGCTTGCCGCAGTCCAGAGGCAATGGCTTATTTATCCCGCACTTAGATCCCGTATTAAGACATGTGGGATGTACACAAGGTGAAATGGGTGCGTTCCTATGAGACCTTCACGATGAACGGTTTGGAGGTAGAGAACAGGTCTTTAGTCAGGGTTTGTCGGCTAAATCTTCCTTGGTCGACTTATTTAGGCGTGCAATAGAGAGAATTGATGAGTTGGATCAAACTAGACCAAGCAGGTTAGGCCAACTTTTGGTTTCCTCCTTCAGAACTACCTCTGGTTTAGAAGGATACAGCACTTATCTTTGTTCAATAAGGGATTTCGAACGTAGGGCCGTGGAGAAACATTTAGGGCTGCATACGGCGCTCTCGACTAAAAAGGAGGGTCGCTTGTGGTAGGTACAGTGCATCGGCAAGTGCAGGGCTTCGGTTGGTGTTAGTGCTCAACCTAAGTGTTCCTGCGCTCTAAAACAGCGGTGGCTCCTGGTATGAAGCCACATGCTAGTTGTAGCCCGTCTCGTTAATGACGATCTCAGTAAATTACCTGCAGGTCGCTGGGAAGTACTCATGGAGACGTTCATCGATAACTACGATCATTCCTCGGTTGAAGTAAGTGCACCAAAGGGTGCACCGGTCCTCAGTACAAACGACCGAGTACGTAGGGCAGACGACGCGCGGAAGCATATAACTAACTAGTTAGCAACTTAAGGAACAAAAGTGTTTATTTTTTGATCAACTGGTGAATATTGCAGATGTAGTCAATAAGGCTCTGTTTGGGAAGTTCTTTTTTTGGCCACCAGAAAACGAAGACGGCGCAGAACATGGCAGAACAAGAATCTGTATTCAGGTTTCTTGGTCACATCTTTGAAAGCAAGAATTGTCCGGAGGTGAAGCTGTCCGAACCTAGCACATCACAGTCAGTAGGCAATGTATGTTTTCAAGACGTAAGTATATTCTCAAACATAGAATAATGGATGATCAGAAGTTGGAGTAAGTCGGAGAATCACTTAAGCCGATATATTTTCGCACTATGACAGATTTCTCGTAAAAATACCGAAGATCCAGAAAATGAAAACTCCGGAAATCTCACTGGCTAATAAAGATGTCTGCATAGTGTGCAACCTGGAACGTTCTGTCGTCGATTTGAATCAAAGTTCCGCAAAGGACGACGCTGGCACAGCGCGATGTGTGCCAACTTCGAGCAGAAGAACGTATATATTCATATGTGTGCGTCCACTTGCTATCACATCCAGGTAAATTTGTTTCCCGCAATCGGTAATGCTTTGCTATTGCAGGAACAGAATCATTCAAGGTGACAAGTTTGGTCAAAAGGCAGGCGGATGGATGAAGACATTCGTGGCTACCTTAACGGCAAAGACCCAACGGCCCATGTAGACTTTTGTACGTTTGGAACGGGAAGCGAACGTATAAAAAACCCCACAGGGGCCACTAAAACGTAATGTTATGGAGCGCTTTCCGTACATTTCGTGTTATGTTCTTTTCTGAAGTCCGATAAACCGTTGGCCTACTTGAAATCATTATTCCTTGTATGAATTGCATTTTGTTGGGATCACCGGTCCGTCGCCTGTTCCATTGCATCGCCTCGTAATGGTGGCGAACATCGATGTTCGCAGGATAACGGCATTGGCTTGCGATATGCACATAAGACTTGTGTTCGTTTGGGAGGTTAGATCATACCACCTGGGCGATTCTCTTTCAGTGAAGCTCCTGAGACATCGATTAAACAATACTACGAATTTGACATTTAACGTATACAAGGAACTGACCACCAAGATAACGTGATCCGGCTTCAGCTGGTGTATTCACGGAATGACAAACAGTTTGTCCAGGCTTAAGAGTACATTAATTCTTACTAAGCGGCAACATAACTAGAAAGAAAGCAAATTTCCCAAATCGCACGTAGAAGTCCATTCAAATGATGTCAGACTGTGATCAACAAAACGGGATCCCTGGAGTAACATATTGAAGAAGAACATTTTTATGCGTTTGTAGTGAAATTATTCACCATTTCATATCCGGAGTTGGCTCCCAGGAAGAATAAAACAGCTATACTGTGCTCTCATGGGTTCTCAGTGGCAAGTGAATAACTTCATACCTAGCCGTGTCTTTGATGAGACATATAACGTTCTTTAAAGAGTGTGTCCGTGCTTACGACGACATTAGAGCGTAGTGTGCATTAGAATAACAAGTGGGAAAATAAACTCCGTAAATGGCGCATACATATATATGTATATGCGAATTATTGAGTTGCGTAACTCCCTTGTCAGTGACCCGCTCGTTGCTCATTTATTTCCGTCAATCAATAACTCCAAAGTCACGTTTGTCGCAATTCCCAAAAGACATCAGTTAACTTTAACTCACTGTTTATTTGGGAGGGAATTCTTAACATCCAGCATTCTATCCTTTCCCTAAAGTCTGTGGTTCACATCAAAAGTGCATTAATTCCATCAGCGAGCTTAGCAAAACGCTCATCGTTTTCGTTGGGATCACTGTTAAGTCCGTAGTGTTTGCTTAACAGGACAGACAAATGGCAAATCCAACGGTTAATGGGAACATTTACACCAAAATTAAGGACCTCCACATTCCCATACGTCTAGCTGGATATGTAGTTGCCCTTTCATAACCAAACAGGGCGGCTGTAAAACAAAACAAGAACGTCACCAATGTTTATATTTTTCATTGCGATATAACATTATGATTGTGCACTATATTATTCTCTGCAACTTAGTGGACTCCTTTATTCCGCAGAGTAGTGAGCGGTCAGTAGCAGTTACTCAAAGTCTTGAAATGAGAAATGTATACGTTGTCAGCCAGTGTACTCAATTGCGCATAACTGATCATTTTGTCCTTTACACACAGGTATCGGTGCAACGAGTGGAAGGACTCTTCCAAAAACATGTACGGTTGTTCAGGTGAATAGGAAACAATCTACCTTAAGACAAACGGCCTCTTTTCAGCGGCATTCTTGCATATCAAAATGCCTCAGCAAATTGTTTGTCATTAGATGTTGTGGGTCATCAAGCCTGCAATCACCGTATGTTATACCGGAGATGGTTTTCAAGAATTTTGTCCGAATTGCTAGCTCCTCACAATAAATGAAATTTTTAATTATTCATTTAATATTTAGAAGGCTCCTAGGCTGTCAGTAGGATTTCCGTACCAATTTTACTTGACTTGGTTTGTACTAAACAAGGAGCCCTGGGAGTACAACTACCACTTTTCATCTCCCGCGGAAATGCACAGGAACCAAGACATTGTCTGAAAATGGGAACATGACAGTCGAAATGGATAGTCTCATTTTATGTTTTCTCACATCAGCCGATTAACAATGGCTCATCAGAAGTCTCCGGAACATGTTTCCTTAAACTAGAGCCGTATAAAAACTTTCGTATTTACCGATTACGTTAAAAAAGCGATGATATATTTGTAATGGTTACCAATAAATTACCGAAAGCATACGAATAATACCGTAACCTGAGGTTGTAATGCTATTTTACCTCGAAACAAAGTTGCTGTATAACTTGTTAATATTTTTGCATCGACTGGCAATTACACCATATCCGTTTCTGCAGTGATAGCCAGGCCTACAGCCGGCACCGTTATTACGAACCTGGATTGCGTCGTCCATTTCAAAGAAACTCCGGTAGACTAGTTCACGCCGTCGCGCTCACACATCACGTTGCCGTAGCCACTCCTGAGCTGCATTAACGAACCACCGTTCGCGTGAGGGTAACAACCTCGAATATTTAAGAATTCCCTGTGGTACTCAAATTTCCCGCGCAATTATTCGTTATCATTTGCGTTCTTGCCATCCAAATATGACCCAACATGTGTATTGCTTGCTATTTTTTAGGTTCTCCACTAGTTGCACATGAGCGTCTCCTTATCCTTTTCCGTCACTGCCGCTGCATTCCGTTATCATGTATACTGCATGTATTTTATTGTATAGACTTTTGCGCACAAAAAATAATGTTGCATTTCAGTCAAAACTTGGTACTCTCCGGTAAACAAAAATATTACCATTATTAAATGATATTTGAGGGCATTGTGTACATTCCGGGGAGTAGAATACTGAACGGGCACTCAGGGAATGAGGACACGATGAGCATGATATACTGGAAGGTTGCTAGGATGTGACAGATGGAAGTAATCAAAAAGGAAAGGAGTTATACTGTCGAACGAAGAACTTGAGTGCAGATGAAATTTGTTGCAATTAAGCTTGACCACGTAGAATTTCAGCTGGGAGCAAAAACTGAGGAATTGAAAGTAAGGGCGTATCCACTGGATAATGGAGAACAAGGCAGAGCCGAGGAAATAATTGGTGCCGAAACGTTCCATCAAATTGGCAAGCAATAACAGCTGCTCAGAACAGAAGGTAGGCCTACACAAAGAAAGGAAGAAAAGCGCTGAGAGGTATGCAGAATGTCCGAATAATTCAGATACTATGTTTTTTAGGCCGCCACTTCTTTTTGTCATGTGGGAGGGTGATAACCACGACGTTGCTAGTGGACGGTGGATCATACCGGTCCCTGCATTAAAATGGATTAGCGTGAAAGTACATTGGAGGTAAGCGGATTAATTGGGGGACATCCAGGTGGACATGGACAACACAGGGTACACGAGGTCCTGCGAAGCCTTGCGTTGTAAACAGCATTATTTTTGTAATCTTAAGACGGAAACTCGGGCGAAGTTCGTTGTCAGTTTCACTAAGAAATTTATTTCGATGACGTGACAGCAGGAATTCACCCCATCGCCAGCTGTAGAACATGAACCGACTGGTGATTGATCATCCGCTTACCCTTTACATCTAGCTACGAGTAGATTAGCAAACTGGCCTAGCTGCCTAAAGGAGACCCGTTTGCAAGGCTTCCGTCAAGTAGCGAAATTGCTGACGACCAACAAGTATGTTGCTTTTTATTTGCGCCGTACTCGATACACTTAAGATGAAGCCTCTGATCTAGCAGGCGTTGGTATTGTTTTGAATAATAAGGCTGAATTCTGTTCTCTATAATGGGTCCCAAATGACAGTCAGCTATGTCCTATGCGCATCAAAAGCCTATGCAAGGCAAACAGGACACGAGTTGATGGAATACGCCCGTCTGTGATTTCCGCATACCGCCCTCCCCCCACAGACGGTGGACACTATCATTTCATCAGGGTTCAGTAGTGTGGCGCCCAGTGAGCATTACCTAGGAGGTCGTTATGGGCTTAATTGCGGCCGCTCAAAAAAAGGTGAAAGGCCTTTGAGTCTATGCAGCTATCACTAACTATTTCCATCCAACGTCAGCTTTAAAAGCAAAAGACATTTCAGCAACATGTGGACATCATTCCCCAAATAAGGAATGGACAGGGCTAGATCACACTGCAATAAGCTACAGACAGCGAGGCTGTCTCCTAAACCGCCTCTCGTAATGGAGAACCGACAACCAATGGGTATGCCTCTTGGTACGCGGGACCAACAAAAAGAGGCATCACAAATCGGTGTCACTACTCTGTCGCAGCCTACAGCGCTGATCATCCTCGGGAGCAAAACGAGGAACAAATTGGAAATCATCTTAAAGCAACCTCTAGAGCGGCCCTGGGCCCTCGTCACGTCGGTCATGTGCTTTGCTTTCCAAACCAGTTGCGGTATAATCTCCATGCTAAAATACACGATACCAGCAAATGCCATTCGAGATATGGATATTCTCAGGCCAAAACCATCAGGCTCAGATACTAACCAAACCAGTTTGGCACGGACACGTAAGTTTACGAAAGCTTAAGGAAAGGTCACGAGAATTTTCAGTAGCGAACTCTCTGTGGAAATGGGACCGCCTGCGGCCTTAAGAAACATTCGGAAGTTTCCCTCATTAATTCCATTCATTAGCGCCAAAAAACGTTCTAGTGAAGATTTACTAGAGAACTAGAACAACAGGCTGACTATTTCAGCCAACAGCTTAAGTAGCTTTCGCTCAAAATTCATGAAACGTTCCCGAACGTAGTGTTCAATGGTCGATATATTTAGGAAAACAACGGAGCTGAAATACAAACAGCAGTTTCAGTGCTGAAGCTTCAGGTTCAGATTGCAAAACCAATGAAATTCCAGCAACGTGCTCTGGTTGCAGTTGTCACCTCACAGCAA
>LUCM01006563.1:0-22099 GCA_008360955.1 Fasciolopsis buskii
GATGATGACAAGTGGAAGCCAACAGATGACGTGGCAACGTGGGATGAGAAAATGCACAGCGAACTTAGGCAAAGTAGGTGTCTCACGCCTTCGTGGTCGAAGTCCGAAAGACCCGTCGACTTGCTGGCTGGAGACACTGAAGGATATGGCAATGATCCGTGAACAGTGGCAATCGTGTTGACATTTTCCATCGAATCAGAATGATTGATAACACGTGTGTCTGTACAGTTAGACTATGTTCCGTGTGTTGGCTACAGCAGCATTCTGATATTTTTTCATCCGTGTAGGTCCACTCCTTGATTCCCTTAGGGAAAGCAATGGTCAGTGAGGGTTGCCTTGCTGTTTAACGCCGAACGACGGTGATGATAACACATTCACGTTACCCCAATTGATAGCACCTTCATCGAAGATCATTGATTCGTCTTGTTTTACCCACAATGTGTCAACACAGACTTGTGCTAATTTATCGTCATACGCCATTCTAACAACAATGGTAAGCTGCCCAATCCGCAAATTCTGGCGCCTGCTGCTATAGTCAAACAGGGAAACCGTAAATCGACTGAAATGACTTCAAGCCTATTTATTCATCGCTCGCTCCAAACCCAGGCGCGAATGTAAGGATAACAAAAGCACAGTCGAAGCTGACAAACTGAGTTTCAAGGTTGTGAAAGACTGCAAATATCATTAGAGGTCAACTTTTAATGGACAGATATTAATTCGCTTTCTATCGTACGTGTTTCTAGTTAGAACTCAGCGGGAGACAATCGATCATAGCATTTTTGACGTACTAACCACCCGCATTCTTAAAACTGAAGACAGGTTTTTCTTTACGAAACATTTTCAAATGTCGCGTTTTTGACCAAATTATCAGCAGAATAAATTTTAAGGTACGATAACGTTTCCTATATCATTTCGCAGATCAATTATTGGCTTATCTGAAGCAAGCAGCTATCAAGAATACGAAACGCAGGCGTATGCATACAGAAAAATGAAGCTGCCACAGGGAAATGAGTTATGATTATAGCTAAAAATGCCAAAGTGTATCAGAAAGGAATTAAAGTCACAAAATAGCTTTCAAATAAACACAACTGTAGTCATTTTGGTCACAACATGAAAGAAAACACCATAGTTAAGATTAAACCACAATCCTTCAACATAACTTCCACATTCGTCAGCCTACGTTTGTCTGCGGCTCCCCTCATGAAGTACTATGCCCTCGTCGTAGAGTAAACGAGAAGGAAGCAAAAATACCAACAGCTGTCTTAAATGTTTCTCTAGGATAATTTTTAATAAGGAGACTTAAGAGCAACAGTTTGTTGTGACATCAGCCTAAGTCGGTGCAACCTGTTTTCGTCGTGGGATATTTGTACACACCACTCAATAGGTACGGAGAGCCAGGAGCAATCTTGATTCCGTAGCTAAAATTGTAGAAGCAAACGTACACCGTAGCTACAAATACTTACTCTAAGCAAACGACCAACGAAAGCTTCTGTTTTCGCAGTCAGTTCTGGCAAAATCTGTGAGAATAATCCGTCTATTGTGTCTCTGCGTGCGTTCAAATACTCGATCATTTTCCGATACTGTCCGAATAGGGAGAAAATATAGACATGAAGAGATAGATTTCACAGTATGATGAATAAACTAAAGTACTATCACCTTTGACAGTTTGGCTAGGTTTTCTCCAGTGCGTTCGGCCGTCTCAAGTTTCATGCACTTTTTTACGGATTTGTCCAAATCTTTGATGATCTGTTCTCTTTCTGTGGTCAATTTTGAGACAGCAGGTAGCATATCTGAAATTCTTAGACATTTAGAACAATAGACTATATATTCAGGAATATACTTCTTCAGTGGCGGCAGAAAATATTGCGAATCGAGTTGCTGCTGTAAGACAGACAGCGCTTGAGACAATCCCGGGGGTTTTGTGACTTACAAATTTCTCGTAGTTATCCTGTGCCTCTTTTACGATCAAAATCGCTGATGACAGAGGTCGCACGAAGCTGTGATTGAATGCTTCTGTTTTGTTGAACAAAGAGGGAAACTGTTCTTCAGTTTGAAAAAGTTCTGCGAGTAATTTTAGGTATCCGTGCGCATGGAACGGAAGTCTGCATACTCTTATAAGCCAACACCAATTGATCGAGTTCTGCAGTCATGATCTGAAACTGTTTAGCTGCTCTATAACAGTCAATAATTAGTAAAATTAGAAGGGTAACCCACGAATCGGTCGGCATTTTTACGTGAGGAATGAAACTGAAAAATTAGGAAGTGGAAAAAGCGTATTTAAATAGATCTTTAAATCGTCCACCGTTCTGAGTTCGCTTTGATCACATCCAGCCATATGGTAAGTACATAGCAGAATAGAACCATAAATAAACAAATAAAGAAAATATTACTAGTAACATAAGTCAACACCTTGAATGTCCGACGCCAGCGGCGATAACAACCTTGATTCATTTTTAGAATGATGTCAATCAGTTTATCGGCAAATGTTACTGTTACTACACCCCAAGCTTTCATCAAGACACTTTTGAACGCAGTTCACACACACACACACACACACACATATATATATATATACATATATACATACATATATATAGTCACTCGATTCTAATTTGTAGCACAAGGAGTGTGCATGGATTAGATTCTCGTAAGACGTACCACTTCGGAGTGTAGAAGAATAAAGATGTTTGGACAAGAGAGTACCGAGAACACATGCCTGACGAGCAGCAACAACCGCGAAACCGGCAGTGCTTTCGGGAAATTTCGTTCACTCATCTACATACTAATTGCTTTATATATTTATATATATACATATATATTGTGTATCTGCGGGACACTACTTCACTGTAGAACACGTCATTACCGTACAGCACTAATCAGCAGAGTAAGCCCTTGGGCGATGTCATTCTCGCCGAGTTACAGGCCCCGACGGGAATGAGAAGTGAGCAGCACGGACAAAAGGTGAATTTACAAGAACAGGAAAAAAGAATACCCTAGTAGCCAACATACGGAATGCAGTCTCACTATTCAGACGCAAATTTTCCAAACATTCTGATTCGACAAGAAATGACAACACTTTCCACTATTCACGGTTCGCTGTCCTATCCTTCAATGCATTTAGCAAACTTGTTGATGGATTTTTCGGACCCCAGCCACGAAGACGCAAGACGCCTACTTCAACTGCGTTCGCTGTGTATTTCGTTATTCCACACTGCCACATCATCTGTTGACCTCCACATGGCTTCTCCCATTGCATGGGAATGGAAAAATGAAGCGCGGTCTGGCAGATACGTGGCTAAACCCCTAAAGTTCACTGAGTGTGATACGGTGACAAAATATTTTTTGAACCGGCACCTAATACTAGATTCCTAACAGGCACATCACTCACACGGTTACTCCAACCCACCTTTTTCAGGTCTCACATGTTAGGAACGGCGTCACTCAACAGTGGAAAAGGAGGCCTGCATCGCTGTCATTTGGGAGCGGAGGCATTATCTGATTGGGAGATGACTTGCACTCCCTAAGGATCAAAATTCTATTTCATTCGCTTTCGACGTACCACAACCAAAATAAGATTAAAAGCAACAAAATTCTTCACTGGACAGTAAAACTTTTAAGCTTCAATTTCGACATACAGTAACGTCGAGAAGAGAACATGGCAGCGGACGCATTGTCTCATCTATGTTGCAGTGCGTCACTCACGGCCTCTAACCTACACGAATTTCACTGTTCGGAGTGTCACCATGCTGTATCTGAAATGCTCCATTTTGTCCGTTAAAGGGACCTGTCCTTAACCAAATAGGAAATCAAAAGAATCTTTAACCTCCAGATAGGCATCCAGTTGAAATCCCAATTTTTCCATCCACCAAAGGGTACAGTAATCAGTACCACAACGTCCCTTGAAAGACAGGTATATTGTTATCGGTTGCACACAGCGAATATCTCTCAATTGCCGATGAATAGTTTTATTTTTTCCTTGCATTTGCTCATCCGAATACATCCACATCTCTTTTCACACCAACCGTGAATCTTCGTCCATGTCAGAAGAACTCAGCAACTTCACGACAAAGATATAAGTAACAGAAGAACTATGCCTCATAATCCCCGAGACAATGGACAAGCGGAGAAGCTCAAAAGTACTCTGAAGAAAACAGTAACTTAAGCTCTCAATACCATAAACCTCGAGGTTACCTAGCTGGAGAAAGTCGGTCTAGACGCTATTCTTCGTATACGGTCTCTCATATGCACGATTATCGACGCCACACCACACGAGCGCCTCTTATCACACATCACAAATCGACTTTTAATGCATCACTGCTAAGCCATCTATTCACTCCTGGTCTGCTATTAAAACGCAGAAACGTCAGAAAATCTAAATATGGTCGACGGTGTAGGGCTGATTGTTGAATCCCACATGCGCTCGCGCTCGACTGCCGAACGGCCGCGAGGAAACAGCTTCTATCAATCAGCCAAAACCAGCACTCATTCACCAAACCCTAGCTCTTACGATACGCGAAATGTGAGCATACAGACAACTCCTCCAAAGAACTCAAACCTACATTCTGATTTTGAGGCATCTTTATCCCCAGCAGACAGTTGCACCAACAACAAGCTTACACAAGTCGTCCCTGTACATGTAGTAGCTTCATGACATTGTAAAAACTGCTTAGGGAGGTTATGGTATATTACTTTGTATTCCCAAAGTTGTGCGTTTCAACAGGAAATCGCCCTCCTATGGCTTTATCATATGCTTCTTATTAATCTCAGCTCTTATGCACCATTTATTAACCGAAACCTAATGTTGTTATGACATATTTGAAGCATAAATAAGCGGTAGGGACATGTCCCATAGGTACTAAAATCCACTACATGAGGGGAGGGGGGGGACCAACAACCTTGACCGAGACTTGGAGTGGCATAAAACCACATAAGGTCAGGCGTGGTAACCGGCCGGATGAAAGCGAGTTGCTATCTACCATCAAATAGTTGGACCTTCATTCTTATTGCGTTGACTTATGAACGCTTCTATTTCAATCTGCCATAAACATTTTTACCTACTCCACCAGTTTGGTTTCATTTATGCTGTGTTAGGTAAGCCTCAGTTTGAATGGGGGCTTTTTTAAGACTGCTCTGAGTAGTATTCTATTGACCTCATGGTCGCTTTCGCCCAAAAATGTTTCAACTCGGATATCATCCCCAGCGCGTCAAATGAAAAATATGCTGCACCAGGGACTACAAATCCCCAAGAGGGTCACAACGGACCCCACCATTCCAGCCCAGAGTTCTAACCACCTTATCTCCGGGACATTGAAAGCTTCCGTCACAAGCAACTTTTCACCGGCCGTTAAAAACGCAATACACTCAAAAAATTTACGATCCTCCGAGGAATGCCTAGAGGAGCTCCTGTAAACACATCACTAGCAAACTGTCGCGTGTAATCAGTGGTCAGCACAAAATTGCTTAAATGCTGGACGTCACTAAGGTCTTTACCTTCTCCTCTGTCAGGCAGGTACATGCAGCAGCTCTGCGAGATGAACATGAGTATATTGTTTCCTTCCTTAAACTAGGTATCTGTTACGAGTATGGAGTCCGCTTTGCTCGTCTCGGCAGACAGCTCCTTTCGATCATTTTCATGTGCTGGTACTTAGCATAATGAACTGGACTGAGCCCTCGGAGTTTCACTTCAAGTGCTGGTTTTTCTGTTTTACCTCCTGCAGAAATGAAACGGCGGTAGACGTTCTCAGCTCATTGTCGATAATTTGATACTTAGATGGATTTCGATTCAGCCTCTGATGTTAATGAAGCGTCTAGATTCCGAGTCTTGAGGTGCACTTTCGACCCGTGCGTTTTCTTGCTTTTTATCCTCCGCTACTGTGATGCAGTTAAGTCTATCTGCACTAACCTAGGTACAGATTTTGTGCAGGCGGAGTCAAGGTTAAGAAGGGAAACAATGAGGACAAAAGACGTTTATATACAATACACCATAGATGTCAACTCTATCAGACCGGTGCTCCACAAAATCTTGCAGTCCAGAGGTCTGTTTCTTCGAGAGTGCGCTTAGTTGTTGTGGAAACAGGCACAACCTTCAGTGCACCGGAATCGTTCCATAACAGCCGGTGACTGGTTGACCGGTACATACGCCTCTTCTGGGAATCCCTATCGGGTCGGTGGAGTACGACAAAGAATACTGGCCTTATTTGAAAGGCCGGATACACTCGCCATGCCATAGTACCGTTCGGGAACTTTTGGTATGTTCTTAAGGAGGACGCTTGCTAGACAAAGGCCCATCATGCCCTGGATACTGCGGCTTCTTACCTTCGGCAGCTTACTCAGCGAGTATGCGCCCATTTCTCTCACAGCAAACCACCAATACTGGTGGTGTTTCTCTTGATCGCAATTCAAGGACGCCCAGGGTGGCCTGCAAATCTCCCATGAATCTTGACGAAAACTGAGACCAGGTTATAATTGGGTAGGTGTGATTAGACCGAAATCTAAACCTCTGTTTTATCACGCAGCGTTGTCGCTAGTTACAAAAAGAGGTGAGTGAGTCTGTGGTTCATAAACTCCGCTAAAATAGTCCTAGGTGTTTTGTTCCATCTATCTAGCCATAAAACTCTTTAACTCTAGTGGATCCTAAACATCAGTAATCCTTACGGAGTCCTGCAGGCCATCGAACTTTGTTTTCTCTAACCAAAATGTTTAGGCATAGCGGCTCAGATATTCTTTTGTTCACAACATTTCATTACCTCCCTAAAGGGATATTCTTCCGGATGAGAACTCACTAACCGGTACTCCCAGGTGCAGCAACTTCTACCTCCTGCGTTGGTAGTTTGATTACTATCGCTTCGATGTAACCCTTTGATATCAGACCTAAATTATGTTCCTTGGTCTTAAGGGTAACCTCTTCACACTTAGACATTTGGATCACCGTCATGTTGAGGGACCCAACGGATGTGGCTTCGTTTATTATCGAACACGATCTATTCGGTTCCAGCTGTAAAGCTACGGCATATCACCTGAGACTTCACTCAGTTGTGTTGACCATATAGTACGTATCCTTTTAGGTAAGTAAGGAATACTTCTGGGAGATCTCGTATTGTTTGTTTGCCCTTAACCGTTGTTCACCACTCGTGCGCCACCCTTACTCGGTTCTGTACAATTGCAATACTGACAACCCAAACACTCGACCGTTACAAGAAAAGACAGTCAGAAGTGAGGTATATCTTACGTTGTTTTCTGTTACCGACTGCTTTTTCTTGTTGGTTTTAACTAGTATCGTCTTCCAGCACGATTTATTCACGTCATTTTTTCTCAAATACGGTGCTGTGTCCATAGAGCCAAAACCTTAGCCAGAACCAACAGTAAGGGCCCTAAATCTTCATATGTCTTCCTTCAATCCATCTGATCCTCAACTGGAGTTCGCGAATTACAGGATAACCAGCGACATCAACCGTTTTAGATGGATCGCTACCCATCTTTCTCCAGATATACTCCTTCAGGTTACGGACGTATCTTCTCGCAGTTACGACGCGTGGAAAGAGGCGGTTATAACTCAGGCTGTCCCTGCTGCAGATCAGCGCATCCGACAGTTACTTCAATGGGTCGAGCTCGGAAATAAGAAACCCTTAGAGCCAGTGCGGGAAATGCGGCGTCTTAGAGGCGCAACGTTCGGCGACGACCCGATGTTAAGAGAGCTGCAGCTTTAACGGCTCCCGATGCAGCTATCACCTTCGCTTAGTGCTACCTGTAAGTATTCACCAGGGGAGACCGCAGAAGTCGCTGATGACATTATGTCGCGCTATAGTCCAGGTGTCTCGGCATTAAACACTTTTTCGTTCCTCAAGGCCGCATCCTCACCTGCACAGGACGCATAGGCGCAGTAGCCCCTTACCAAAGCGACCCGTCCTGCCATCAATGAAAGATTACTGTAAGTATCATAACCGCTTCGGGGTTTATCAGAAAAGTGTCCCGGGGAACACATTCCTAAGTAAGAAACAAGGAAACCAGGTTCCCAGTTCGTGGTCGCGGCACACGACAACGGACTATCTACCAAGTGCTGCCTGCCAAACGTCAATGACTTGACAACTAACCGACTATTCCTAGTGGATACAAGTACCGAGGTTAGTGTAAACCCTCGTGACTCGAATAATTCGATTGTTGCACAGACAGAGACACTACGGGCTGCAAACGGCACCGGTATCCGTACGTACGGACACCGTTCCCCCACCCTCGATCTAGGTCTGAATCACACATTTCGTTGGGTATTCATCTTTGCCGACGTTCCATACCGTATTACTGGCATAAACTTTCTTTAGCATTTCGACCTGCTAGTATTTGATCGGCACAGGAAAACAGTAGACGGTCAAACGTTGCTAACCATGACCGCCTAGTACACCGTCCTCAACCAAATCACACCCCAGTGCGCTGAACCACCGGCCCAACAAACATACAACGAGCCACTTGGCGACTACCCGGGCACACTGCGAAACATCGGTCTACTTCCCACCGTCACTACTAAGGTAATCCACCATATAGAGACCATATGACTCCAAACTTTCAGTCGGCATCGTCGCCTAGCTCCTGACACGTTCCGCCTAGCCAAGGCAGAATTCGACCACACGTTAGAACTGGGCATCATCCGACATTCCAGTATTCTTTGGGCCTTTCCTCTTCATATGGCCTCAAAGTCCATTGGCGACTGGCGATCGTGCGGGGACTACAGAGCACCTAACAGGGTCACCGGTCCCGATTTCTCATAAACAGGACCTCGCTTCGTCGCTGTCCGGTGGCAGCATCTTCAGCCAAATGGATTTAGTACGGGCCTACAATCAACTCCCCGTAGAGGAGACGGACACACCAAAAGCGGCGGTGACCACGCCTTTTGGATTTTTACGGTTCTTGGGGATGTCTTTCGGGCTCAGCAATGCGACTCAAACCTTCCAAAGGTGTAGAGAATGTGTGTACCTGGACGATACCCTAGTTGCAAGACACTCGGAGGAGCAACACTCCGAGCACCTACGTGCTCTTTTCGATCGTCTTAGCCAACATGGCGTAACGATTAACGTTTTGAAATGTGAGCTTGGAAAACCCAGCGTCACATTCCTAGGGCAAATCGTCTCATCTTCAAATATGGCTCCAATGTCGAGTAAGGTACCTGCTATTCGGGACTACCCAGTCTTATTCTTTTTGACAATTACGACAGCTTGTTGGTTTAGTTAACTCCTATCGGTGTTTCATACCTAACTGCTCGGAAATAATTAATCCCCTCATAGACCCGTTAAACGCAAGTCTGCGTTTCCCGAGGCTGCGAAACAGGCGTTCGTTTGCATTAGGGACGCTGTCACCAAAATAGCGTTACCCATACATCCCAACCCTTCAGCACCCATATCTCTGATAACCGACGCCTCGGACACTGCAGTCGGAGCTGTACTTAAACAGTACACTGATGATTCTTGGAAACCTTTAGCATTCTCTTCTAAGCGGCTGCAGCCGACAGAGTCTAGATGCAGTACATTTGGCAAGGAGTTGCTTGCTGTCTGGCACTTTAGACATGCATCAGAAGGTCACCCATTCAAGGTGTTTACAGATCACAAAACACTAGTATGTGCGCTGCAGTCAGCCTCTGACCGGCACTCGCCACGCGAAATTCGCAATTTAGGGTGTTTCACAGTTCACTGTGGACATACGACGTCTCTGGGACAGACAACTCCGCCGCTGATACACTTTCCCGTATATACCAGATTCGTTTGTCTCCAACACCAAGCATCGACTTCGATGCGATAGCACAAGCCCAAATGATGGACCCTGATATCAACCAACTTCTACGAGACAGCTACTTAAACTTAGCGATTGTATCTATCACAACATCACAATATAATTCTTTATGACGTATCGCAAGGTCGTCCAAGGCCGGTGTTGCTAGAAGCTCACCGTTATCCTACATTTTTTGCGTTACACAACCTCACTCACCCAGGTGTAGCTGTCTTGGTGGAGCTAGTGGCTGAGCGTTTTGTGTGGCTCGACGTTAGGCGTGACGTGCGCCAGTGGTCTCGCACCTGCGTCCAACGCCACAGAGCGAAAGTCCATCGACATACCAAAGTCCCGTTGGCTATTTTCCCCGAACCCACGTTCACGTTGATCTCTTAGGTCCTCTCCCGCCGTCTCACGGCTACTTCTGCATACTCACCTGCATAGACCGCTTCACCCGCTGGCCACAGGCTATACCAATTCCCTGCCCTACGTCAGGAGAGGCTGCGAAAGCCTTCTTGGCAGGTTGGGTAAGCATATTTAGTTGTTCCGCTGTAGTGACCACAGACCATGGTTCACATTTCGACGGAGCGTTTTCAAATGTGACCAAAACACTTGGGTGTAAACATATTAGAACAACCACCCACCACCCGCATGCTAACGGTCTGGTGGAAAGGTTTTACCGGCAGCTAAAAGCTGCTCTGCGAGCCGGGCCCAACCCGCTTTGGAGCAAATTACTACCGTTAGCTCTTTTAACAAATGCGCACCACACCAAACGAGCTTGTTTGAGTGCACGCTCCGCCTCCCCGGGGAGCTGGTGTCCCCATCGAGACCCACGCACTTCAACTACGGTGACTATGCAAAACGTCTCGCACAACACATGCGAACGCTTCATGCCAATCGACCGCAGGACCAACGACCTTCGGGCTACATTACAACTGACGTTTTCGTCCGTGCTGAGGGTGTCCGACCACCACTGCAACCACCGTATGCCGGTCCGTTTTGAGTGGTAAGACGCGGTTCTAGAACGTTCACTTTGGATATTGCCGGCTGACACGACACGGTGTCTATCGGTCGCATCAAACCTGCCACAATGGAATGGGGATTGACCGACGGACTTCTCTCATCTCATGAGTCCAGCCGTCCCGGTGGAGTCCAGCCGTTACCAGCGCTGCCCGTGGGGACTTCTGGTGGAGCCACAGCGCCACCAATCACACCAGAAGTACCGGATATGCGAAGCAGTCATTGCGGCTGCAAGGTAAAGCAATCCGTTCCTTTTTCCTATTGTAACTATTTTCATATCAGATGGCTGAATACTATTTCGTTTGTAAATGCATAACCGTACTTAGCAGGATAACACATGTCTGTCCCGATAATTTATGCGCTGATGGACATGTCGGCTTCGTGTTGCACCAACAAAGGCAGCACCGAAGGCTGTTGGGTGTCCGCCACCAAGTCGAACATCCGCTGATAGTCATAAGCATCCATTCCACAAATTTTTTTTGCTTTACTCTATCTCTCTCTCTCTCAGAAGAACCCCTAGGATCGAGACGGCTTCACAGACTCCGGCACGACAACCATCGTTCCTACGGCCTGCATCATTCACGCACCAGAGGACGAAGAGAACCGGGGATCAGACACCTTTGTTCGAACCCATCTGGTCAATAGTTCTGATGGGTATGAAACCCATGGGCACCGCTCTGACCGGCGCATATCAGGCGGGCAGCTCGGCTGCAACAATGTTCCGGAGCAGCTAGGCCAGTGGATCACACTTCCTGCGTTCACATCCTAAAGGTGTTTCCAGGTTGGATGGTTGGCAAACGGTTAGCTCCCAAAAACTAGCACCAACAGGACTAACGAAGCAGCGGCCCGTTTTTTCCATTGGCGAGCGATACCAAGGACCGAAGACATCTACAAGTTTCCGGCTTGTTCTGCATGGTCCCAATAGAGGCCCTTCTCCGACGGTCTTCTAGGAGAAGGTTCCTGTAACGGAACAAGGAATTTTTCCTCGGGATCGTTCGTTTAACCGAGCGTTGACCGCCCAGTACGGTTGCCATCTGCGTGTCGTTCACGCACGCTCCTGTTAAAATATACTGAACCACCTACCATTTCCGACTGTCTTTTCTTGCAACGGTCGTGTTTGGGTTGTCAGTATTGCAACCGTACGGAACCGAGTAACGGTGACGCACGAGTGATGAACAAAGGTTAAGGGCAATCAAACGTAATACGAGATCCGCGTTAAGGCGGTCGGGTTACAGACTCACGCGGACAATCTATCACGTCAGGCTGACTAATTTGCAAGATCGATTGTCTTAACACGGATCTTGTATTATGTTTGTTTGCCATTAACCGTTGTTCATCGCTCGTGCGTCACCGTTACTCTTTTGCCTCTTCCCATCTTCCTTTTTCCTTCTCCTGGAAAATGTCCAGTTTGGTCAGACACTAACATTTCTGGCAGAGACCATGTTGCCTCACCATCAAATGGTTTCTTGCCTCCATCTGAATAACTGTCCTGTCGCACAGGACCCTTCCTAGGGTTTTTAGCACGATGGATATCAGACTGACCGGTCTATAGCTACCACAGCTATCGCCCCCCCCCACCCATAAGCAGTAGCACGACGGCCGACGTCGGCCAGTCCGCAAGAAGCTGTCCTTCATCCGGTGATGCATCAAGAAGCTGAGTAAAAGATTTCACCAGGATCTTCACTAGCGGCTTCACCATCACTGGGTGGTTCCCGTTAGGCCATGTCACTTTCGACCCGTCCATTTGTTTCAGGCTGTCCCACACTTTCTCCGTGGTCACCGCGTCCACAATAAGGGTGGCGTGGTTTAGTGTTTGTCTATGAGCTTCTTGGTCCCACCTGTACACTGCCTGGAAAAAATCCACTGCACCGTCGGCTTTCTTCTTGCTGCTGGTCATTCTAATTCCCTGGTAGTTTCTCACTCCACCCACGGTCTTTCATAAAACCGCATAGATTGTAAATAATTGTAATAGGCTTTGGGGTTGCATTTAACGTCCCTGAGATACGCTCATCTTAGGCAGTTCGACATTGTCGCTGGGTGATTGACAACCTCTTCCTCTCCACTATGTACCCCCAGGCGATCTCGGTAGCCAAATGCATCTTTATACCTCCAGTTATTAACAGCAGGTTGCTTTTAAGTAACACCCACCGATTTTCCTTGTAGTTGTCATTCCTTTCAACTTTCCGCTGAGTCCGAAGACCCAAGTCTAGCCATCTACGTTCATCCATCCCGGAGAAGTTCAGGCCACATTTGTGGGGGCTACCAGTTCTCGTGGAGTCAGTGGCATGCCGATTATGGCATAGCAGCTTCTACCTATTGATCCTCCCGACTCAAGGCTCCCTTGTCGCTCGGTGTTCTCATCATGACCAAGTCAAGGAATGAAGATGCTTGACCGAATATTCATCGAGTCGCTTGTCTAACGCACTCGCGTGCACTAACTGAAGCAGTTGATGCCCAAAACATTTTCCGGGGCTCTCGCAAGCCCAGCCAATCTCAGGGGTATCAAACTCCCCTATTATGAGGAGTTTGCCCACGGCCCCTACAGCCACATTGATTAAACGAAACAGTTCCAGGTCTTCCACTGGCGTTGACCCAGGGGCTTTGGTGCACACGTATAACTGAGATCCCAGAGCCACCAATTAAGATATTGACTTCTACAACCTGTATGTTTGAGGTACCTAGTTTATGGCTTTCATGCGCGTAGTACTTTTCGGCACTAGAATCAACGTCCGCCTCCTACTCGCCCATCCCATGTACTCACTCAAAGTATGTATGATTCCGCGCCATTAATTCATTGCCCTCTCCCGGTCATTTATTTTCCACACTTGCAGCATTTGCATAGGTAACTCTCATCACTCCCTTGCGGTCCAAATGCTACCAACCTGCCTGTGACATAGGTTTTCCACAGTTTCCATCTTTTCCAAGGATCCGCTCTGAATCTTTAGCCTGTATCAAGTTTCAAGTCGGTTTACGTCTCGATTTCAAGTAGCCCTAAATCAGAACAAACGGGAACCAAAGTTTCCAAATAATTTTAACCACCGGCTAGCTACATTTAAGAGGAATGATCGTTAGGACGCAAGAAGTATTCAGTCTCCTATACACGTGTATACTTCTTCAGGGTTCTGCGAGGTTTCCCGGTTTATCTACGTGCGTCCCCTGATCCCTTAATCTCCATCTTGCTAAGATAAGCTATTAGGCGACCCGCGGTGTGGCGCAATCCAGTCCAGTGGGCACAGGATTTAAGTAGCCCCAAGCACCAAACAACCGTCCCGAGTTTTTAAGATTGTATGCACAAAAATTGGCATCCAACTCGGCAAGTATTAACTTGATATAATCTATGTTATTCAAGTGACCCTTAACCGCCTCAAAGGACTTGCGCAGAGTGGAAAACTCAACTGGACCCTCGAGGAGAGCATTATTAATGCATTTTCGTTCCAAACGGGTTTGATGTCAAATGTGGCACATGAACCCATTGAACGCGAATAAACTAATTCACGGCATCTCATTTACGATTTAATTCTATCTTAGACATTTTGACTGCATGTATTTCACCGGTACCTGTAAACAACTTTCACCGATCTGCTATTCTGCTATTGAAGAATTGTGCTCTCTCTGCCGGCCGAGAGCGATACTTTGACAGTTTATTGCCAAATTCCATGGTTCTGGAGTCAAGGTATCCGTGTATGGGGGTCCAGGGACAAAGTCCGCTCACATATTCAGCTATTTCGAACATCTTAATCAGATTCCCCCAAGCCCCTTCGGCGTTCGATTGGGAGCCAGCCCAAACTCGTCAGTCCCTGTTCATGGGTATTCTGCCTTTGAACTTCGGTCATGCTTGTGGCTAGTCATTGCACTATACCCAGATAGTCCTTATCTGTTTGGAAGAGTGGGGATCAACGCTGAACGTAGTATTCTATATGGGACCCAGCGAAACCCTCATGCAGAGGATTATGGCCCTTCGTATTTTAGCACGACAGTGCTGACCCCAGCCTAGAATGCTCCGTCTTGGCTTTCTTTACGGCCGCAGCACACTGGTCAGCCCATTGAAATCCGAAGTGCTTTGGACCCCAGTTTACTTCACTTTGCTGCATTTATCGCGAAAAGACCATCCTCGTGTGCGATTGTAAGTTCGTCTGGGTTCCTCGAAGGCATAATAATGTGTTTGATCTAATGATTTTGTCCAGTTTAGCACATGGACGACATCTATGCTTGGAGCATCTCGTCTGGAGTATCCAACCACCTTTACGTCATCGGCGAAGAGAAATGCAGAAGCTTGCAGTGTCGTAGCGAAGTATTTTACAAGCAGTAAAAACAACAGTACCGGGCCTTGGGGTACTTCACCGGTGGTCACCCCCGTGTCCGTATCAGCCTCTTCAACCCGGATTTAAGAATTCCTACCATTCAAAAATCCACCTTTGGTGATTTACCAAAACAAAGGCCCAGCTGAGGCCGAGATAACGTGCTTCTTCCATCCCGCCTCTATCTGGCCAGCGAGTTATTTCGTCTAAGATTTGTAAGACAATACCTCTTTCAGGAATCTATGTGCAGCAGGGCATAGCATGGAGTGCTGTGTCAGTTGTGGGCAGTTTGATAATGCGTTCCAGGACTTGTCGGGCTTGTCGGGCTCACTGGTCTGTACTTCTATACTTCGGGCCGCGAGCCAAACCCGTGGATCGATAACCACTGCCACTGCCGTTTTCCAGCCCTGTATCAAACATCCCTGCTGCTCAGTTGCCGCGTACGGTGAGCCAAGAGGTCAAGCACAGGCCTTGTAATAGCCGGGTGGACTTCATCCAGGCTATCCCATTTAATAATAATTACGTTCCCCCGATGTAGACGGACTGCATCCTCTGATATTAAGCCGTCCATGTGTGATGGTGGAAGCGGTAGATCTAATTCTCTGTGGAAGCCCTCATCCATCCCATGTACACTTCTTAAGTAGCCACTTGGTTTCTTTGCCTTATCTTTGTCATCCACTGTAACCGAATTGCAATCCTTTGCGGGTGGACCGACACCCTTCGTGAATGACCTATTGAATGGTCATGAGAATATCCTGTCTTGGACCGCTTCTTAGTGCACTTAGTTAACCTTGCCTCGTAATTGTACTTGGTCTTTTTCACTGACCTTTTAGCCGCCCTCATATGCTTAGTATACCGAACCCATGCCTGACTGCTCTCGCAGGCGTTATACAGGAACCAACCTCCGTCCCGAGGTTTTAAAGTCCTGTGTATTCCCGCCTTCCACTATACTGCATTGCCTTTTTTCTTCGTTCTTTGGGCAATGCAAACTCGTCTTGGAGGGCGAGAAAGGACTCCTCCATTATCCGCAACAGGTTTTTCTCACTGGTTTCATCAGTGTCCCGTGGCAGCCCTAACGCCCTGTTGCGAAGCTGCCACGCGTCCAATTCCTTAAAACATTTTACCATCTTAGGCGCAGCCTCTAGAAGCCATATGTGGCACATCTTGTGATCACGGGATCGCTGCCGCTCAAGGGAGGATAGAGCTGCAGCCGCCTTATATCCCTCTCTTGCTTTTTTAGTTGCGAGGTCCTTTTGGGGAGGTGTACACCCAGTCCTGTATCCAAGGTTTTTCTATACATGTTAATGCCTGGAGTTTTCATGAAGGCACACTAAAAATCCTTCCTCGTTATACATGCTTCAACTTCCTGGTTTGTATGTGGAAGTTGAACTTAACCACGATGCGTACCTTGGTGGGAGCAGTTATTGGGTCCGTCAGGGATTGAAAAAGTTGGCTGTCTTCCTCAGAGCTCGAACCTAGGGCAGTATTCGCAGATCAACTGGGCCATCCTATTTTTCGGGCGTGCAAGCGTAACGATGCATAGTTGAACACTGCTAATGCAGTTCAACTCCCGATTCCGAGTGATCTAAATCTTATCTAGCGAAGGTGGCTAATTTCCCGCCTGGAAGTTTCTTCTTGTCCTGTCCACATACTGCCAAATTCTCTAGCACTTCTTGGGATATATGGTCTTTTTTGGGGAACCACATTTCCGTAACCGCGCTTAGCGTTGCTCCGTCATTCTCAGCGAACGCAACTAGTTCCGCCCATGTGTTGCGCACACTGCATGTGTTTGCGTTCGTGGTCATCCCTTGTGCCCCTCGCCGTGTGTTAGCAGCACACGATGCCCTGTGCCGCTTGCGGCCGCTTGCAACCTCGGTAGACCTCGAACCCCAGGTATATCAGGAGTTTGAGACAATCTTGACAGACTTCCTCCGCCTTCAGCATTTTTTCGGCCTTTTATTGTTGTCTATTACGTGTCTTATTCACTTTGCCTGACGTCCCGCTTGGTTTTCACCACTTCCATCCATATACCGTATTACCATTGCTCACCATCTCCTCGGCTGAGCGTTTCCGCTCATTACATAACGCTTTTGACGTTCGGAGACTCCGGATACATCTCGACATCCGTCGTTGAGCTCCGTCCATCTTTTGCGACAGCAATGCGCACATTCAGTGCAATTATACACGAAATGGCTCTTAGTCCGGTGCCTGCAAACAGTCCCAGGAAACTCTCTTTGGTCTTGAAAAACTAGTTTTCTATTTTTTGCTTCTCGTTAATATACTTGTACTTCCTCCATTGCTTTGCGGCATCTCATTTCACTTTCCAGTGTGCTTCTCCAGTAACTCAAGATATCTCTCACCTCCATATTTCTTTCTATTTCTATTATTCGCCATTCCCGTTCATCATTCTCGTAAAAATTTAATCTTGCCTTGGACATGACTCTCGAAAGTCGGGAAGTATACATTATTAATATCATCATTATCGTGTTGTGTTATGCCTCGTTCGGAGAAGCCGATGAGAGGTAACATTTTGCTTCTGTGGCTTTCCACATTCCATAATATAATCTAGCATCTGTATTACCGTTGCACTACCGTCCCCACCTTTTCGGAACCTCTTTAGAGGCGCACCTGTTTCACCGTTTCTTGTGCCATGATTCGGATGCCCGATCATCCATTGTCATCTGGCTGACTAAAACCTCCTTTTCTAGCACATCTGGACCACACACACAACACTTTGAAGCGCACTGAATCTTTTGGGTTCTTTTCGAGTGTTCCTTTGGGCGTCCGTGGTGTCATGATGAATTTTTTCATATTGGAGGAACAATATGGAGAAGAATTTCGCACATCATTCTGATAGTTATGTGATGATAAATCCGACGAATTAATTTGACTTTTATACTTGGTGATTACGAAAAACGCCTGAGTTGGCGAGACATGGTTGTTCGCATGATCAAGCCTTACGGTTTTGTAAAACAGCCCATCGAGCAGCATGGCTCAAAGATGGCGTCAGACAACGGGTGAGGTAATATTGCACATGGTTAATAGTAGGTCAAACGAGTGCTGCTTAGCCCATTGCCCTGCGTTCAGATGCAACAGTAGCGCGCGTCGAAGGCGCAAAATTCGGATGAGGCACAGTAGCAGACGTCAAGATGTGACCGGAAGATAATCTGTGGTAAATAAATTCAGTGAATCATGAGTGGAGGATGAACAATGTGCAATCCAGGCCAAAACGACTGGAGAAAAGGACGGAATTGAACAACAAACTAGTAAAATCAAAATAGTGATAGACGCTAAATGTCATGCATTGTACGGTGGATTCCGCAATCAAGGAAATATACGAAATCTGAGTGGAAGCGTGGAGTAGACCGGAATAACCACATTCATAATGGTGAGCCACTGGTTGAAGGCGCTGCGAGAGAAAGCGTCACCACTTGCGAGGAGGAAACTGCAGGTTTGCATACAATACCAATGGCAAATGAAGTGAGGTTGGACCTTTTTGGCTTTTTTCATTGTGGGGATTGGATTGTTAGTAGTCACATGGAGAATAACACCTCAAGGGGAAATCGGAACAGGCATCCGGTTGTGTGATGAGAGCTGAATGGCAGACGTATATGTGGGTGATTTCGTAAATGTTCGCTGTTAACTTGATGAGCATGTTATCACCAGCTAGGTCAAGATATGCATTTGTCTGCTCATGGCGCGTTTTCGTTGTAGATCACATTACGCGGCCACCAGTTCCGAGCGGACTGTAGCAGGGACCGTAAGTTGTCCTTGGCGAATCACGGTGGTTAATTTTATCGATACATTTCCTCAAGGCCAAGAAGATGGATCTTTTTGAGTGACCTGAGTATTGCTCGCTGAGCGTCTAAACAGTCTGAAAAATTGAAGAAACGGTAGTGTAGAAAGTGCTTCACCTGAGGAGTTATGGTGGGAGGCAAAGAAAATCTAAATAAATTGATGAAATGGTCGAAAAGTATTGGAGTGAAAGAAAAAACGGGGAGAAGTATACATGTCTGCGAGTTAGGCTGCGTTGGACGTGGTGGTGTGCCAAGGGTAGATCCCTCTTGAAAGGGTTATGACTATTCCGTTTACCCAGTCATGGATGGTTTATATTGGGTATTGTTTGCATATAGCATCAACGTATTACGTACCCTTATGCCCTCAGATGAAGTGCTGTGGAAAGCAGGGGATAATTAGAAATACGGAGTAATGGCTTCAGATTAGGCCTTAGATAACCTGTGGAGTAAATCGGGTCAGGAGGCAAGATAACCATTTGGGCAGCGAAGATTAAAAGTTAGAAGGCTAAGAGAAATCAGAATGGTTACGGTGATGAGGCAATTCACAAGAAAGCAAAAACAAGTTCGTCGCTCGGAGAGTATCCAGAGGAGGGGAAGCGGAGATAGTGGTTCGTCGCCAGTGACTGAAAGCAGTTCGGCAAAGGTTAGATAGGGGCTGTCGCTGGTATAGTTTACGGATAACAAAACGGATTGGGGACCAGATCGGAGAATCTGCCGTCATCTAGCCATATAATAAGCAATGTCGATAGATCACTGGCATCTTTCATTTTAGCTATGTGATAGTAAGTGTGCGCCAGTAAAGGAAAAAGTAGCGAAGAGGGTGTTAGGGAATTTGAATGTGGCAGTATGACGGCTGTTGTGGAGGTCTTGATCATACATGCTCGGCGTGCATATGGGAGACCGGGGAGGTGGAATGGAAATTTATATGGGCTGGACCATAGATACATGTGGATAGCCTAGCGTGCCAACGTCCCACTGGGTTAACAGCATAGGACCCAGTGGCATATGAAGCTAACACGAGCACTGTGGGTTTTTCTTTTCGCAAGATCATGTCTGGGCTGGTGGAAGGCAAACCCCGTACTGAAGGTGTCCCATTTCCTTCAAATCCCCGTGATATTTTTCTTGTTTCTTTGTTTGTAACAGAAGTGGTTGATCCCATATAGGAACTTTCTGTAGCTCCTCCGCCTAATCATTATTATCTACGTATTAGCGATTTTTTCGCAAATGCTGGGGGTGGTTTGTTCCCCCGAAGTTCGCAAGCCATGGCCTTGTTGCTATTGCAATAAAGGCTTACTGCGCTGGGTTGCGGAAACGGGAAGCACAGATAAGCAATAACACGGAAGAGCAAAACTGGTATAGTGGAGCACGTGCCGGGTGTATGAAAGAAGCCACTACAAGGCATGATTGCATTTCATGACTCGCTCAGCGTCATTCATGCAGGTCAGGTGAAGAAAAAAGTAATTTTTACGGAAAAAGACGATTTGTCTGTGTTATGTGGTCGAATGGCTGGTTGGTATAAAGACAAATGGGGCAATGTGAATGTCATGAGACGGAACGCAGTAAAGGAAGAAAGCGAGTACTGAATTGACGTAGGTTCTCGGGACAAGGAATTTGCAATGCTTCTTTAAAAGAAGGAAATGTGACTCGCTTGGGACGGTAGGAAGTAAATATACGGAATAGGTCGTTACCTTACATGAGACGATATACCGCGACCCATGTTCAATGCCATGTTGCTACCGTATTTGGTGATACTTGGTCCGGATTTCATCATGTGGATTGATATGCAGAGGAAAGAGTCAGCTTGGGTATTTATAAATCCATGGCTGACTCAGAAGCACGCCCTTCCAAGATGTGGTGAATGGTTAGTTAAAGGACTTGGGTGACGCTTACGCAAATATTAGGGGAAGCCTTAAATTGGATTGGTGCTGTATGCACCGGATGCCAATGGGAAGTTTTTTTTCCAAAAATTGGCGTAAACAACAGGAAAGAAATGCGACCTTAAAGAGAATTTGGCGATTTTTGTATGAATGGTAAGGGGCCTATGACGGAGAGGGTAGGAGCTGGCAGAGGAGGATATAGGTGGGTCGATGAAGAAGCCCTTATTCACCAGTTAATGTAGAAAAGCCAAGTTAATTTTCAGTCGTCGTAACCAAAGTGGCTCAAGTGGCTCAAGAGTGCTAAATAGCGTTCCTTGTAAGTTAGAATCGTTGACCAACCTATCACTTGCTTGGCAAAGCGTTTCTGAATACTTTCAATGGATATCCTATCAGACTCTGACACACGGGAGTATACCGAATTGCCATAATCGAGGAGTGCTCGAACCTGTGATTTATAAATGATGAGCATGCCGTCGGATAGCTTCATTCTGCAAAAATCTAACTTACATTTATCCTAGCTCTAGCCGACCAAATAACTACGTGCTCTGAGGAAGTTATAGGGGCTGAGTAGTTGAAACCAAGGTCACGAACCGTGAATTTACATGCGACAGGAGATCCGCGCGGCAAAATTGAATCTTTAGGTAGTGTACATTTATATGTGGGTATTTCGCTGCTGTCGCCGGAGAAGCTCATCATTCAGGAAATACACCAATGGTCCAAAGCAGACAAGTCTGCCAAATTTCTCCAACCGCAGTATTAAGTTCACTTGGCTCAAGAGGCTAAACTGTTTTCATGTCTTCAGCAAACAGGAAAGGAGCACCGTGACATATTGAATTTAATGCATCATTAATATGCATAAGGAATAGCAGGGACCAAGTATACTGCCCTGTATGACGCCACTAGTAACAGGTATGGGATCAGGAGCAATGCCATCAATGAGAGCCACTTGCGATCTATGGGTTAGGTAGGACGAGAGCCAGGATAGGAGAGGATCGGCGATGCCAAAGCAGCTTAATTTGGATGAAAGCTGAGGGTGAGGGACACGGTCAAAGGGTTTAGACATGTCGAGATAGATGACTGCGAAAGCCATACCCCGATTGGCCAGGTTGGTAAGAAGGTTCAAGAAGTCAAATTGACAGGTGGGTGGAGATTGGCGATGAAGCAATCCGTGCTGTTTGGGGCTAAGGTGGTTGGAGGTTAAGAGGTAGTCCACGACGGATCATTTTGCCACTTCTTCTATAACCCTGGAGAAAATAGGCGTGTGGTCAATGGGACGGTAATCAGGCAAATCACGCGAATATCCATAATATGACTGCGGTTATCACGGAGTGCTTCCATTTGGACGGAACTACAGCGG
>LUCM01006563.1:30910-43197 GCA_008360955.1 Fasciolopsis buskii
CTGAAGTACTGCCCGATTATCTTCACGCATATGCCCAAAGTCGATCGAATTGCAATCGAGGATGTGCAGCGGGCACTCGCTAGAAACCTCCTAGGTCTTTCATCTAGCTTAAACTACAGGGCCAGATGCGAGCTGCTTGGACGTGAACCATCGTAGCTTCGTCGAGTCGAATTAAACCTTGCAGCTTTCTTTAATCTTTGCCACAATAATGGTCACTGCCGCAAACGTCGCACACGAAGCTGGTAGTCCCCGTATCCATTTCGTAGTAGATACTACTCGTTAAGAATACCCTTGACTGGACTATCGATCAGGGCGAAATTCTTCACACTTGCTCACTCTAAACTGTGGAACAAACTCCCTAGTTCCCTGTGATCGTGCCCAAATTTAGCCCACTTCAGAGCCCAGCTGGCAAAGTCACTGGATGTCCAGTTCCCAATTAACCTGAAACGAGCTAACATTGGACTAGACGCGGCTTACGAGAGATAATCATCTGGGATTCGGCTTCACCTCTTACTTCCTCACTTTCTCGCACCTCCATGCTAATGCCCTTTGTGACCTCCCTTGTAGTGATGCACCTTCTTCACCAGTGGCTTGAGCAAATAACTCTCGAATTTCTCCCAATTTGCGCTGATGAAAATGTCAACGCACTTATTGAGGGATCCGTGCTCATATCACATCCTGTGATTTTAAATACCAGCCTGTGTACTTCTCGCTCTTCATTTCATCTTATCCTCTTTACTGGCTTGGATGGCCTGAATAGGTCGTTCTTGGTAGCCCCTAACCTTCAAATACGCCTAAAACTGCTACCATAGCTCACTTCTAGTTACCACACTTTACGGAATAGATGCACCATATTGCAGGTCTTCTGTCGTGATCCAATAATCACCATAACCCCAAGCTGGCACCCAAGCCAGACTACTTCACTCTTGCGTTTCATATCTCGCATCCTCAGCAGACACGCTGCTAACGCTTCCGTCATCGTAATGGCGATTCCAAATCTGTTACCCTATCATTCCTGTTAGGAACCTGTTAGTTAGAACTGGCGCTCGAGTTCTGGCCCAGTAAACGGTAGCTACGCGGATTATCTCACTGGATATCTCAACTGGCATCTTTGCGGTCGAGCAAAGTCGCGATTGCTGCTGTCTCCGGAACGGCTTGCGCACCTCATATTCCCCACCCGTACTGCTGAATGAGACCAAAAGATGCGACAACGTAAATGACAGCACAGAGGACATTTTTGGCTATTGTATTTAAGGAGTGTTCCTTCGCAAAATGTCTTTTATCTTACTCGCCCCCCGGTACAGCTTACTGCCGTCCGTATGTAAATATAATCACTATCCTTGAAGCTCCACATCCGAAGCTTCTCAAGTTTCTACTAGATAGTTTGAAACAAACTTCCTTCGCTCTCAGAATGTTTTGGCCATTTATTGTTAAATACGTTTTATCCTGGTTTTCACCACTTCTATCCAATTGCTGCATTGCCACTGCTCGCCATCTCTTCAGCTTAACGTTTCCGTCCATTACGTGACGCTCCCGACGTTTGGTGTATCTGGCCATATATCTATATTCACCGTTCGGCTCCGTCCATGTTGTGCGCCAACAATGAGCACATTTAGTGCATTTAAACACGAAATGACTTGTAGTCCGCTGCTTGCAAGCAGTCCCGGGAAACTCTTTATGCTTTTGAAAAATTAGTTTTCTATTTTTGCTTTTCACTGGCATACCTATCCTTTCCCCATTGCTTTGCAGCGTCTCATTTCACATTCCAGTGAGCTTCTGCAATAATTTAGTATTGCCCTCACCCCTTATCTCATTTGATTTCTATCATTTACATTTTCTCTGCATCATCCTTGTAAGAATTTGATCTTGCCTTGCGCATGCCTCTCGCAAATCGAGAAATATCCAATTTTATCATAAGGAATTCCAGCGTTCTTCTCTTTCAGGTGATATCCCGCAACAGTGAAGCTCACTATGCCTCCTCGTCCACCCAGAATTGCTCTCAAATGAGCAAGGGACTTCAGCAATGCATGCAGGACTGAGGTCCAAGCCAGGGCAATGCGGTTAGCCTGGAACACGAACAGAGCACCGAGATGGAGGAAACAAGGAGTGATTGAGGAATCCCTGCTAAATCAGCAGAATTCGTTTTTCGACTTTAAAAATTGGGAACCACATAGCAAATGCATTTTGGTTGACGGCATCTATCGCAAAGAACTATGGGGCAGAGACAGTGCAACAACGCGCGGAACCAGTCAAAATGAATATAGCATAAAAACTTCGAAGAGGCACATTAAAGCTGATCCGATATGAAAAGCGCAAGTATGGGCTAAAATTGACACAGTGCGGCGAGCAACAAACAAAAAACTGTTGCGCTCACGTGAAATCAAAAAAAAGCACTTGCTGGTGTGGGTTCAGTGAATGCTGGAGGCCGGGTAATTGCTGATGGCCCATTGCAAGGCAGGCTCCCTGGTCAGGTATTTCGGTGATGCCCGTGGAGTATGCAGAAGGGACTCCGGAGCCTTAGCGCCAGCTGCTTCACCGCGGATCAATGGAGACGTTATTAGTAGAGTAAAACATATATAGGCGATCGAAGAGTTGAATGAATACAAATCTGATGTGCCAGACAGCACCGACCCAGCGATCATCAATCCTCTAGCCCGCATCATCGCTGGCCTGGTCTGCCAACTATTCCTGGCCAGCATAGGCTAAGGCAAAATGCTAAAGAATTGCAGCAGTGCAAACAATATGAATATGCACAAAAGTGGTTCAAACTCTGGGATGGATAACTCAAGGCCAGCCAGCTCCAACAAAATTCTATGCAAGGCAATACAAACATAATTCCGAGGACATATCTGCTAATATCTAGCGGCACACTCAATGCTGCGTCTGGTTCAGAATAGATTCGTGAGTTAATGTTGCCAAACGGAACTAATGTCTTTCTTAGATGGAGTTACTCGAAGACTGAATGAATATAATCAGGTTGAAGCATGTCACCTTGACTTAGGCGAGGCAGTCGATTAAGTGAACTACTGCTTATTTCCAATAAAGTTGGAATCATTAGGTAACCGAAGGCAGCCATCCTCCCAGGAGTGAATAATACCTCATAAAAGGAAACGGGTAATCAGTCAGCATTCTAAGTTGCGAGCAGCTTTCAGGACGAGTCCGTGCTAGGGCAAATTTTGTTCCTGATTTTCACGAGTTATATAAACTCGCCCCTAAATTCTGCAAAGATTCTAGGATCTACGGGCAGGGAAAACTGGAACAACCTTACAGTAATTGTCTTGGATCGGGCTCACAAGTGGGACTTGTCCTGAGTCCAAGAAAATTACCTTTTATCCCGAAGCATTGAAGACCACACAGTAGCACATGCATATGGACCGCTTACTGCTACTGCGGTTAAAAGGGCGGAGGGCCTAGAAGCAATCATCAAGTTAGATGATTATGGAGGGGTCAGTCTGTGTCGACAGCCAGAAGGGAATCGTACAAATGAAGTTGAGCCTTGTAAAGTTCCAAATCGGGGGTTTTCACGCCCTCGCGCTTGGCCATTGTAGGGATTCCCCTGAGATACAGTCCGGGAATGCTCGTCGTTTTTAAAAAATGCTCCGTTTGCCCTGAACAGTTGCAGTGATGGGTCACGCTAACGGTTGACATTTAGGGCAGAAAGTTGTATGGTCAATGATCCAGCGGTTCAACCCGCCTTGCTGGGTTGAAGGTGCCACCGGGGAAACCTATATATGACATCTCAGTTTGGGAGCAGTTTGTTGAATCCTAGTTCAGATGGCTTTCGGCAGAGGGACCTGGACTCTTGCAAACTTAGTCATGACAGAAAACTTGCTAACGCATGTCTAAGGTGTTTGCTAGGTTGCACTCCCTTGGCAACGGGGTTGTAGATATACAGAGCCGAGTGACTTTGGAACTCGTAAGGGTGCAGAATGTGATAATCTCGAGGCAGTTTTTTTGAATGACATGGATTGTAATAGGTCTGGAGAAATTCAAAAAAGGCAAGGTGTTGGTAGGCTTTTGATTGTTTTATTTACGTTTTTGACGTGGACTGCAAGTACTTTCAACCAGCTGAACTCCCGCAATCAAGGTGACTCGAAGTACTGTTTCTGATTCTCTGAGCGGAGCCTGTTGAACTGGGATCATGAGAGCTGAATGACCATCCGGAGTGTATCGTATCGACAGAATTCTGGATACTCGAGTGAAGCTCCCAAAAAGTGGCCATGCAAAAATTGTAGAGAACTGAGTTGAACTCTCATCGCTAGAACAGATTAGCATATGAAAGTCCAGTTATGTGCAGGGCGGTGGTGTTTTGCAAACTCCATGAACAACCGCAACTCAATAACGGGAAACAAGTTCAATTTATGAGTTTAAAAACGCTTTTCCTTTCGTTCGTTGCTTTATTGCATGCTTTGATGACATGGAATTATTAAACTAAATGAGAAGTGGCAAGAAAATGCCGGTCGTTATTTGAAAGTCTCTTTGTTCTGCTCATCGAAAAACGTTTGAGGTAAACAATTACTAATAGACCGCTCCGAGCGAGAATTTTTCGCACGTTTACTCTTGGGGGACGCATAAACACATGTTTAGAGTGTTTTCTGAGAACTCCTTGGGTGAACTGCTTGGAAAGCCCGCTGGCCTGTCTTTTAGGAAAGGGGTCAAAAGTCCCTTATTCTAGGAGTCTCCGAGGTACAGAACCGCAGGTTGAGCAAATGTGTGGGGGATTTTTGACCGCTACTGATATGAACTCTCTACCTGTATGCTAGATTATTACTAAGCATTGGAAAATATACACATGTTTCTACCATTTAAAACGGTTTCTAAATTCTTCCATTGCATAGGTTCTCAGATATTTTGCAGCTTTTGAAATACTTTCCAAATCAACCACGAATGACCCCGAGGTATAGTGTACCAGTAGAACATTCACACTGTTGAGGAATGTCAGCCGAATTACCTCGCCCTTTCGTTCCCTATGAAGTGGTTGCTCTCGAAGCACATTGAACTCGGCATTTTCTATGTGCTGTCACTCGGTTATTCATTGATCGTGCCGCATAGACCTAAAGCAAATGATCGGCAACGGAAATTCAACAAAACCTTCCATTGCTGAAATCGGGGTCCGTAAGATGTAGCGGACTTCTCGCAGGGATGCAACCAGTGGAACTTCGAGCATCAAGTTCATCAAAAAATCGCTCCAATTCTTTTTCCCTAATCTGTGTACGGATCCGAACTAACAGAAAAGCCACAAACCTAAAAAATAAGGTCCCCAATCTTTAAGGAAACAATGATTAGCTGAACGATCTAACGTTGAAAATATCTGTACAACTTAACACATTGGACAAAGACTACCCACGGTAGTCGAAACGTTGGCGCATTACATCTACCAAAAACGCTGTGTTATTAATATTATATCATTCACAATAAAAACCAATACATGGCGCATCGATTTTTCGATACACTCCTTACGTCGTTTGGTCCGGATAAAAACAACCCCAGCATTGGAAGTCTAAATGCAAATTTTCGTTTAGACTCCGTTACCGCGGAACTTTGAGGGTGTATTGTTGTCAGTAAAAGCCCCGTGGATTTTATGTCTCGGACTGCCGGCTGCTCGAAAAAATCGCGGTTTGCAACTGGTATTCTTGAATAAGTCTAAGGGCAACTCTTATTAGTGCCTTTTGCTTTTTCGCCTTCGTGATGAGCCAGCAGCTTAACAGTCCAGCAACAGTTCTCAACAGTGCTTGAGTAAAGCCGATCACGAATATCAAATTCTTTGGCTTGCATATCATGAATAGAGATGAAAGCAAATCTAAGTTCAAGAAACTACTCTGTCAGGACTCAAGTGTCATGATCAACGGCCAATTACTCGGATGTGTCCAACTCACGCTTCTCCTCCCGACCATCTAAAAGAAGGTCACGGCTGAGGCTTCCGCCAACTGCGTAAACAGCGGGGAATAAAAGGGGTGGTGGAAAAATGGTGGTATCCCCCATTATCGTCTGATTCCCTTGGACTTGTCTAGTGTACCAAGAACGCTGTAATTTTTAGCATTGTAAGCAGCCAGCCTATGGAGAAGCTCAAACAGACTACAACGAATGCGTGCAACATGGGTCAATATCCTTGTCCTTGTGTGACACTACAAAAATAGATCTAACAAAATTCCTGTCCGTTCCCAATGCTATTTCAAAGTGAAAATTTCGCCGTGAGTTTTTCAGAAAGAACGCTATTTTTGCTGTCAACAACCCATACAAATCGATAGTCAATGCGGAAGACAAAACAGCTCCCGAGAGGGGTAATTGGTCCCCAAAAAGGAGCACCTCACTGAACTCCATCATAGAGGTCACTACTTCACCCTTCCTTTCTCGTAAATCACCACACCTATATTCGGGATCACAACCCCAATAACTCCCTCTGAAATTAAAGGTTGACATAGCGAAGTCGCCCTACCAATCCCTGCAACCGCCCCGCAAAAAGCTGCACTTTGATCCGTGCACGTCAGGATGCCAATCTCTACTGCAGTCCCCAAAGTCCCCCCTTGAAAATCCCAGCAAATGTCTGCAAACGATGCAATCAGTATGACTATGGCATCTAGCCTGCCTACGATTTCGGCTTACTCTAAAACAAGTCTTAGCGTTCCTCTCACTTCCAGATCTCAAGGGACCCGTCACAGCCCAAGGTTGTCGTCAAAAGCGATGTCTCCGATGCATACTACGTCTAAGAAGCCACAACACGCGCTCATCATTAGAAAACTAAGAAAAGCCAGCTCAATGTCCGGTACTACTTTATTAAATAAATCGATCAACCCTAGAACCCCGGACCTATCAAGAAATTAAAGTCAGACCTGATCCCCCAAGTCAACGTCTTTCCACCCTTCGTGCCTTAAACGGTTGCCGAGCTACCTTCTCCATTTGTCCTAACTAGTATAAAGCCGCCACCTTCCACGGAAACCGTCAGGCACCATTCCATTCCGTCACATCCAGTCCCACCAGCAACACAACTGGTGCCACCCAGCATATGAGGAATGAAACTTGTTTTCAAACTGGCAGACGCGTGGACCAGGGGCCTAACTTAACTGCATCCTCCAATCACCGGTATCTTCCTTACGCCCAAGAAATTCTTCCACTCCACAACGCTGTACCGTTTCTGTCAGACCCTAGTTCTTCCCGACATACCACATCTTGCCCCACTTGCCCTGCATGTATCCCACACTACTATGACTATGTAACGGAATGTGAGTTGGTGAAGATGACCATAACGGCAACGCCCTTCGAGCCTGAATGCAATGAGGGCATACTACATCACCCCGGCTCACAAAGTAGCCACCCGCCAGGTGTCTTTATCAACCCGCCCGACGGATCATCTGTAATGCACTTGCAGTCACACCGCTCCGTGCCGACCATCGCTCGCTCAAACGACGCAACACCCGCAAATAAGGAAGGTCACAAATGAGAAGCAGAAAAATTATAAATGTTGGTTGAATGTAAAGTTGGTGATTCCCTGAAGGCTGTGAACCAACGAGAAACCAAGTTTCACCTACCATGACATCAATCAATGGCAAGGGCTCTTCCGAAAAAACTTTCACTAATCTTATTAAATGCACGCTGCATGGTAACGAAAATTCAACGTCAAATTTTGATTTCATATTAACGTCGACAAGAAAAAAAACCATTAAAAGGATCTTTCTTGACATGACCAGGGCGCTTGATCTTGTGCACCATGGACGATTGTTACTAAAACTTAGATCTTATGGTTTAGCAGATCCGCTATACTCTTGGTTAGACTCCCATCTCTCCGGCCGCTCTGAAGTAGTCAGTATCAACGGAATCTTGTCCCACCCCAGCCAATCACTAGCAGTGTAGTAAGAAGTAGTGACCTTGGCCTCTCACTATGCCTGGTCTACGTGAGTGATATCCTTCGAGCAATATGCCACAGCACACCTTTCTAATTCGTCGACAACATCAAGGTAGTCCATTCTTTCGAGCCATCTTGTTTACCCTAATCCAGTATCACGGAAGACGGAAGCTCATTGGACGAGTGGAGTGGGCAATGGGCGATGCAGTTGCCTACCAATATACGCGCCTATGAGTGTCCCGTTCCTCTAAGCAGGCTCTTTGTAAACGGTATCTCAATACTAACCGCGGTGTGTAAAAGATTTATGATTACAGTAATAATCCTCGTTGAACTTCCACGAGCAGGCTATTTGCCAAATCACAAACGCGAACAGGACTAATGGCCTCAGTAGTAAAACGTTTCACACTCTAAGACGTAAGCTTATGCCAACAAATCACGTTGTAGTGCGCAGGTGAAGCACCGCCCGATAATTTTCTCGAACGTGCTCGGAGTTGATCGTGTTGCAACCGAAAAAGTACAACGAGCACTTACAAAGTAACTTCCCTGTCCAACATTAGGGAACGATGTGAGCTGAAACACCCTGACGCCCCTTGGTTGCGTCGTGCCAAATTAACCTAATATTTCTCTACAAAATCTCTAGGTCACAAGCACACATGGCTGAAAATCCCATCCAATTCGCTAGTGAGTGCTCTTGACCACTCAGGAATAGATTGTTGTCCCTTGAAATACCACCATACAAAGTGTCTTTTAGGTCAGAGTTCTTTGCACATGTTTACTCTGCATTGTGGAATAGATTACCGGACCTCGTTTAGTGTTGTCACAGTGTACCACAATTAATGATTGTATCATCGAAATATCCCAAAGTATGCCCAGTTCTCAGTTTGGCTGGGACCAGTTTCAGTCTAGACCAAGCTTTCGAAGACCATCTGGACTTATAGCTGAGCTTTACCTAGGTGCCCAAAGTTGGGCCACCTTACACCGGTTTCCTTCTTAAGACATCTGACACCAAGGGCTTAGCCATTATACCATCGGTCCTGAAGCTCCATCAAGAAAGCGAAATAAATCAACAAACATGGTAGTCCAACGTTTTTTCCTACCCTCAGCACATCAGCCTTCATAATTCTCCTTTTACAGTTATATTCTCTGAATCACGGCAGCAGCGCAGAGCATGTTGACCGTGACAAATGGCAGAAGATCAACTCAGTACTCCGAAGTGGTTATCGACTGTTTGCAGCTGAATTACTTTGCCTCGTAACGAAAAAGTGATCCCAGCAATACCCAGGGCACCCTACCGCAAACTTTCTGCATTATTAGCCGGGATGCTGGTTTGATTTACCACCAAAAAGCCCTCCCACATTTGGCCTTAAGCCAACTTACCATAACTCCCCAACCCTCTCATCAATCTTAACTCTTAACTTGCTTATTTACATCTTGGCCTAATTATTCATTCACGCGACAACCTTAGGTCAGATGATGCCTCTATCTCTCTACCCAAGCTGGCACCCAAGTCAGAATGCGTCTCTCTCTCATATTTCGTTTCCCGGACCCATGCTATACGCGCTGTCACCAGTTCCGCCGCCGACACTGCGAGTCAGATCTAGCTCGTTCTACCCAAACAAAGTCGATAACCCCCTTGGATACTCCTACACAGGTGGATCTACATGGATGGCAAAAAATAGTTACTATTGCAGCTGGAATGCCCTATGCCCCTCCGAATTCCACACTTGTACTGACGCCTTAGATCAAAATCTGCGACAGAAAAAATGACGATTTAGAGGATATACTTGACTGATGTATTTAAAAACTTCTTACCTTTTACACAAATGATACCCCATTGCACCTCTCAGTCCAATTTGCCGCCGAAATCAGGAAGGAAATCGGCAGCCCTGAAAGTTCCACTTTCTCCCTCCGCAAAGCGTTTATTTAAACCAAGTTCTCCAGATCGTTTAGAGGAGCTGGTAGTATTCCTTCGCCTTCTTCAGCGTATTTTCGGCCCTTTATCGCTACTAAATGCAACTTCCTTATTCACGTTGCATAACGTTCCTCTTGGTTACGACTGATTTCTATCCAATCATCATACCTTCACTGATCTTCACCCCTTCAAATAACCGTTTCTGCCCATCGCGTAATGCTCTTGACGTTTGCGCTTCTGGCCTTAATTTTGACACCCGCCAATGACCTCCTGTAAAGCATTGCGCGGGCGAGTGCACTTAAACACGAAATGACTTGCACTTCGTTGTTCACAAACAGTTCCAGAAAACCCTGTACAATCCTGCAAAACAGTTCGTGCAATTTTGAATTTCGTCTCGCATACTTGTGCGCTACGTCTTTCTCTGCAGTTTCTGTTTGTGGTTTCGGGTGATCCATCGAGGCATTTATCCTAACGTCCATTTCGATTTCCGTTAGTCGCGTTTCTTCTGCATCATCCATGACAAATTTCGATCCTGCCTTGCGCATGCCTCTCGGAATTCGGAAAATATGGAAAATATTTTAGTCCCTGAGACGTGGCTCAATAATCACATTCCGGATAACGCCATGACCATTCTCGGCTAAAAATCCTTCAAGCAAAACCCCCTAAAACCAGTCTGCAGGTGGCTGCCTGTCTATGTCAGCGAATCTATACGAAATTCGCTGCGTCAATATATCGTGAAAAACAACATGCGACATGCCGTTTGGGTCAGAGCTATGACGGGTGAAAAAGCTTTCTGGATGAATAACTATACCATTTCTAGCCAGTGCCAGAATGATTTTTTGATGATAAACAAAGCAACGAATACTTATTCTGACCTACCAAGCACCAGGCTTAGGACAATCGGTTCTATAAATTGGTGAGCTCGACGTGATTGACTGATCACGTGAGCTTCTGTTTCTTTTGCTGACTCCCTGTTTGCAATTTTTCACAGATTAATATCACCGTTGCTATTTACCATGTTCGCAAACTGCATCTATGTGTTGATTTTCACTGGCTGTATTGTTCTATCGGTAGTTTTCGGCTCGGTCTGTTTGTGGTACTTCATTCGCTCTCAAATACGGTGTCAACGGGGTGAGAGCCACCGTCAGATCCGACAGTGGGGGCGTCGAATCTTTTTACACCTTCCTTTACTCTGTCCGATCCTCAGCTCAGGGTTACTTCAGTTGAACTGGAATTCGCGAAATACAGGATAACTAGCGGCGTCAGCTGTTTTAGACGGTTCGCTGGCCGTCTTCATCCAGATGTAAATATTCAAGTAAGGGACGTCATAGTATTAAGGACGCAGTTACGAAGCGTTGAAGAAGGCGATTTCAATGCACCTGACATATGCTGGTCCATGCTTTTCGCTTCAAATTACTTGCTCCCTTTCCCCGAAAGTATTCTTCAAGGCGGCCGGACCTAACGAGTAATTGGCCCAACGAGGAACCGCAATGTTCTTGACTTGATATTTACGGTAAGCCCAACACACGTCTAAACGTTCGCTGAGGCTCGACGAAACGGACGCACCAATCAATCACACTCTATTCTTCAGAATTTATTGAAAACGTTTCGATAAGTATAGTCTCATCGCATATCTTCTGGAACACGATCTCATTAACACTGAACAGCATGGCTTTCCTCGGAAGAAATCCTGCACCACTTGCATGGCTGACTGGCTGGACGCTATCACAAGGCATCCGAGCACCGTGAAGTCAGTGTATGGATAAAAACATTTTGACCTGAATGAAAGGCTTTCCATAAAGTGTCCCACCCGGTGCAAAAATAAAAAGGACATTCTACGCTATTTGGAGATCAACTTCTAATCGTGGACTTTTCATCATACTCGTATCTAGAAACAGGGTGGTCCAGTAGATGGCTTCATATTTGAACCCAGATTAATGGTCCGCGGCGTAATCCAAGGCAGCGTTCTGGGCTTCCTGCTCTTTCTGTTTAACATAAACGATGTCTTCAATGCTATTCAAAGCGGAGTCCCTTTTCTCTTAGGTGACAATATCAAAATTGTGCACACTTTCAACCCTAGAAGCTTGCGAGATGCCATACAGTAACATCTGCAACACAACTCACTTATTTCCTAGGAAGACCTACTGAGGATGATAGAAGTCTTTCCTAACAAAAACAGCCTCATGGGGTAGAATGCGTCATACTCCCAAGAGAACTCAAGCCGGGTAAGCAAATCATGCCCGTTTACTGTCAAGTTTGCGACTGGGCCTCAGCTGGTCTTGCACATTAAACTTCTCGGAACATGCTGCAACACGCGTTCCAAGAGCAGATACATAGATGGGACTACTCCACAGAACTGTTGAAGTTTAAAGAAAACAAACTGCACCCTATTAGAATCCACGTAAGACCCATTCCGGATTATTGCTTTTCAGTCTGTTTGGACAGGAGACAGTGCAAAACAGTGCGTGAATTTTGGAACGTCCAGCGTCTCATTTCATAATATCAAGCAGCTTGATCGCTACCCCGCTAAGCCAT
>LUCM01006563.1:45723-62149 GCA_008360955.1 Fasciolopsis buskii
CCGCAAGCCCAAATTACACGGAACGCTGATAGTTGCCGAAGTAAGATCCCCTGCGGCTCCGACGCACAAGAACAGGGGACAGCTGCATCTTCGCACATCGTGCTAGAAACCCACTCCTATATTCCCTCCGAAATATGGAGTTTATTAATATCTTCCCAATACCACATTCCTCCGTTAGAGCCAAATTCTCTATTATTGAACATTCGTCACCATGGAACAAACTTCTCCAACACTTACGCATTTTATCGCCATCATCTATTGCATTTAAAGACGAAGTACACATGGATGTCGCCGTTTCGTTCACCATGGAAAAGGAAGCAAATATCATTACACATTAACACACGATAAACCGAAGTTACATCAACATCTTGATTTCTTTCTATCTCACTGCTCATCGATATCTCCCTGCTCATTTTGGGCAATTCAGAAATCTTATCTCCTACACCACCGTGGTCCTAGGTGCTCTTTCTTAGGTTTGCCGATCGCATGTGTTCTGTTTTGATATCATTTTTCGTCACCTTTATAAGAAACACAGCAGACCACCCTTGTCTCTCCCACTCACAAATTCAAACTGAGCCTCAAAACTAGCGCTTTCCTCTTGTATAAATGCACTTCCACGTTAGATATACTTTACTCTTCTGTCATCACAAAGAATTCCTACCGCTAGATGGGCTGGCTTTATATCCATAAACCTTATTCTTCTGCCTGTGCATAGGGGAGCTTGCCTACACATATGTCCCCCTTCCCCCCAACCAACTCCGTCGCCGTAGCCAAAACGGTGTGTTATCCCAACTCGGCCATCGTCTTTGAATATCAGTTCCCACTATCATCCTCACTTCTTGCTTTTCATCACCCCCCTCTTTAAGCAAATGACTTTAGCTCGTTGGAATCACCCCTGTTTCTGATGAATCCAAACGACTCGCTCCAGACAAAACTGGTTCGACATCTTGAATTCTTTTTTATTCCCCCTAACCCATCTCTCTCTGTCCATTTTAGACACTTCGGACCTCCACCTACCTCCGTAAACATACAGTCCTATGGGGTTTCTTTCTTCAGTTCCTGACAGGTTTCATTTAGCATGCTTGCCGGTAGCGGCCATTTACAATGCTTTAAAGGTACGATCTCCTAGAGTGGAATATAATCCATGATTTATACACTGCGAATATAGTCAGTCCCCAGCGCATCGGCAATTTCTAGGTCGTTCCGTATTAAGATCTAGTGCTGGTGTTCATTGCCCGTCCGCTTAATTACTGGATCATTTTCCTTTCACTCATGTGCGGCATTCTGAACCTCGTGTGATCTGACATCTCGGTTTTCCAGTCTATATTGCCACTTTAGGATATTTTGGATAAATGTAAATTTTTTCTTAGTCGAATTAATTTTCTTATTTTTTCTGAATGCCTATTTTTATTTGTTCTCCGCCTTTCCATGTTGACAGTATTTTGTCAAAGCTTAGATTGTCAGATTTCCAGCTCTAATGTGAACTAAATTTATACGGTGCAACACTTCAAAACATAAATTTTCTTGTTCAACCTTCTTGGTTTTGAGAGTAGACATTTGTGCTGGTCTGTCTACTTATTTCTCGTTTACCTATTGACTACTCGGGGAACTATCTTGCTGATCAGTGAAATCGTGTCTGTTCTGGATTTGTTCCAGCACCTTTTTCCCAATGCAGTAGCTCGTCCTTTTCTGTGGTATTCCATTCTCTATGACTTTATATGAAATTATCAACTTTGAATATTCACCCGAATTTCTTAGCTGATACAGTAAACAATATCGATAATCACCGTTTCATTTTAGCCTTACCACGCTCACTGTTATCCGATTGTAAGATATAAGTTTTCCAGAAACAACAACAGAAATATTCATGCTGAAAAATCCCTGGAATACAATATAAAGTCGTTATACTACTGAGCATATCTGGTTTTCTCTTTGTTCCGGCCTAGTATCTTGTAAGGCAATCTACTTTTTCCACGAGGGAGGCAAATCCCAATGGTGAGTTAAATCTGTCACTGGTACCTCCTGTGGCCCGATCTAAGATGTCTTCAAATAAATGTTTCCGTAGATCTGTCTCTATTAGTCCAGCGGTTCATGCAAGGAAACGATCCAATCTGCGCTTGAAAACCAATGGTAATAAAATTTCACGTACAAATGAGAGCAACCAATGTTCTGTAACACTCGAAGACAAAACGGCCGTTTTTTAGCAGATGATAACAAACTCCCAGAAGAAATTCCAAACATTAGAAGACACATTTTCGCGCCAGTATTCAGTGATCTGTCACGGAACTTTTAAGATCCTCCAACTCCCAAATCTTAACATCCACACGTTGCTTTTTGGACCCAATAATCACCGAAGTTGCAAAGCGTGCAGCAGCAGATAAAATATCTTTCGTGTTTAATGTTCCCGATCGCCTACCCCCAGAAATGGTGAAGTTACGCATTCTTAATGCCTTTGGCATTGCTCATCACAGGTGCAATCGCACTGGATTGAGGAAAACGTAGCAGGTATAACTGCTTCCTACTTTTCCAATTTTCTCAAGAATCTACGGCCAAGGATTTCATTAACATTTGTTAAATATTTGCAAAAAACCCCACTTACAGAAATATGCATATGTTGCTACGAAACTCCCCTGCAAAGAGAGATATTCCAGGGATCGAAAACAAATCTTGTGGCACCCCTATGTTCACAGCACCCTCCTACACTCCCAATCTCGAGTCCCACAAGATGTTGTAAAGCGTCTGCCTGAGACTCCACAGCACAGTCGTCTGCGGTGGATCTGGATCTGATCATTTCACCCTCTCCTACACAAGCCCGGATAAAGGACCCCACCTTATGTTGCCTCAAATTACCTCTAACCAGAAACCTGGCAACCTAATCCATTCCCTCACTTTTAGCGTCAATACATCAGCCGACTTCTCGTAAAGGTCACTCTGACAGCCTCCTCGTGCAATGTCAACTTCTATAGTCTCAAAATCCAGAAGCAAAATTCCTATCACCTCAATGTCGAACATTTTCACCTATCTAAAGCCCGTAGGCTCCAAAACCAACGCGTCTACCCAAACCTGACTAACCTCTGTACTTCCCCAGAGCCTACCGCCTTATGCAAACCAACCAAACCTTACTCCCTTTAATGCAAACCCCGAGCCACTGCCCGAATACTCATGTGAGTACACTTAAGGGGCATCCAAGAATCTATCACCCACTTTGGGCTCACTGTCTGGGATTAGGACTACTACCCATCACCGGAAACCCAATCTAAATCCGAGGAAGTCTAGAACCCATTGACCAAATGCCTTATTATCCAAAACATTTGTAATTACCTTCCCTTCAGTGGACCTCGATCTCTTTTACAACACCAAATATCAGCCTATAGTCAACACCTACCGACATAAAGCTCCACCTTCTCAAGCTATACTTCCCCTGTGTTAGGATGTTTTAATAGTCCCGTCTACCGGCTTCTCACAATCCCCTTCGTCTCAGCTTACCCAATGCCCCCTCGTAACCGCCGACCATCAGTAAACTAATATTCTCGATGCTTACTCGGACCAGTCATCTCCATTCACTAGGTGTTGGTGGGTGAGTGGAACGATGGCAATTCTTTCTTCCAGGGGTTTCTACCACCCAGTTCCTGCGGCTGCCATGCACCTACCCATGGCTCATCAACCTCTCCTGAACTCTGATTGCCCATATGCACCTTATCCCCACAAAATACCTCTGTATCCAATGCCTAACAACCATCTCACAAACTGCTGCACTCCCCGCGACAGACGTTTTCCCCATCCCGGGCATATTTTACTTGGAAACTATTGTCCCCACCACCAGTAGCTTATCTTATGAGGCTCACCAAAACTTCCCACCAGAACCACTGAAACGAGCTAACTGTGCACATTTCTGCTCCACCGCATTTTACTCCCCTGTCCATCACAGTCATTCGGAAAGTACATTGCTGCCCATGTTGCCCATGGCAACAACTTCCCCTGTGGCTGAATGTGACGTCGATGGATTATATCACCCTGGTCTACTATTTACTGACGTACAATCATTCTGCCCTGGGGCGACACCCCCATCGCTCAACAAACGCATCACCCTCCCAAATAAAACGGCCACAAATGAAACGCAAAACCAGTGGAAAATTTGAGTGAAAGTCAAAATGATCTTCTCCAACTGTCGCTGATTCTACTAAATGGTCGATCGATATTGGGGGAGATGCAATCTCTTCGTCTGTCAGCACTCTCCCAAAATTACGACTTCCTACTAATAAACGAGACTTGTCTCAATGATGACACTCTAGGTGATGCATTTGCCATCTCTGAATGACAATTGTTCATCTCAGGTTGTTGGTAGCTGCCTTGTGTTTGTCCGCACTTCAGTACCAGCTTCATTTTGACAAGACCCTCAGTTAAATTGCACTCAGGGTATCTTATGGCTTAGGGCTGACGCTGGCAGAGAAAACCTGACGGGAGGCGTTTACCACCGATCAGACACTTGTGGGAACCACTTCCTACCCGTAAATGAAGCAGTTAGCCACTCTTTCACATTACCATATACCAAGGTTGTGGCGGAAGGCTTCAATACTCCAGGCCTTTGCTGGTCAAACTTCACCTCTCCTAATTCCCCGATCCCCTTCGTTGCTAACATTCAGCAAAAAGGATGGATACAACACGCGGCCGAACCCACTAAAAACAGAAATATCCTGGACGTAAACTTTACGATCAGACTGACGCATGCCCCTACATCCATTAAAAGTAATTTTCCTGGATGCGACCACCTGCACGCCGGGTGCAAATTCATAATGCCTGTCCACAGTAGCTTGCCATTTCCAATCGCTAGGCTCTTTTTTAGGGCAACCTTGGGTCGCCTGCCACGATCAATTATAACTGACTCCCCGTAGCATGTACACCGGGCCCGTAGTCCAGAAGAGTTCCACAAGCAGAACAAATAATGACTTTATTCCCTAACCATTGCGCTGGCCGTCCTATCAGACCACTGTAATCTGCATCTGCGAAAATGTCGGAAGATAAACAGGAACGCGTTTCAAATAGGGACTATGAAGCACAGGACTGACTGAGCCATATGCTCTATAGGATGCGAGCAGCCTATGTTTGTTGCATACGTCCCGTCAACGGAAACTACCCTCTGCGTGTTTCATGACAGTTGTCTGGTCTCTGTAATCTTCGTAAGAAACTGAGTGTTATTACTGTTCCCATTTTTGTTTACTCACCTTAACACCAGCTGGAGCGAATTCCAGATCGACCCTCTCTCTCCGGCTCTTCTACAGGCTCGCCAATGCAACGCAAACTATCGCCTAAAGCTCCATTCCATCCTTTGCGCTGGTCGTCTATCCCTGTTGGGAAGCTGCTATCCTGATATTCAGTACCTGGCAGCGCGACCCTGAGGCAAGCCAAGCAACGCTGATGACNTTCATGAAATTAAAACTGCCCAATAAAAACCACATGAATCAGACGTACGATCACACAATTCCTATCCCGCGCCACCCTCTCCACTTGCACAAAAACATATGCTTTCATTATTCGGCCGTTTACGCTGATAGAGTCCGTTGAATATACTGCTCAGCAGACTATGCATTCCGCCATAAACCGCTCCAAATCTTCTGCTCCTTGATTTAGTACCTTTTTGCTTGTCATGAGTTATCCAGTCTGTCACGTCCGATTCCTGTTCACTCCCGTTATTCACGAACCTTGCTGCTTTAAACGTCAATCTCATGCTGGTTTCGATCCCATGCATGATGCATCCTTCGCGATGAGCATCAGTGACATTGAAGGATTCTGACCAGAATTCTTCTTCGGATTCTGCTCCTCTCCCTGTTATCTCCTTATCGATTATGCTCTTGCCATACAAATGTGAACTGTTGCGTGTAATCTTAGCCCTTGTATGGATTCCCTATGGTTTGCACGCAGGGGCTTTTTGTTCCTGTTTTTTTCACTGTCGTCTGACGTCATTTTCATGCGCTCTGCCGGTCTTCCCGCTGTTCGAGAAAAAATATCTTTCCTTTGGCATGCTCGTTAACACCAGATAATTAAGAGAAGCTGGCAGCTCTGCTTCTTGATTTGATAACACGAACCTCACATGAAAAACCCCTTGCAATTTAGTGATGATTCATCCGGTGCACGCACCACTGTCCTTCCATCCCGCTGATTTCATAGAAGTCCCTGTCCGACCTGCTGGAAAACTCTTTCCATATAAATTATATTTTCTCTATCCCGTGGCGGTACCGTACCAGCCTGTAAACCCAGGGTGAATAGAATCTAGTGGGTATCCCTGCAAGTGACCGAAGTCCATGAAGATTATTTGATTCCGACAAAATCCTACCACCGCATCCACGGATCTGCCACTTAGTATTACCTCTGCTCCTTTAAGCGGCGCAACATTTTGCTCAAAAAAGAATCAGTCCCAATATTCCATATCTCAAAATCCGAAAAAGAACACCCTAGCCTCTTTTCTGCAGCCACTTCTAAATGAGCATTATCTGCTATCTCCGGTCACCTCCGCGTCTAACGACCCAACCTCCTCTCACGTAACCACCATTCCCCCAAATTGCCATTATCAACTGCGGTCAAAGTGGCCTGCGTACATCATTCTGCAGACGAGAGTTAGTATGCAGTGCTTTTTGATCACAAACCAATTGTCATTTATGAGCCTTCATCCGCTTCTGTTCTTTCGAGCAGCCCCGACGAAAAGCATCCACAAATGTGCTCCAAACCCAGCAAAATTGCACTCATAAGAACAACTCACCACCCTCCCTCTGAACAATTTGTCGCCTAGAGCCAATATCCACCTTTTAGAAACTTCTTTTTTCCAGAGTAGTTCCTCACTGGCGAGGTTTTTAGAAGGTTGAGCAAACAACCACATGAATGAGCACAAAAGGTCCCTCAAAATATGGACTTGCCGCCACGTGGTCAGTTATTCTTGAACTTCGCTCGGGTCCCCAGGCCGCCTCTGGACGAGGGAGTCAAAACGGAGTACTTATACTAAAACAGCAAGTGAAACAATAATATGGCATTACCAACCCCTGCCACTGCTGCAAACCAGTCGTCTTTTGCTCTCTTTCCACATGGGCTCTAACCCTGACAACTACATCACCATAGACCCACCAGTACTCAGCAATTGTAGTCTCCCATATAATAAGCTGCAGCTCTCTGTCGGTCGTTCACTTATGGGTGGCAAAGCTCCCCGAAACGGATACCGTGATCGGCAAGCAAAGTTCTCAAGACCCACCGTCTTCATGACCATAGCAGCATGTGCCCTGATCCCATCTCATTCATCAGTAGCATGGCTGGCTGCAATCCCGAAACCTGTATCTTTCATATCCCAGGCCACTAATAAGTGACCACTTGACACTCTCCTTGCTCGTAATCAATGACTTACTTTCAGTAACATTTTTTTCATTGTCAAGTCAACGCTAGTTCACCGACCCCAAATCCACGCCTATTTCCTCGCAGTAATTTTACTGAAAGTATGCACTCACAATTGTCGATCCCCTAACCGCTCAGGCCTAATTGTGCTTCCGACTGTACTGAAAATTGTCACTCAAACAAAAATTCTGCTGCAAAACCATTCGTGCAACTTCATTGTCATCACGTACAGGGGGCTAAAGGGTACATACACAATAATATCTCTAAAGTGCGGAAATAACGGGGTTGGGGGTAGTCGCATGGCTCACGTTAAGCGCGAACGGTACACCTCCGTCCTCCGACAACTAGTGGTAAATATTCAGCCCAGCAGCTTCTGGCTCCCCACTCATTAGCACTGTTGTGGTTAACTGCACTGTAGCTCATAAGCTCACATGCACCACTTTGTACTGGCTTCCTCTTGCTCCTTCCCAAAATTCTTCCGCCAAATCAATACAAAACGGACTCACGAATGGACAGCTATTTTATTGGCATCTGGTATAAACTGACGTTCACAGTGCATATTGACATCCGAAAACAGCTGAAAACCGTCATTTTTCATCGACCTCTATTCTGACCTGCGGAATTTGGCAATAGACCGATGCTGCTGGTAACAGTTCTCCACACGAGTCCACCAGACGTCGCATCATTTGACTCCGGTTCTCCTTCTTTTCCAACGCCACCTTCATCTCTAGGCCAAGCCAAAAGTTATGAACGCAAAAGTGCTCGAAACAAACCTCATGTATTAGTATTACGATCGCACAATTACCACCCATTATCGCCGCTTTCCTTGCTTAACGGACTGTGCCTCCAGAATTTTTGAGTTTTATACTGCCTTTTTTGATATCCAGTCTAGTTTTCGCTCATCTCCATTCCGTTATCACATCTATAATGATTATCATCTCCACCAGATAACTCTCTTGATTATCGAGTATCCCGGCCAACAGGCGGCGACAGCCAATGCCCTCCAGCCATATTTTGCGCCCGCGATACGGAACTTCCTGCATTCAAACACAGGACTGGTAATCAGCCACAGTAATATCTTTGCGAACCATTATCTAGCTTTGAGGTAAAGCGCTGTGCTCGAGAAATCACGTTGCCTGTTATAATCTTGTGGGCAAAACCACACTGCACTGTATGTTTGGTTTCCGTTTTCCGTGTCTGCACTGTGCCTTCTTGGCCCAATTTTGATCTTACCTTGCGCATGGCTCTCGTATGTCGAGAAATATACAAAAACAAATAAACCTTCTAAATTACTAAAGGTCGCTCTCATCCCCTCTCCCTTTGATTTATATTGTCCCTATTCCCCGTGCATCATCTATGTAAAAACTTGATCTTGCCTTGCGCATGCATCTCGCACACTGGTAGCTCAGTTGGTTCGAGCGTCGTGCTAATAACGCGAATGTCGTGGGTTCGATCCCCATAAAACTGGATATCTCAACTCGCATTTCCGCGATCGATTAAAATCGCGATTGCTGCTGTCTCCGGAACGGCTTGCGTACCTCATATTCCCCAACCGCAATGCTGACTAGGATCAAAAATGCGACAATGTAAATGAGAGCATAGAAGACATTCTTGGCTATCGTATTTAAGGAGTGTTCATACACATAATTTCTCTTATCTCACACGCCTCCCGGTACCGCTTACCGCCATCCGTATGTAAACATAATCACTGTCCTTGGAGTTCCATATCCGAAGCTTCCCAAATCTCCTCCAGATAGTTCGAGACAATTTTTTTCCGCTCTCAGCATGTGTTGGCAATTTGTCGTCAGCCACGTGTCCCATCCAATTTGCCTGACGTTCCGCCTGGCTTTCGCCGCGTCCATCCAATTACCGCATAACCACTGCTTGTCGTCTCTTCAGCTTAACGTTTCCGTCCATTACGTAACGCTCCCGACGTTTAGTGTCTCTGGCCATATATCGATATCCACCGTCGGGCTCCGTCCATGTTGTGGTTGTCTGAGTTAGTTGGACTTCCGTGTCCGTTGTCGATCACCTTACTAACTCACAAACTTGTGGAGCAGCGATTTCAGCGTCACAAAACCGATGGACTGCTCGACGCCAGCTTAAAACAGTTGAGGGTAAGTCGAGGAATAAAATCAAATCGTGGAGAGCGTCAAACATGTTGAGTCAGACGTCATAAGAATGGAACGATCTGAGACCAGTGATCACTGGCACAGAGAAAAATTGTACCAAGCCTACCCGGTTCGTTGTTCGGAAGAGAAATAAACCACGCATGTCCGGAAGCAAACATGACTGACTTTGAAGTACTCACTGGATTGTGCAAAACGGACTGCTGAATGATTCGCACTTTTGTATATTTTATTCCCATCGACTCACTATATTATTAGGACATACTCACACAATTCATTATGCTTCTGCGCTCTCGGGAACTGACGCAACTTCGCACGAGCGATCGAGATAGGATAAGATGTGGATTTTCGCTGGGGAAAGGACAACAAATTTTAGTAATATCAGGATGACATACTAATACCATTTCAAGATTCGGGATTCAGGAAACTAAAGAGCCACTCGAGCACCTACTGGACCTGACATCTCGTTCCTACTAGACATGCATGCACGGACTTGCGATCTGCTTTGTTATTTTCATGACTAGCTTGAACAGACGGTGACCAACCATGCGATGGTGACTGTGTGTTCAACTCGGCTAAACGAACGGTTCACCACAGCCGCTTGTTTTCAAAGATTAAAACTGACAGTTTTCTCACAGCTCCACTTTACAATTCCCCATTTCGACTTCATGTGTGCCACAGTTCAATCTTGAAAATGGCCATAGAAGTTGAGTGAATCAGCTCCTCCTCCTCATCGTCACCCGGAAGACTAACCAACGCATTATTGCTTGTCTCGAACGTCCCCGCCCACGCAACTTGGATGAATGACAATTTTGAGGTCCGGGAGTGAATTACACTCTACTGCTTTCGGATCACGGCTGGCCCCACGGGACAATGTCTGGCTGTTAAGCGGTTCGCTCGTTACGATTTATAATACTGGCAGAGGATGAATGCGAAGAACCCCTGGAGACAGGTCTCATGTAGCTGGCCTATGATTCTTGCACAATTATACGAATACCGTGCTGCTATGATTCAACCAACGAAACCTGTAAACTACCAAAGATGAATCTTACCGTGACTCACCAACAAAATAAATCAAACGAATTTAAAAGATGCAGCTTATTGTTAGCCAACATGAGTTTCAGATCGTTCGTTAAGCGGCAATATTCGACACAAATGCAACTGTCATTCAGTCTCGGGAGAATTCGGTATTTGGTCAGCGCTGCCGACGGCGGCAGTTAACCTGGTGAATCGTTGTTCAACGTCAACAGTGGATATCTGCCATCCAACAATCAGGCAATACTGAGTATTCAGCGTGATCATACCGATTAACTAACTTATCCTCCATCTGAAAAGAATCGCACCCGTCTCGGCAGGACCAGGCAAGCCGACTGATGGATGTAAAAGACGAAACACATTTTTTCCCTTGTGACCGTATGCATCAAAAGATCATCTTAACACCACCCTTAAGTCGTTTGTTTTCTGCCAGTCCCCGGAAAGGGAAGCATTCGCAAGCCCTGGAAACACTACTTCTGTCTCCCAGGACAATCACACAATTAGCTAAGCAGCCCAAGCAAAATCAAAAGCGAACTAAGAGATACACGAGGAAAGTGGACTCAAATTACAGGACGGACGATGAGGAAAGTTTGCAATGGAGCAATCTCGCCAGTACAAAAGGCGTGTGCTAAAGATATACGTGATCTCTTGAGCGCCATCTCACCAAAGCTGGCAGACACAAAGCAATACCGAAGGCCCGACTGTGATTACCAACTAGTCGACGTACAGAGAAGACTGCAGCGAGAAGCCCGAGCTCTGCTATGACAGGCTGCAAACATATAATGGATAACATAGAAAACAAAGACCGAGACCTTCAGGAAGTGACAGGATTATACGTGAGCTATCCCGTTCTTCATGTCACACACTACAGACATATGCACTCTATAAAAAAGATTTGCGTCTTCGAGACGATGCAACAGAAGAAAGATAAGTACAACTAGAATGTAGCCGAAGTGGAGTATTGACAGTTCACCTTCTCGAGCGGTCCACCCGACGGACTGCCAAATGCTCAGAGTCTTTACACAGGAAAAGGAGAGTAAGCGCAGAACCGAGTCATGGCTTGTTAGACTCACCACCTCGCCAATCGATTATAGTCTACCAGGTTTCCCACGTAACCTAAACTCCAGTGGAGAAAAAATCCTGTTTTGTCTTGTCAACCAAAAAATCCAGGAGTCAACCAAAGCTCGAGCATCACTGATCATTGTCCCCTCTCATCTAACTTCATTTCCGCTCCGGCCAATCAGTTCATCATACTTCCTGACGCAGCCGTCTTTCGTGGAGATGAACTGTCATATCATCAGGTCCACAACACCGGAGGATACTGGTTGTCAGAGGCGCATTAAAGATTACCCTTTTACCATACGGGGCCTTCAGTCTCTCCAGTGCCCAAAACCGATGGCACCAAAAAACTGTAGCCTGACAAATCTTTGATATCATCACATGAACTATAGCGGGGGGCTGTACGTGCGAAATGTAACACAGCATCCCCTGAGGTCTATAAAAATCCGTATTATATCGCTCAATAATCGCAGGTTGGCGTACCACCGTTATGTCCTTATCCGGGAAGATTCGAGACAATCTTCCCTGTGTACTGGGCGCATATCTATCTTCTTGCTCATCCAATTCCAAGAAAAAGGTAAACTAACCCAGTAGAGTAGAAGCATCTACTGGGACATCAAATTCCGAACTGATGCAAGTGCAACACAGACCTTCGATGCGCCTTGTAATAAACCACTCATCCCCGAAAGCAAGGTGGCCCCATGCACTTCGACCGAATCACGCAGTCTGCCTACCTCAGCAGAGCCCGCGTGCATACCAGCCTTTACATAGTGCGGCCGAAACAATGACGCACCAGCTCCTAGGGCCACCCAAACATAGGTTAACATCGTAGCTTAGCTTTCCCATAAGTCAGACAATTGTTAGCTGCATTCAGCAGATCACAATCTCTTATGAGTGACCCTCGCATTGGACGCTTTAGCCAAACAAACGTTTTGACTCCTGCCCTTCGTCTTTCATCGGCTCAGATCGACAACGTGGGGACCCTAAATACCAGAGCAGCCGTAGTCCGCTGGTGTTTCGTCGGTTTCGCGGAGCAGCGCGTATGATAAACAGGGGTTGACTCGTAATCTTGTACCCGCGGCTCTCTCTCTAAAACGCCGCAGCATGCATGAACAAGCGGGTTCGTCCCACGACTCACGAAGCTCAATTTAGCCTGTAAGAGATCATCCATGTAGACAACAAAAGCTAAGTGCCCCCCACAAATTTACTTTGATCTAAGTGACTTCGCAAATCTGTCGGAATAATAGCACTCCCATAATATCATCGATATTCAAACCACTAAATTCAAAGGGGGTGTTTGTAACTCGAAAGAATATCTGTCTCAGATCCAGGACTACACCCAAAGATGAGCTAACCTGCAGTATCACATGAAGGAGTATTACCTGATCCGGTCTAAAATCTGCGTGAATTACTACTCCCTTTTTCAAAGGCTCCGACGTACGTTTAAGAGAAATGTTCTTCCTTCAGCGAGGCAATTTTTCGATCAATCAGTAGGCCAAGTTCCTAACCTAGCCAAACGACCCATTCCACACCATAGAGCAGCCAAGAGTAACAACTCAACATTCGTGCAGACATCATCATAATTCGCGTCACACAATTACCCAATATCTCGTTCAGTATTCGATGGCACCAACAAATCTATCATCCTTAAGCAGCCCAAGTGGCCTACATCTGGGAAGCAACCCAAGCGTCATTAGAGTCGATACATCCCGTGACGAAAAGCAACGCTCCAAGAAGTCGAGCACGCTAGCAACTCGAGCTCCGACGGGGCTTGTTTCGTCTGATTCGACTAAAAGCTCGGTTTCTGAACGGTGCGCGTAAAAACCCCACTAAAGCCAAGGATTCATTAACCAGTCCCAAAGTCCGACTCTTGCTAGGAGAGTACCATTTGAGTACACTACATACAAAAATAGTGCGACGTATTAAAGCCGCCGCTGGATCGTTACGAGATAAAATAGACTTGAATGCTCCAATTCTGCATTGGAACTTTTAAATACAGATCCAAGGAATAACAAATCAGAGCAACTAGCCACTCGCGCCTCGCTCGTGAATGCTAAGTCGAGGCGACGACCGAGAACTCTAATAACGAAAAATATGGTACATAGAACTGAGACGAAAGTGCACGGTGGAGGCAATTTCGGGAATGGTTAGTGCAGAGTGGCCTTCGCGCAACAACTGGGAGCAGGACAGTAATGCGGTCTAAGACAACTTATAAAACAGAATGAAAGTCGCACAGTATATATATGAAGGAAATATCATGTGTTTGGTCCGTGGGTAATCCGTGACTGTAATTAACTCAGTCTAGATGCAGAAGACCTGAGTTAAAGCAGGTCACATTATCCATAGCGAGATGCAGAACATAAGTTTCTAGTTACCAAGAGCGAATCCGAAAACTGCCGATGACACTGTTCTCGTATTGCTTAATCACATCGCATTATTCTGCCATAAGATGCGCTGGCGAAGCCACTATTACTACAGTGAAGTACCGGAGAAGCCAAACAGTTTTGATGAAACCGCCAAGTGTAGAAAAATTGCCTCGACCAAAAAACCTTTAGACAAACAATAATGCAGGAAGCATTTTCTGGCTTAATTAGCCACGTTCCGACATAGAATGGAGCATAAGCGGTATTGTTTGATTGACAGTTTGTTTGGCCATGGAAGAGAAAACTAGGACTGTATACGATCTAAACATTCATGTACACACAACAGACTTCGCACTTCACATCTCCCTATTGCAAACAAACTAACCCAATGATTTGCAAAATAAAAAGCGTGCCCCTCCTAGCACACGAGATTGCTGCAGTGGGGGATCGAGCTGTTTGGTCTGCAAAAAAACTCCTCCTCGGAAGAAAGAAGGTTTTTCCAAGGAGAGTGGCCAGGATCTCGCTGGTACAGCTTGACAGAGAAAACGATACTAGTGCTCACGAAATGAGACTACATGCTCATGGAAGTTTTAGTCAATGGTAGCTAGAGTTGCACAATCAGTCAATCAAAGATATTCGAATAAACAACGAGTATGACACGAATACACAAACCTTATTTGAACAGTGATTCCGCACCAGATCCAAATTACAATGGAAAATTTAAATTCAGTGCAATCGTAGGGATGACGTGACGCTTGGACCTAATAAATCAAGATGAGATTCGGAATAATGGCGCTGTGTGAACTATCTATGATAGACAATACTTCTGTTGACTGAAACACAGAGCAACAACAGTCCGACCGACGGAAATAAAATCAAGTCAAATGACCAACCTTAGAGCAAATGATAAGCTGGAATATTGAAGAAAAGGACTTATCTCACTAGTGGCAGTCTGTGCTTAATTTCCACTCGAATGTGGAAATGATGTCTTATTATAACATTTCACAGCACCTGACCGATGCTTCCGATTGCATCCTTGGGATACACTCAGCGAATTAAGACACGCGAATTGATTTAATCGACTATTTCGACCGGAAGATAGGATGTTCATGGAGTACGCCCGTTGACATCTAGCATCCTTGACTTTGATCTGTCCTCAGCATCTAAATGCACAAACTTAGAACCAGAAAAACTTCTCAGGCCCACTGTACAAATTGGGCGTATGGAGAGTCATGATAGGCTTTTTCGGCAAATTTAAAACAACGCGACCCAGGGTGTGGTAAGGCATAGGACAGTTTAAAAGGTACGAAAGGCAACCAATAGAAGAAGACATTCAAGCGAAAAATCTCTGAGCGGATAAAAAAACTCGAAAATCGAGAGATCAACTGTGTCCGACACTTCATTGAACATCCTGTTTGGCTTTAATCGACTCCAGTAAGGGAACGAGCGCGAACGCAATGACGTCTGTCATGTCCCGTTGCGAATCAACACTGTTCGGTTCGCAAGTATATGAGTTAGTGTGCGCAAAAAACCGTGTTATTCCTTGCTTGCTTACCGTGCTGCGAGCTGCTCGATCCACCAACAACAAGAACCCTTCAGCTATCATAGGGACTCATGCTGTTTGCACCTATTTTCACAAACAGCGAACGCCGCTACTCCGCAACTTGATCATAGCCTAGCCAGAACAGGAGACAACTATGGGCATCCGTACGGTCCCATCCCCGACTGAAAGCTTGAAATATGGCTTACACCGAGTGTTCTGTATTTAGGCTAGTACAGACAACATGGAGCCTCAAACGGCGCAAACTAGCAGCCGCCAGACCCCACCTCGAACGCCCATGAAAGGGCCCGAAAGAACTTATTCGCGGTATTCTGGAAAGGCAGTGCAGCTGCACCCCCCGGTCATGAAGTCTCCACCTTATGAATTGCCAAGGAGGCTTTTTCACTGTAGGCGTTCCGTGTTACCCAAATCAAAGAGAGCCATGCCACTTCTCTTAATCTATCTGGTGATGCTTAACGCAGTCATGCTCCAAAGGATAATAGATTAATTTCTTTTCTCGAACAGCAGTGTGGCACTCCGTGTCAATCAGCGCTGTCTCATGAATAATGACGTAGCGACAGTGTGAAATACCCTAGGAACAAACAGCCCCTGCGTTTTGCAAAACCGTTTACGGGAATCACATATTACGCAGTCAATGATTACACGTCTTACAGTTACATCATTGTATGCAAGAGCATAATCGAATAAGGAAATAAAGAGGAGAGAAGTGAGCAAGATACACGAAGAAGAATTCTAGCGTTCAAAATCTGTGATCAATGTCTAATGGCTAGTTCTTTCATCGCGTATAGGAATGACGTGCATTTGTTAGTCTGCTTGGATCGAAACCAGGATTTAATGATTGATCGTTCTTAACAGCCAGCATGGTTCGTGGAAGTATCAACGGGATTGAACAGAATCGAGCGACT
>LUCM01006565.1:0-11658 GCA_008360955.1 Fasciolopsis buskii
TTCATGTTGGACATTGCCGGCCAACACGACGCGGTGTCAATCGATCGTATTAAACCTGCCACCATGGAATGCGGGTCTAACGACCGGCTCCTTTTATGTGATGAGTCCCGTCAACCTGGTCAAGCCCAGCCATTGCAAGCGCCGCTCGCAGAGCCTTCCGATAGAGCTGAAGCCACAGCGCCGTCAATTACGCTGAAAACGGATATGCGAAGCAGCCGTAGTGGCCGCAAAGTGCAGCACGACGTTCGTTTTCCAGGTATTGTTACTATTTTTACGTCAGATGGTTGACTTCTCTCCGGTTGTTGGTGCGAATCCCTACCTAACATGATGGATTGTTTGTCGCGATAGTTTATGAGCCAATGTATATGCCACCCCACTATGTTACACTAACAAAGGCAGCACCGAACGTTGTAAGATGCCCACAACCAAGTCGAACATCCACCGATATTCACAAGCACCGTTTCCGCAAGTTTGTCTTTGTCTTACCCTCTCTCAGAGGAATTCCAGGTCCGAGACGATTACACTGACTCTGGCTCGACATCCAGCGTTCCCATGGTCGACACCCGAGGGTAGACACTCGTCTTGAATCCCCCCTGGCAGGGATTATAGACTAGGGTGAGATCCTTGGGTGTAGGCCGCGGTAAGATCCATCATTTTGACCAACGCACATCGGGCGGGCAGCTCGGCTGCAGCGGTGTGCGGGCGCAGCTGGGTCGGGGAATCACACCTCCTACGTTCACCTCCTAGTGTTGTTTTTCAGGTTGGGTGTCCTGCGCGCGGTTAGCTCCCAACAAATTACACTCACAGTACAACTAAAGAAGCTGCCCTTTTTCTCGATCGCCGATCGATACTACGACATCCGGCTTATTCTGCATGGCTCCAGTCGAAGTAATTCGCGAACGGTCCTCCAGAAGGGGGCCCTTGTGGCGAAACATGGAATTTTTCCTCCAGATCACTTGTTCAATCGAACGTTGACCACCGAGCGCGGTCGCCATTTCCGCGTTACTCACGCATAATTTGCTCGCATACTCCTGTCAAAGTATACTCAACCTGCTACCGCTTCCGACTGTATTTTCCCTGTACAGGTCAAGTGTGAGGGTTGTCAGTATTGCAGTTGTATAGAGCCGAATACGAGTGATGCATAAGTGGTCACAACGGTGAAAAGCAAATAAACATAATACCAGATCCGCGTTAAGAAAATCGGTCTTGCTCTTCATTTTCCTCCGCGCATCTGGCGACTCATCCTCTCGCGGCCATCAAGCAATAATTCACTATTATCCACATCACTGGTTTACTCTACTCCGCACATCCAAACGGATTTTTTTTATTTTCTTGGTTGCAAGAGCCCCCATACAGTGCATCAGCTTTAGCTTTCAACCCTATTTTGGTGTTAATCGTCTGTTTTCTTCCTCCATTCTTTACCACAATCGTTTCAGCTAAGTTTGCACTATTTTCAACGGCAACTCATGGTTTATCCACTCTCTGTGGAGCAGATTAACTTCCGCGAACACTGTATAAACTTGTAAAATTTTGAACACTTCTGCCACATGTTGACACTTGCCGCAGTCCTCCAGCCGAGATTTACGCCTGCGATATGCACTGTTGATTTCTCTTAACGCTGAGCAATGTGCTAAATATTACTTCCGTTAATTTGCTGATAACTCTGTCATCTTAACGAATCTCTTTTCGCCTCCAATGTTTAATAGTGAGCCTCGGTAGGTTGTATTATACCGTTGAAACGCTTGACCTTACAGCCAAATATGTCCCTCGAATTTTTCGAGAATTACGCCACTTCTCACTTGTTTTCTACATGAAATATGTGGCTTTAACTGTGATAGCATAAGGTCAGCGATCTCACGGGACTTTATCCTATTTTTTAGACCACGGTGGATTACTCAATTGAACGTTTGCGTCATGTTCAAATGAATTACCATTATGGAGTTTCCGGGGTTAGCAGCCGTTGTGGTTGCATTAAAGCAGGCAATTATGCACGTAGTGGTAGTAACCTTCTGAAAGGAACCAAGTTAGCCGTTGATAACAAGTTTGTTGTCCGTAAGATATCCCACGAGCTGTGCTTAATCAAGCGCTCCACAATCCCGGAGACATTTGGAGCATGGTTGAGGGGGCAATACTTAGCTGAACTGAGCTATGGTTTGCAGCGCTGTTTAATACCTTTCCGGCTTGGTTCGCAAGTTCGCCATACTATAAACCAAAGGAATGGCATAATTTATTGCGCTCTCAAAGGTTTTCGTATATTGTTTCCAGTCAGGAAGCCCTCGTTGCCCAAATTTTACCCGTGTCCGTTTTCTCATCCAAGGGTTCTTCGCATGATTTTCCTTTCCCATTCACCCATTTGGTCAAGTGTTGTTATTTTTCTCCGTTTTTGTCATTTTCTTCATTGTCTAGTGCTGTTAAATACTACTGTTTGTCATACGGGGATGGCCGAAGATCACTTGTCTGGGTGCAGGTGACTTGCCCAAAGCTGCTGAAAATGGAATCCACTATGATCTTTGCTTATTAACGGTACCATCAAACGTGCCCGAGGCCAAAATAGTGTTTTGTAACACATCTAACCCACAAATCTTCAAGGTGGATTTGCGACCATTGCATTGCATTGCCAGGCAAATTTTTCCCTAATTTCCGGGACAATTTTGATGCAAACCAATCTTAGAATGAATCAGTAGGTTGAAGACACAAAGCCAGAGCAGGCCTGAGACGAAACGGTTCAAAAGTACAAACGGAAAGAATGAGAAACATAAAATGCAGGGAAAGCCAATTGGACTTTATTGCAGCACAGCGATCAAAGCTCCAAAGGAAATAGTGATGCAATTACTGACACGAAGTAGGCGGGGCACCAAAGGCTGCCAAAAGAAAGTTGGCACCTCACAGTTGCTTTGAGCCCGTGGTCAAGGACGAAAAAACCCCGAAAGAAGATAGGCAAAATGCCGCGGACATATTCTGAGTGGCTGGCCTGCCTCCAACAGCAGCGGTTGTCGATTATCACTAATCGGCCCTATGGTGGCTTTAAAAGTATAACAGACAAGGCCGATCCTGGTAGAATTCCCAAGTATGTAATGGCAGGACCTCCTATTACCCCAAACTTCAAGTGGGTGCTTACGAGCTACAGCGGATAGAACGACGTAACTTGGGGAAAATGTTAAGCCACAGGCAGCTGCTCCGAAGTTTACCCTACATTGTAGTTGCTCAAGACAGGTCAAACTACTGAAACAAAAAGCTATAAGGCTGACAAACCGCGTTGCTGGATTGATGAATTTCGAAAACAAGGATCAGTGAATCCCTGGCAAACGATAGGTCATATGGTCTAAAATTACAAAAAATTGCAAAGCAAGGATCGCTACATATCAGGCTCTAAAGCCGGGACCGAAATATATAGGGCAGATAATTGCAGGTTAGAAGCAAGAGTAAAATAAATAGAACAAATTGCCATGCCCCACAAGCCTGGAATAACCAGTGATAAAAGTCACCCAAACGTTTAAGCTAGCCCTCCGCTGAAATGAACCGCAAGATTGTTCCAATGGGCGAATGGACTGACCGTGACGATTTGGGTTTTCCACTGACCCAAAGTCGAGTCCGACGGCCCCTCACGGCGCCCCCTGTAAACCGAAGACTTCTGGGACAAAATCTTGGTGCCCCCGGGACACCGCCTTCGATGGGAGAACAGAAGTAATTGCTGTATACACAGAAAGTGATTAAGCAACGCAAGTGAAATATGCACGATATACCAAGGCTTGCAGTGTATAAAGTAAGTAGATTGAACTGGAATCCAGGACTGCTGAATTGCATATAATCGCCATTACAAGAACCCGGCGTAAAAGTAAGTCCAAGAAAGGGCGCATGAGGAACAATGCGACGTGAAAGGAAGACAAAATGGACGGTATTATGGGAGGCGGAGCAGCCATGTTTTTGAATCAGGACCCTACGCACCGGGGCGTCGTTTGCAGTACACTCGAAAAATGTGCAAGTTTCCGGATAAAGCGACATGTATTATATGTGTATACATATCTCCAGCTGCCAGTATATTGCAGGATACAGAATCGTAGGGTCAGCTGCGGGCAGTAATTGCCAAAACCAACGATTTTTATTTGTTAGAGACTTCAACCTTCCGGACAACCACCGGAGAAAGAAAGCGCCTTGGGGTGGGTTCCGACAGAAACAGTCCTGAGTTGATCGCCTTTTGTACTTACCCGGCATGTAAAACAGATTACTAGGTATGTAGCAGGGAAGTATCTCTCGATACCATGTTTGGTGGTCACCAGCTAATAGAAGGGTGTAAACGTCAGCGTCGGGGAAGTATCTAGGCAAAAGTGATCACAAGGTGATCAGGTTTGTGCTTTTGGTGCCGAGTGAACTGCAGCTACAGCTGCTGTATCCCTGTCCTGGTTACCGTAAATCCACAGCACTACGCAGATGGACGGCCATAAGGCCAGGACCAATCAAGCTGAAGAAGAGTTTGTCCCGATAAAAGCATTCGTCAACTATCGCGATGGCGGCCAAAAATGAAGCCGCCACTAAGAAACCAGGGGAGATATGTGTAACGTATGAACCCTATGGCAACAACCGGAAGTAAAAAGCTACAGATAAGCGCACATTAAGGCGCAGGCTCTCCAACGAAAATGATGGTACCAGTCTGAGCATAATTTAGCAAGGAAGTTCAGCAACAACCCCAAAACCTACCACAGGTATGCCCAATCTAGAAGAACAATTAGATTATCATTCCACGGTAGAGACTGGATATTCGCCAATCGCTGACCAGAATTGCGAAGGTAAAGTCATATTGGATACTTCCAATGGAACCTTCCGCTTGCTTGTTGAATCCAGTGCCACACAGGAAACTCCTGAAATTGTCAGGATCCCGGGATTTCCAGAGGTCATTGCAATAGAGTAATAGTCCATGACGGAGTCAAGTGCGTCAAATACGTTCACAGCTACCGTCCAGGATGAAGTCAACCTGACAATCCCTCGAACAATATTTAAAATAATTCCATTCAAAGTCTTCTGTGCATCCCCCAGGGAGAGAAAAGGTCCTCAAGCAAGGAAAACTGAGACAGCATTTGCAATACAGAGGGGTGGACCGAGACACTGGCCGGAAAAAATACAGACAAGCGAGTCTGACCTGAATCTCATGGGGATGCCTGGAGAGAATAAACAGAAGGCTAATACATGGGCGCCCAGTGAGTCCCACCGCTGTTTTAGCAGCACGGCTGGGATTCAAGGTGGAAAAGCTGTGCTTCACAATTCTCTTGCCTCTTCTGGATGAGGTACCGAAGCACTCAGACGAGGAACAACGGGCTAAAGTGTACTACATGGAATTCAGCGAGGCTTTTGACTTAATTACCCGCGGTCAATTGGATCACGAAATTAAGCACCTGGAATAAAATGGTCAATAATTGGGTAAACATTTTTCGCCAAAGAAAGACGTTTGGCGGAAGGTTTGGGGTGAACTGCCGTTTACCCCCAGACTTACATCCTTTCTCGTATTCACCAAAGACCTGTATATGAGCATGCGCAACCCATGCTACCTCTTTTGTTGATGCCGTCATAGTACCAGATGCAAACTCAGAGGAAGACATCAAGGCAGTCGAAGCCCTGTCACGCTGGTGGAATCTCGTATTTAGCCCGGCCAAGTGTCGAAGGCTGGCTTCTGAAACATAGAAAGGAGGAAGTAGAAAGAATAAAGTGATGAAAGCTTTTTCTCTCAAGGATCTGAGAGTAAGTACTATGAATAACTCCACCCTGCCAAACAGTAAAATGGTAAAGCAAACAAGTCCAGGGGAGGGCCTTCAGGCCCAGATTAACGAAAGCTCACAGAGGTCAGGAGGTATTTGAGTCCCTAAACGACATTATCGCAAGACCACTCCTTAAGTCCGACGTTCAAGCCTAGGCACCATGTCCGCAAATGGGTGTGGGTTGTCTGGAAAATGTATAGAAACCGGTGACCAAGACGATGGTTGGCTAAAGGCTTGAATGCCAAGGGGTAATACGTATAAATTTGTCATTTTTTTCTATCAGACGCCGCATGTACGGTGACAAACTGAGACCTCCAAAATATTGAAAGGTATTTTAGACATAAAACGTTAAGAATTTTTCATTCTGTAACCAGACATGAGCATCAGGGAGTTTGACTTAAGACCGCACTGTCACCACAAAAGCTTAAGATGCGAGCTAGGTTTCCGCTGAAAAGGTTGATTTAACTGTGGAGCCGATTGCTAGAACACGTTGATGGCAATAAATTCAATTTAAAAACTATCCGGATGGTTGTTGGCGGTGTTATATACATAGATGGAACAGCAAGCTTCAGGTGTGAGCACAGAAATTATCTGCTAGATCTGAACATGTACCTGGTATTTGCCTCCCAGGAACAAAAGCACGTAGCTTTGGAAGTTGCGGACACCGGTCTTGGAGCATCAGTGGAAGCCAAAGTTACGTCGTGAACTGAACCCAGTCAAATAATGTCTTTCTTGCGTACCGGTATAAGGATAGACGTCGTCCATCGTTGTGGAACAGTACCGCATAGGACTTTAGAATGAACATGTGGCCTGATAGAATTGATGTATCCCCCACCAGTTGAGAAGACAGCGGTGAGTAAAAATTCTGGTCCGGGTTGGAAGACGGCCCATGGTTTCAACGGCATCAAATGTATTTCTTTTGCCAAGAAGTGGACCACTGAAAATAGTTTCGGGGTCAAGCAGAATGAGTGCAAAACTGAACGGTCACTGTCAGTCGTTAGATATGAGATAATACTTGCGAAATGCCTCAGCAATTTCTTGAGGGTTGTTTAGATGAGTGCTATTGTAGGTGACTTTTGGCAGGAGTCTGGGAGGGTCCAATATGCGTAGTTTTCTGTCTCAATAAATTTGCAAGTTCCATTTGTGGGTCAGAGTGGTTGGCAGCGGGCAAAGTTTGTTTGTTCCATAACAATAATAGGCTATTGACCCTAAAATTCCCAATAAAGTCTCCAGTCCCCGGAGGGGTTTCCGAAGTTTGTCAATTTTGCGACCTACCTGGTCGGGGAAGTTCCTTTTGGTGGGCATCGAGGGGGTCTGGATCCATGTATTACAACCAGGGCACTCGCGCAGCAATAAATAAAGCCAGTCGATTGTCAGTGGCAACTTCATTGATAGGAAATGGAGAGGCAATTACAGCTGCCAAACAAAATAGGCAAGCAACTCCAACATGCTCTAAAGCACGGCCCGGTGGTTGCATATGGGCAGCTACTTTTGGAAGATATTAAGTACGTTCAGCTGACGGGCAGATGATCATATTCAGGGAAACTATCTTCAGCGGATGTGCGGACCTGCGTTAAGTCTATCGCAGAAATTAGATCTAGAGTTTTTCGTTTCCCCGTCGAATCGAATAATTGTTGTACTCTGCCTCCAAATAATTGTCAGCAAAAAGGGAGAGCAACTGGAAGCAATGAAGGTGAAGCCAACAAATGCTTTCAACATTGAAGTCGCCCGCAGCGATTCTGGGACCTAGTAAGTTGGAAGTGTAGTCAAATACGTTAGTTTTCAGTTGGAAATTCTGACGATGACCTGGTGAGAAATGTACGCACGCATTTAAGAGGATTTCGCGGCCAATATCACCCCGAAGCCCTGTGGAATTTCGGAGAAAATTTGGCTGAGGTTCTTCATTTAATGAAGTTGAATTGCAGACATACAATTGGCACCTGCTCTCATCGTATGTCGGGCAACCTTCTCCGAATGATTCCTACCTGAGGACGTTAATTGCATTGTCTGAAGTATCATCGCTGAGCCATGAATCAGCAATTAGTAAGAAGTCACAATTAGAGGCCAGGTTGTTGTATTTTTCTTATTTATGGAGCGAATACTAAGTGGAAATAGGGACGACTGCTCAGCAGAGTTGCCGACGGGAGATGACGAGGAGTGGAATGAAATGGGTGAATGGCAGCAACAACAACGAGTGTATGAAGGGCACTGCATTGTGCCGGATTATTTGATTCTGCTCCTGAGATTAAAAGTAAAGACGTTAGTTGCTAGTTGTTGGTTGTCGCATGTGGCGTGGGGATTTCGGGGGCCAATGTAACCAGAATGGACCAAGAAGCCTGCATGGGGGAATCCATTTTTCTGATGAAAAGCAGTACATTTCGCGGCTTTGGCATTCCAGAAACACTAGTTTTTAATCTGCCGGGAGTACTTTTTACTTGCTTTGGCCCTTCATACTTTCCACTCCCTTACAATATTTACAGATCGTCAGCAATACCCATCTAACAGCAAACGCAAAGTACCATCACGCGGTGTGCCCAACCAGTTATCACCGGCGAACAAAATGCATTACATGCTTAGGCTACTGCAAAACATGGCTTCTTAGAGCTGGATAAGCAGTCAAGTTCGTGAACCATAAACTGTACCTCAAGAACTACTTATTGTTTATTTGGACAAATGTAGGCCTGAGACAATCGCCAACACATTCCATCCAAACGGAATTGGCTGATCAGCCGAGTGCTTTCTATTAATTTACCCAAGAAGGAACTACTTAATAACGTCAGCATCTTCATTCAAGGATCTACGGTGACTTCTGTATCTGCAGCATGGGAGGTCGACGTTTGTTTGGGACTGAATAGATGGACAGCAACCAATACATACCAGTGCCTACTGCAATAGCGCAGAATTAGAGAAATAATGCACGAACAATTTGGGGGACAAAATCCTATCTTTAATGACTGAAAGGAACGGAAGGAAAACGGAGTGAGAAATCAGAGTCATCGATTCTGCTGGGGTGGGTACCGTGTAAATAAGAAGGAAGATGTCTATACATGTTTATTGGTTGGCCTGACCAACGTGAATTTTTTCAGAATCGTAAAGGATTTAACACTTTACGCAAGATTCTCAATATGAACCGGATTCACAAGAAAGAACAAAGAACATGGACGAGGAATTTCTGGAAACCTGATGGATAAACGGTTGGTGGCTAATAAGATAGTGAAACATGGAAGAGGAATTTAACGGTGAGAAAAGCAGGCTGGACTGAACGGCTAACAAATTTGTCACCATTTTTGTTTCCCTCGCATCTGATTAAATTCAAATACTGCGCGGAACCGGAGGACAAGGGTAACTTCTATGGCTGAGGTGTAAGAATAAAGGACCGGTGTAAAGACGTATGGTTTGTCTGGCAGCTAATTATCATTCAACGTTGGTTATGGATCCGCAGAACGAACGGATAATGTATGTGACTAGTTTTGGGGAGCCGCGGTGGTATCCAGAAGTAAACGAGATCTTTTTCAAGGCTCATTTGGACTTCATGTGTAACTCGACACTTTGATGATGCAATTAATGTGGCGTATCAATATGCGGCGTAGCAATCAAAGACATCTGGGCAAATGCGGCGATCAAAACGACCAGCTCATTAAGTTTTGGTCTCACGAAGCGCACAATTAAGCAGACAACCGAGAAAAAAGGAAGGGAGGAGAGGAAACCTAGGAGTTGTGCCCCCCTTGGAATTTTGCGAACCTATTGCTTTCTACCAGCAGAGCAAATCTCAGAGTGATCAGTATAGTGTAACGTTAATGTACACGGGAGCCATATTGCAACAGCAGCAAAACTGGGCGAAAAAAGCATGATTATGATTGTAAAATGGAGTCTGGTCTAACACGATGTCAGAATTAATCCGAAAAGAAATACAACTCAAGAAACGGCAAGCAGGTTCTTAGAGTTGGTGTGGTCAGGGTGTTTTATCTATATTTGTCTTCTCTTGCCAGGGGAAAAGAGTTTAAGACTGGCCTTAGAAAAGAAGACTGTGAGTAACAAGCAAAGCCTGCAAATGATAAGAAAAGCTAATATGAAACGTCAGAAATTGAGAATGCTTCATTATCGGTATTGAGTAAATGGAACAGATAAAACAGATAGAATTCGCAATAAAAAGCCGACTATAGAGGAAAGTATTCTGGATCGATAAAGTAGTCAGAACGGCCAGAAGCATGATTCCTGGCCCGAATGAAGTTGACCAGTAAAGCACGGCACGACACGCCAGAAATAACCTTTCAACACTCTGGATAGCGCCTGGAAACCCCTAGGCAACGTGTAATATGATTTGATGCAAAGCCCGAGGGGGAATGCGAGTATTCCACTAATTCTGCGGTAATATTCAGGGGTTGAAGGGTTCTTGCAAAGCGGTCATGCCTGTGCAATTGAGCCCCGGTAGCTATCCAGCCAAAGGTAGTCAAAAATTGGGAGAAAACTCTATGTGAAGTGGGCAATTGATGAAAAGGAATTAATAAAAAGCACTTGCCCTGCTATTCAAGCAAGTGCGATGGCTTCCGCAAGCTTTCTGGGGACTGCTGTCAGGCGCGACTGAGACTCAATCCATGTTTAAACGCATCAAAGGTGCGCATCGCCGGGGCAAAATTTTGCCGGGAAGCAATGGTGGGCGTCCTCGTATGGCTGGGTTTCTCAAAAATCAAGAGGGTTATATGGTGAAGATGAAGGTCAATATGGATGTAATAACGGGATGGAGATGAATCAAAACCAAACTGGACATCATATGAGGTGGATTGAGAGTGGTGATTAACAACATTCAAGGGTCAGAATAATGCTGAAGATGAAAAAGCGGGAAACTTTAAAGGTTGCATCAAACTACTTACGGGATGAAATTATGTGAGGAAAAGTGGATGGCGACATTGGAATTCACGAGTTTGGTCACTGGACTTTGCGGCTGGGAGCGGACTGTGATATGTGGCGGGAAGAAAACGAGGGTGTGTAAGAATTACAGTCAATCTTCAAATACACTTGCCACAAATGACCTGTGTGTTGTCCTTGTTTACTATCGGATATTCAGGCGTTCCGTTAAGGTTGGGGTATGGAGGTTTGGGGATTGCGTGGCATTTTAGTTGTGTTAGTAACTGTTTTGGCCAGTCGTAATGGCTTGGTTTGGTTTTTCTTAGGGTTACGCGGCCCGGTACTAGAGCGCCATATCCGGGTGGCAGCTTCCTAACAAGAATAGGCAACCAGCGCAAAGGATGGAATGGGATTTTCGGCGAGAGTATGCCTTGCAGCCGTGGTCACTGGTGAGTCTGGAGAGGAGATGGAGAGAGAGGGCAGTATGAAATTTGCTCCAGCTGGTGGTAAGGTGATTAACCAATAAATACAAACAGCGATAATAATAAGTTTCTTACAAATTTTACAGTTTCCTGACGGTTATCTTGAAATACACAGAAGGTAGTTTCGCGTTGACGGGACGTGTGCAACGAACATCGTCTGTTTACTCCCTATAGGGCACATGGCTTAGTCAGCCCTAGGTTGCATGGTCCTTATTTGTAGCGCGTTCCGCTTTCATCTTTTGACAGCTTCGCAGATGTGGAATACAGTGGTCTGATAGGACAGCTAGCGCAAGGGTTAGGGGAGAAAGTCACTGGTTATTTTGTTTGTGGAACTCGTTTGGTTTGCGGGACTAGGATGCATGCTACGGGGATTCGTTTGCAGCTGATCATGTAATCTACCGCCAATTTTTAACTCTTCCAAATGTCAGGAAAGGGCACAACTAACTGGGTTGCGGATGGCAGCGTGAGCCGGATGATAGGAAAAAATTTGCCACGAGACGTCCTAGAGGGGAAGGGAGGGGAGGAAGATGCATGGGAATATTGGGATCAGTAATTTGTGTTTGAACAGGTTGATAGCAATTTGT
>LUCM01006566.1:0-92789 GCA_008360955.1 Fasciolopsis buskii
GGATTGCTCCGAAGTGTCCAGAACAGACATTTCATGGAACACTGTGCTTTTACTACGGATGACAGTGCAAAGAGACCAGGGAGTAAGTGATTGATATCCCGACAACTTTTCATTTTTGTGGGCGAGGGTAACCCGTCTATTCTTTCATGGGTACTGGTCTAACTTTTGAGCTAAAAACATGTTGCCAGCTGGTTCTAACTTCCAAGGTTCATTTACTTTTGTGTAAAGCTCATTCATTTGCCTAGCGTTGTCCATTGCACCCCACTAATCGTCAAATATTCGAATAAGTTGAACCACCTGAAATGCCTCTATTTGTCGGTAAAAAGCACTAACACTTGACATGGGCACACTGAAGTCTTTGCCAAGAGTACACAATATACAGTCATTCCAGAAACCCATCCAACAGGCTTCACCTGAATATCTTCCCCTTCTTATGTGCAACAACGTACGAGAACAATTACTTGTATTTGTATTCATTTCATTCACTAAGAATTGGGGTGAATCCTTTCATAATGAGCGGCAATCTTTGCTAAACAGCAAATAATTTAGAAAAACTAGTCAGCATTATATTTTAGTACCCATGTGTATCACAACTATCTGCATTCATATCCATTGGGCAGATAGCTCAAAATATAATAACAAGGCAAGAAATGTCTGAAAAGAATCAGGATTGAAACTCCGCAAGGTTTTCGTATTGAACATCCGGGACACAAATAGGATATCACGCGATTTATATGAAATTGAATTAACACCAATCTAATAAGAATATTATGGCCTTCATTTCTGGTACAATTAAAAAGAGATGCTTACGGGAGTACCATCATTCATTCATACTGCGTGCTTACTTAGAATCAGCTGAATATCTTTGTCATCAAAATAACGAGAACTTTCCTCCACGGTGTGTATTCTCTTTGAGGCTATTGTAAGACATTTCTAATTTTTCATGCAACGGTAGACAATCTGTAAAGAAATAGGAAAACAAGACAGCTTTACCAAAGAATTTCATCCTAGAGATTGTCGTTTGGTAAATGACCCCATATCAGCACATGTCAGTCAACCATCAATGAAATCTTAGTGAATATAATTAACTCTGTGGCCACTTCCGGTTGTGATTGATTTCTTCCATGGAACCATGTTCATTATGCAGGTTGTCAGCTTAGTATGACTTAAACGATGGCCTCGTTTGATTCAGAACACTGGAAAAAAGTAGCCAAGATTTGTAATTGACCGAGATTTTTATCGGTGCCTTGTTCACCGTGCAGTGGTAGTCAATGATCTTACCGTTTCTTGTTCATTGCTTTAATTTCGCCATGACAACTCTGAACATTGCTGCAGCTCGTTCAAATGCTTTGATTTAAGGTAATCTTTGATGCAAATCAACAACATTTCTATTCAAAATAATTTCTGTTCCTGATCACCTGTGATTGCTAAATCCTAATTTACTTAAAATATCCAATTATTGAAGGTTTGGCTTTCGCCTAAGAATTCAGGAGTAATCCTGAGTAGAAGGTTTGATAAAATGGACCTGTTTTGGACAGACGGACTTGTTACCATTTATGAAGCCATATTAGTATAAATCCTTCGAGGAGCGTTTGAGTAAATTTTGTTTTTCATGTTTATTTGGGTTTTTACTTGACAACCAGGGTCATTCAAGCTCAACTGACCTTATCACAATCTGCAAACAGATACTGCAATGAAAAATAGCAAGTAAATTCATGGTATTTTTTTGATGATTAATTAAACTTTCCAAATATTAGAATCTGCAAAATATTGGCAGGGCAAATTTTCGAATACGTGTAATCGGTGACACTTATGTGCATAAATAAGTAAATACATATTTACAAATGTAAGCATAATCTCAAACGACGTCTCTGTCAACTGCACGATATATCTGGTGGATTTGATAATTAATTGAGGTGCCTGTTGAAACGACTGCCCGGAGGATATTGAGCTTGGATGTCCAAAGTGTAGACACAACACTTTTGCACCGCCATCATCGAACCGCTAGCGACAGTACACTGCCTTCTTCCTTTCTCTCGGTATATGTATGTACACTAAGGTACAGATGCCACCGACTATGAAGCAATCGAAAGTTTTTCTTGGTAGTAGTCTAGGGTCTAGATATGTACCAGTAAACATCGTGAATTTATTTACAATCTTTAATTATTACATCCTCTAGCAGACTGTACAGTGGTCGACTAAACACGAGTGGTCCTGGATGTTTGGAAGGATCTTAGGATTCATTCAGCTTATTGGTCATTAATGTTTGACAAAATTAGTTTTTATCAAATATTCAGTTCACTGTTGCACAAGTATTTGCAGACAGATAGCCATTATATAACACTTGGGATATTTTCTGCTAACTATGGTCCAATAAAATCGTTGATAATGCACATAGAAATTTTCATTTAGAAGAGAGCTTGATTTGCATCCACTTTGACCTTGTGCCAAGATCATGCAAACGCACAAGGTTAATGTCTTACTTTACTATCGTGATAATGACGCAATGAACTAGAAATAGAGAAACTGTTTTATACCACGATGTACATGAAAATAAATTGATTAAAAAGCCTCATAGTTAATCAACTTAGGAGCCTTAAATTAAAGAAACCTACGATCTTGTTTACAGAAGATGAAGCATGCCTCAAAGTAAATATGAAGGTATTTATATTACTGTGAAACTTCTACGAAATTCTCCTACCTAATCTTGAGGTACGTTACTGTTGATATCTCATCCATCTTTTACCCACCAAGGCAACTTAATATTCAGATGCCTCAAGTGTGAGTGGAGATGGGGTATGAATTAGTACTTCAATGGCTTACTGTGCTGTGTACGTTTGCTTCCAGAGAAGTAATCAGGGAAGGCAGAAAATAATCGAAAATAGACGAACTCTCCATTCGCATGTAAAATGGAGCTACTTTATTCTTCGTTATAAATGTGCTTCTATGCCCAAAAAAAGCGGTTGTTTTGATGGTGAGGTACACAGTAACTGAGATTTGGCTCACTCTGTTTTATCCTTTTCTGTACTTCTCAGACCAGTCACACAACTCCTTCCAAGATCGCTGTCTATGTACGTTTTGTCGTTGTGCACCACGGTTAAGGTATACGTGGTAGCTAACGTGTGATATCTCCTGGTTTTCTGGCATATTTGATCTCGAGATGTCACGAAAACTAAACATTACAGCAAATAGTGTTCACGAAACGTTTGTTGAACTTGTTTCGGCAACAGCTCTGCATATATATATATGTATATACATACATATTTAAAATATCATGTAATATTGTTTAACCCCTTCTTTATCCATCCCAATCCAAAAAGCATTTAAGTGACAAACTGGTAACATCATTCAGTTCACAATAAACAGAATAAAATGCTATTTCAGTCCCGCCGCCCACCAACTATGAATAGAATATCTCTTTGACCATTGCATTCGCAAAAAGGAGTTGGTCATTTCTGACAGCAGACCAGCTGTCGCTGTCCATGGGGCACCCAAAAATAGACACTTGTAGGAACGATAGTAAAGAGTTTACATGATAATTAAGTAAAAATTTATTAGTTTACCCTAGGCAATTTCAATTCAGAAGTGTAAATTCGGGTTCCCCCCTGACTACACATTAGGGTGAAAACCAAGTCAAACTGGACGTGTTTATCAATGTCAGTCATAGGACTGAAATACTGTGGCAGTTCACCAAAATCAAAGCCGTTCAAGCAATTTCAACCAAAGTGAGAACAAACTGAAATATAATGTTCGCTGTTATGCAATACTATTGCATCATAATATAAGCAACATCTGTATGCTGTATCACATACGGCTATAATACACCGCGGCATTTCGTTGAAGTCGGCAACATTTTTCTTTCTTGTGCCTCGCACTTGTTGTAACTCCTTCGCCCTCTTCCCAAATGTGACATTTGTCCATGCAAAACGTGACTGCTGGACTGGTTTACTACGAACGAAAAAAATGTCTGAAAGGTGCACTGTTGCGCGCGGACCACAATAGGGAGGCTTTCATTGCATTAACAGGCATGCCACATTCCTGTGAAGCGAACTGTGAACAGTGTACCTATTCTCATTTGTCTGTGGTATTTCCCTCTCACAGTTTAAAAGAACAGGATTTAAAGACATTTTCAGCATTTCCCGGAGAATCGTCAACGAAACAACCAATTATACCAATTTTTGCTCTTTCAGGGAATAGGATCGTTTCTGTGTGCTTAATTCCACTCTTCGCTATCACAGCACGTTTTGGTGTATACAACTGTATAACTAGAACAGTTAACTGCACAAGAGTATTACATAATGGCAGGTCTGTGAATGAGGTGCAGCCTCCTATATCCGGAACTATCTTTCAGATTGTAAATCGTCCACTACTTGGCCGATTCAGTAGAATGATTAAATTTATCCTAATGAGAATAATGATCTTCACATCAACGATAATACAAAAGCAGAATTTGGCCGTTCAATTGTGGTTGGTTTTTGTTATGAAAGATTTTTGGTTATACTGATCCGTAAGGTAGTTAGATGTGACAGTCACGTTTCGACAAAGTTGTTGAATATCTCAAGCTCATCATTCATGTTTTGCTATTAAGAAGTATATGCACTGAGTGATTATTTCTGTTTGCATCAGTTTTCAAAGACTGTGGCATCTAAACTAATCAACGATGATTTGCCAAAAATGGCATCGCAAAACAGTTGTCTTCTTAGAGAATAAACTGTCAACTACATAGGTTACATGTCAGCTGTAAACGTAAAACACCAAAAATTGGAAATCGACTGCACCAGTCTTTCGGTTTGTAAGATCATCCAATAACTGGTCTCAGTCATCAATTTACTGGTGAAAACCAATGGATCTGTACCACAGCCATTTCAGGTGACTGTGGCAGTTGCCATCAGTTCACAGCCTTCTCCCCAAATGGTGTCAATGCTAGGGGGTTATCAAACTTTCATTAGAACAATTTTAGTCATAGTTATTCTAATTATTCACCTTGGGAAATAACGAAACCCGTAATGTTTCTCAAATCTTGGTCTGAAGCAAATAAAGATATGATATTTTCATTCTAAAGACGGCTCTTTTCCACAGTAAAAAATCTTCGGCGCGCATACCAAAGAATCCTTTGTGAATTTTCACCTGTTTTGTTCCTTTTCAGTTCAAGTTGGCTGAACATATAGGAAAACAAATGTCACCTGACTGATGGAGTAAAGACATGAGTGGAAGATAATTGAATAAAACTAACGCCAATAAGAATAATAATGTAAAAGCCTCCAACGGAAACGTTTTTGCTGCTTTCTGGTATCGGATAAACCCCATGCACGGAATAGTGCAGCTGATCAGCTGGCAAATTGTTTTACTTCAAAAGATTGCCGTTGATGAATGCAGGACAAATTTCCTCAATGTTCTGGTGTGCGCGGTTTGCGCTTAAGTTGCAAACTGCTTACGATCCACTGAGGAAGTATTTTTCTGTTACGAGCTACACGCAGACTGATGATTCGAACCTTAGGACAATTAAAACGCTGACCTGCGATCGCCTTCACCGGATTTCCGGTAGTTTGGTTCGTTGATGAACTAACTGGTGAGCAGCAAATAATTCCCCATCTTAGTCACATTTGGCAACAAATATCAACCATAATAAAACTTGTTCGTCATCGTTTGTGATAGGCTGTTCACTGAATTTAGCACGTGAAGCGTTATAATTTTAAGTATAATATCGTGAAATAATCAAGAGTTATTTCCTTGTGGTATTAGTGGATTTTGTGCAGATCCTTTATGTGCCTGACCGGGCGATCATTTTTCTTAGATATCGGTTCAAATAAACTGCGATCAATTTCCACTACGGTAGTTTCAACTCACTTTACCGTATACGTGCGCGAACGACCGCGACAATTGCGTAAGAGCATTGTTTTGTTTATTCGGGGAGTATCTTAAGAAATCTTGCTGATCCTACAGGCGTGACAAGCCATACTGCAGCAATTGTTGTGGTCCAGAACAGCCGTACTACTCAGATGACAACCAAATGTTTTGGCGATAACAGAAGTGAGAATTACCATCAGAATTTGGAAAGTTGAAGAAAAGCAACTGGTAACAGCAACGCACAGAGCTACAGTGAAGTTCTTCATAATAATCTGACGTTTCGCTTTGACCTAATTCAAATTCAATATGATGCTTGGGGATGTTCCTTAATTATTGACGAACAGTGATCCCTAACAAACGGGATCGTGTTCGTCTGAAGAGTAACATGAAGACAACTGCGACCCAAACGTTTACCAGTTTTGTTCTGGAATTTTGTTTTCTGGCGACACGTGATGTACCGAAATACCGTGATGTTACAGTCATTCGTCACTTGATTTGAGCCGGCCATATAGTGAAAGGATTGTTTCCCAGTTCGACGGTCGGATTGACGGAAACAAATATAAAATCTTTAAGGTAATCAAGAATGTCGAATGTCAAGGTAATGGTGAGAACTTTATAAATACCAGAGAGTACAAACAGCTGTTTTTACTCACTGAGAATATCTCCTCGAACAATGGCAAAACGTCTGCAAATTAAAGCAAAGGTCGCCTCTTACTGGGATATGAATGGATAAAAATCGGCCTTTTGGTCCAGTCAACCTTAATGATCACAAGAATTCGGTTTCGTTGTTTTGTATACTTTCATGATCAAATAAGTCGACAGAATATTTTGTGAACCTAGGGGAATTCTGTGATGACTTTGTCAACTGACCAGTAAATTGATCTTGAAAGAATTTAAATTCCCAGGAGAGATTTTCATTTTCGAAATGGGCACCAAAACTGTATATCCGTCAAGTCACATTTGGAACCCGAATCTGGGCCAAATGCATGTCGAAAAATTGCGGCGTTTCGCATTTAACGAGTGTACGCACCACCGATGTTCCATAATATGGTTTCCTGTTGAAGCTGCCTATTTTATAATGGTATATTACTCAAATCCCATGAAGAACGCCTCGTTCTAGAGCACTTGTGCAAATGGTATCGCAATAATTCATCCATTGATCTTAGTGGACTGAAAGCGAGGATCTATGTCAGCTTGAAATGACTTATCGTGCACTACCGTTCGTGATTCGAGCGGCGTGATTGTTAATTCTTAAACGTATCGCTTCGGATGATAGCGGCGTTTATTAAATTCTCCGTCCCGCACTTTCCTTTTAAAACCCCATGCAGTGTTACTAATTTTACCGGTACGCACCAAATACTCATTCATTATTTAACCCATACGATAGTTGAACTAGCGGGATCCTCCGATCAAGACCGGTTTTGTATTTTTCTAAGGTTACCCGAGAATGAATGAAACACTGAGGACGATGAGCTCGTAGCCTGCAAATGTCGACATCAAATGAAAATAGTTTTTTTGATTTTAAGCCAATGCTTTTCGCGATGTTATAATAATTGCAAAATCACGCAAAATTGCTGATTTTAGTTCATCCTCTATGATTTTTCAGCGGCGATATTTAAGGCGCAAATGACAAAACGATAGATGAAGAGATTATTTAGTGCTAATTATTCACCAAAATATGTTCACTGGTAAGTGATGAGGCCTCTCTCTTGAACACGACAATCAAGCTCATTTTCAAAGAGTCTTATTCCGGACCTTTGGTAACATTGCAAATAAACTTAGACTAAATGAAAGGGAATGATGATTGGTTGTGCCAATAGTTCAGAATTTCCCCTCTGATGTATATATGTGGGTTTTGCCTATTCCTGCAAGGAACTCGTCACAATGTAGAAATGTTCAGTTGGAGAAACCGGTTCCCTCGGCCGACCCACATCTGAAGGTGTATCTAGGGTTCCTTAGGGGGGCGGGTGGCGAATGGGGCAGGAATGTTTACACAAAACGCTTCAGTGCACAACACCAGCCAGCAAAGGCAAACACCCCTAGTCTCGGTTTTAACCAGAGCTTAGGTCTTCAGTATACCGAGAACCTACGTCGAACCTTGGAAAATGGGCTAAATGTTTCAGTCGCATTTAGTGAGTTAGCATGTAGGTAGGAAGTCAGTGTACATCAGTTTTTATGTCTAAAAGTGATACTCCAGCGGCTTTCGTACATAAAGTTTCCCGGAGCCGTTGATTCAATCTTCTGCAAAACTAGATGCGATCTGATTGCATCCGAATTATTTTTTAACCCAAGCCGAAAATATGGTGTGCCAAGTTTTACATTCATACTAGTTACACCTATTTTCCTACTTCTGTGGAACTGCGTACGTCGTCCATCTGAACAGAAACCCACTCTAACGGGGTCATCAACATCACCTGGCGTGGATAAAACTGGGTCGATCGAAGCCATCACGAAACCGGTACTCATACAAATTCATTCCGACTTGTAATGCCCAATTTTGGATCCGTGTTGCGCAAAGCGACTTTAAATTCCAATCCCCGCTGCCCGTCCCGTTATCTCATAACAACTGACAATTTCAATTCACCATACTAGACAAATGAATATATCATACAAGACATTTGCGAGCACCGTTTTTAGAACCTGACAAACGTACAAACAAAAACATGGAGGAATCTGGAAGCTTCAAAATGATGACACTTTTTTGAACTTAGAATGGTAGTCAATTTGAGAAAAGTAAGTGAAAATTTACCGTAAGCATGGGTAACTTCAAAACCGATGTAACGCCGCTTTTCCACGGGATCTTATCTTCATAACACGGGGAGTGAAATCCAATGAGAAAAAGGATTAAATTAGGTTTAATCACAATTCTAGACAGATGATTTAATCCTTCCCGAGGCAGGTTAACGTTGCTGAAAAAACAATGAAATTTTAAATTTTTCCCCCAGAAGTCGATGGGGATCGGAAGTCCAGAGACACAGTTCGGCAAGGTTTCGAATGGGTCAAAAAGGGTGGTTTCTTGCTACAACAAGGTTTGGTCAGAACAACAATATGAAGTTTTGCTAAGTCTCAGCCTGATGATTGGACCATAGGGCAAATGAATGTGGATTTCGACTTAGCCAGAAATTTCAATGTGTGTGTGAAGGACGCGAGACACGACACACTGAATAAATGTTTGAGGGTTGACGATGGTAAGAACCTTAATCATCGGCGTTTTTCGTTTATAAATGGCTGATATTTTGGCCTTAGATTTAGAAGTTATGCGCAATCAAGGTAATAATTGCATTGGGAATTACAATAGTAAGGATATCTTCTTTTTCTTCTCATTCTCCGTATCCAGCTACCACCACAAGTCACTCATTTTAGTTAAACGATATTAGTCAGTCAGTAGCTAAATCCAAATGGAACAATATCGACATGCAAAGAGTGCTGATTTGCAGCATTCATCACTTCTGTATTTATCCAAAACTCCATCAACGCAGTACAAACAGATGACGGTGAAGTATATTCTAAGTAATCAATCTCCTAAGTAGTTGGTACATGAGAAATACTGGATGGACTTTTGCGCAAATTAGCCACTGGTTATCTGAGCTAGGTTTGCTTGAAAAACGCCGACCACTCGAGAACTTGTATCGATCGACTTGTCTGGTATAACTTCGTTCGCTTAGCGTCGATTAGTTTTGCTCAAGAGTATCTAGTGTCATGCAGAACATCATCGATTCGCACAAATAATGCATGCTTATACTTGGAAGCTGCCCTTGCGTGTCGATTTCTTTTTGGTGCATGTTCATATTACTATCATGTATCAGACGACGAAAGTGGACCGGATGTACCAAAGATTCTTAAAAACATTTTGAAAGTTAAAATTACATCTCACTTTTTGCTCAATTCTTTCCAAGCTCTTCCTCGTTCAAATTTTCATAACTCAACTTATAAAAATGATCCCTGAAAAGTAATCTAACTTCACTGCGGTTTCTTGTATCCCCTCCAACTGACTTCTCAAGTGAGTCGGAAATGTGTTGCGTCAGAGGTGGAAATAAGCATTTGCCAAATGTACAGTGTCGTCACTTAGATACTTGATTAAAATTCAGTCCTCAGAAAAGTTCCCTACGTTAGCCGAAGAATATCACACTGCCGCCTTTGTAAATGATGCTGCTGCTAAATGCATATTCCCACATCAGCGTAATTTCATCGGAATTGTGCAGACGGATGTTTAGACAGATATCTGGTTTTCAGTCCCAGAGGGGACTAGGTTCCCTCATCAGACAGTCGAAAATGTGAGACGAATGTTTCGAGTGAACTCTCTGAATAGATGTATTAGATAACTGATGAAGTCTGCTGAGATACGGTCTCGGTTTACCTTGATAAGTCCTAAATAGGGAACGGCGGAATTTCTGTGGGACTTCATTGATAAGGATATTGTATCGAAGGAGGAATTCGTGGGAACCTAACCACGACACTGACAGATCGTCGTGCCAGGAATTAATGGAGTATAGATGGAAAGTCCCTGCAAACCTTCTACGGGTAAAAGAGCTGGCTGCACGGTTTGATGGATAATTAAATCCCTGGTAAGAAAGACGCGACTATTGATTGGCAGTCCCAGTTGGAGGAAGTGGAGATCTTGCCCAGAGATCTTGAAAAAATGAGAGAGAACACTGATAACGTGGAGAATGCTACTCTGCTTCCAACTGAAATACCGAAACCTTCATACGGAAATCAGCCCATTTTGAATATTTACTTAATTCAAAAAGTGAGATAATTACCAGAAATTTATGTTACTAATATTTTCTATATATGGTACGAAATGTGCATTGGCAACCACTTCTCTGTCGATCGACGGTTCATCGACTGAATAGGTGGAGGAAAAACGACAAGACTCATCCTAAATATTTAGCTGAGCCGCAAAGAAAAATCGTAAATGAGAGATAAACTATTGGAAAAAATGTGAAAGTCATCATTCTAAGCTGGTGCCTGACAGCGGACACTGTCATCGGCAAGCGGCTGGAACAGGTTAGCAATTGGCTGATGTAAGTCGTAAACAATTTGGGTACAGTATAGCACCTCGGTTTTGATGTTTCTCACTCACTCTTGCTCATAGAGTCGCAATGGTAAAATGACATGCTGCCTATATTGATATCGGCTTGCATCAACTAATTTCCCTTAGCTAGTGAAGTAAAGGCAGCTAGGAAAAGACAACAAATGCAAAATGAAATCAAGTATAGGACTACTGGCAAATTTCGTCGAGGGATGTGATAATTTGCTTACAAGGTGAACGAGAACCACAATAGGATTTAAAGTGCATGTTCGAAGGAATCACTGAGGAGATACTTGTACAAAGCTCAAACCCTAATACATTTCATTCAGTCTTTATGGAACCGGACCGCAATAGGAGAGTAGAGAAAAGCATTTGGCCAAAACAACGGAGCTATGGTGACCGATCTCCTGTAGTCGAAAATGGAAGGCAGACTTGACGAGATATCAATAGAAGTGGAATAGTGAAGCATGACCGCCATTTATCGCTCCAGTGTTGGTTCGAAGAAGCCTAGAAAAAAGGACAGTGTTTCATCTTCGGCATCAGTTTAACCGGAAAGTCACTAGAAGAAAGAATAAAAGCACCACTTGCTCAGCTATTGTTCGCATCCTATTTTATAATTTGCAGTTTGCATCCAAAAATATTCAAAAGGCTGGCCATGGGAATTTTCTGCTTCCTTCTGTCTCCTGGGGAGGTAAACGAGTGGCTTGTCAGTGCATCTAATTTCTGCCTTTGTTAAGGTGAGTTGTTTAGTAATTCGACAAATTCAGATACTGATATCCGAGATGACTGGGGTCTCGACCGGTCAACGGTTGTCGAAATTCGGTTTGCGCATCTATATGGATAGTTTACTATTGTCATCTTGCCAGAGCATGATGGGGATAAATGCGTGGAATAGAACAGCCAGAAGATGAATGATAATGTTGTGTGAGAAATGAGGAGCCCAATGTTAATCCTAATGGGTTGCACGAAACAGTGCAAACAGGCCCTAACAGTTGCGATGGTGCCTATGAATCCGAAGTGAGCAATCTAACGTGACTGGCGATTATTCCCTTCTGGATTTGGAGAAATGCGAAGCTCCATTAAACCAAGACACGATTGACATTTCCTCCAGTGAGATGCAAACTGTCAGCCGGAAGTATTGTGAGAATAAGCAACACGTATTCTAGAGAAATGAGGTATTTTGTTTTAAGCAAAATAGGGCTATACAGGCAAGGATACTTTGGACTGTACGGATTAATCAGACGGTTTATTTCCTTTACCGGATAATGAACAATAAATTCGGATTAGTCAGGTTAGGTACAACTGATTTATTGTGCTAGTACTGTTGCCCACACATAAGTTGACAACATTCGGGTCAAACCTAGATACCTGTATATAAACTATAAAAAACTGAACGTAAATCAAACAATGTAATGTATAATATGGACAACATCTTTATTTAGTCACTGGTATGTGCGGCAACAGAAATCTTTCTGGGGATGTGCATTTAAGAGCTGCCTTTCCATCATCGCGGACACCAATTTTTGGTTCATTAATCAAGTCCAATCCGAAGTAAAATCTAGCTTTATGCTTAGAAGTCAACACATCTTATTGTGTTCGACAACCGACGAGGAATCCAGTAAATCCTTGACATTTTAGTTCTTTAGAGTGAAAGAAATTAAATTTTAGAGCAATCGGTCAAGAGGCCCGGGCTGGAAAATATTGTCGAGTTTTATGATCATACTTCAACGATCACCAAAGCCATCAATGCGCCATGCAATAACGCCGTCCACGACATCAACATCAATGGATAACTGCCAAGAGGTATTAGTATTCAAAGTACTTAAACTAACATGCAGATCAACCACAGAAATGTCCTCAAATAGATGAAATTTGATGGCCTAATAACACACAGTCTTGACTGTTGATTAAAAATGACGGAAGTTGCGCTGCGGGTAGCATCTAACCGAGATCAGTGTGACCTGATTTGTTGACTGATCTTGTGGAGTGATGTTTTTATACGGGGAATTACTTAGTTATGCTGGTCCATCAGACAGGCAAAACATTTGAAAAACACTTTTCCCATTTCTGATTGCGTTATATAGCATTTCATGTGACTTGGTGAAACTGTCCGGGAAACGGCCGATTTCCGTTCATGGATCAAGCAGTTCCAGCAATTTAAAAACCACTGAAAATTACTCCCTTCTAGGAATTGATTTTTATTGAACGTGCATCCCAGGGCAAAGTTCTTCAGCAGCTGATACAAAAGAGACTGTTTATTCAGAGCAGTTGGGCGTCGCTCGTAGCTGCTGGTTAGCAACTCACGAGAAATTACTTGAGCAAAACCGGAGAAATGTCACATAACTGAATCCTATTTTGATATCAGTGACGACGTAATAAGGGATGTAAGTCTCAGTTTATCATTTGTATGTAATTATGCTCTCAGGTGCAACTTTTTGATCACATTATTCTAGTGAGCTGGGAAAATGTGTCCATTTGCAAGCCTTCCCATGATTTATCCTGCTAGCTTTTGGTTGAACCATATTTTGTGGTAATTCACTGGGGTTGCCGGATCACAGAAACTGGGCAAGTTAGCTTCAAATTCAGTTGGTGGGGTTTCTCTTAATTTATCGTCAGAAACGTACTGTATATCCTCGTTGTAGCCAATGTATGTTCAACGGTGATCAAAATTTTTCAAATGCCCGTGGACCGTAGACTGCTTAGTCCTTGAATAGGGTCTACCTTCACCCCAAAACGTCTTTCACTCTTATCCATAATATCTGGAACCAGAATGAATTAATAAAAGGTATTTTCTTTCGGTTTGATCACTTACTCATTTTGTCCGGTTTGCAAATGTGGTCCAATAAAGCCAAACATTTTTCCTCTTCAAGACACATAACGAGGTAGACGCATTTGTTCATTTCGAGGACCGTGTGCGTTTAGAGTTATAATTCATTTTTCTGATTCTAAAGCAAGAAATGGGCAGGTAATTATCAAGATTTCGTTATACCAGGTCGCGAATGGAAACAATTTTTATTTGCATAATCATTCAAATCATGCATTTGGAATCAACTTGCACATTAGAATGGAGTCATCTGTGCAAGTTCCGTTCGTTCATTTACTCATAAGATTAGGAAAATAGGCGTTTCTGCAGGCAAAATTTCATCAAATCTAGCTTTGTCCCTGGTCGATGCGGGAAAGCACTACCGCGCAAGCACAAAAATTATCGAGGTTATTATGGCTGTTCTCTATGATGGGCGTTATAATCTGTCTTCATTGCACTGAAGCGAAGTCCAATAACTGACTGTAGACGACTTGGGTAGTCAGCACGTGCCACTGCAGTTGTGATTATCTGGTGTTCTAGTAGCGCAAACGTATCTCAGGCACACATTGCAAGCAACCAATAGGCTATTAGTACGATTACAAACAACGAAGTTCGCCGATTCACCTGTTCGTCAGTGTGAATAAACTAGAAGTAGAAAAATCCAATAAGTTTTAATGGCGAATAAAATCGACTGTTTATGTGCACACGTGGTGCTAACACTCAAGCAATCGGCGAATGTAGATCCAAATGAAAAGAAACTTATTTGTGTGACAGATGGAAAAGTTTACTCAAGACCACGCGGATAATTTTAGGCTGAAGATTATTATTTATCAACTAATGTCCTTTGGGTTAGCCATGACCTATTAATCGTGGTAGATCTCATATAAGAAAAATTTCGTTTAAGAAGGATACTGACTTATACTAAAGGGGACTTTGTTCCAAGGTCATTTAAACGCTGCGAATGTATATATATATATATATATATATATATATATATATATATATATATATATTAGAGATTAGAAGGCGTACACTGAGTTATGACGTCTCGATCCAAACTAGGACTTGTTGTCAAACGTGAATGAGTGATTGAATGGGATCGCTAGTTCCGTTCATTTTGGCACACTGTCCGTCTGTCTGTCTCTCTATTCTACATGGTGGGTCTTGTTAAGATGACGTAATGTTTATCAATCTCGACATGCTGACTGAACGAGGTTTTCTAGTGGAGGGCTTCGAGAATCAATCGCTTCCCATTTTTGTATGCCCGGATGATGATCTTTGTGTTATTGATGTTGACCTCATGGCCTGTTTGTGCATAGCGCTGACCTGCACTCGCAGATATGGAACCAACTCGAAAATGAGCATGGTGCCAAATTAGCAACATGTAACTGGAACTACACAGAAGGTAGACGAATAAGGAGGTAGGTGGAAAATAATTAACCACAGCAAACCAGTTGGTTTATTGTTTTTGCTATACATATCTTATGATTTTCTTGTTTGTTTTCGAATCGTTTCATAGAGGGATGAATTCAACAGGCAGGCCATGCAGCAATTGTGTTACTGATTTTCGTTGTGAGCCATATCTCTCGGCTTTCTAAACCACAAAACATCTTCATTTCTTGGGCCCCAACCAATTAAGCGAGAAGCACTAAGCGAGGAAAAAGCTGAACTCAGTTCTTCATATCCTTACGCCAGGTCATAGCTTGATCGTCACGTCGCTTCTTCCATCCCTGCCCAGTACGTGCAAAACGAACAAGAAAGGGTAAACGATAGGTATACACAATACGTGCCCAAGCCACCGAAGAAGAGTGATTGTTTCAGTCAGTGGATGACTGCCTGCACCGAACACATGACAACACACCTAGGCCCATCCCATTTTCCCACCGGACCCGAGGACTGTTTCAGCGAAACCGTTGGTAAAACACAGAAAGTCATCGGGCATCCTGGGAGTGAATAACGCTAAATTTTGGAACCGTAAAGAAGAGCGTTGGGAACTGTGAGACTATACACCGTACACTTGAAGGAAAGCCGGAGGTCATGGTGGGGCCACAAATCTCGCAGGTTTGCAAAAGCTGCTCTGGCTTTCACAACATCTCCGCCAGGTGTGACTGGGCTCCCGAGGTACGTGATTCTATCGACTTCCTCTAACTCATCACCAAAAAGGGCGAGTGCAGGCACAGGCTCTTGTCGGTCAACTGGGGGTATCTTACACTCTGAAGGTGCAAAGCATATACCGCGTCTGAATATCTCAATCACCATAGAGTCCAAAGCACTATGAATAGTTTGTACATCGTTGCTGTGCAAGGCAGTATCACAGGGATACTCTAAGTCAGAAATTCTGTCCTCCGGGAGGAGTTCAACTCTATCATCCAAGAGACCAGATAAAGCGTTTTGTAGGACGGCATCTTCGGCAAAGCTAAACTGGGATAGGGCTATAGTATATCTCTCTCGTAATCTACTTTAGACGACAAAGAGTGGCGAAATCAGGCCATAAGCTCTAACTCGAACTGACGTTTGACGATACGACCATTTGAGGACAGACACATACTCCATTTCTCAACAAACAGTGTTATAATTTAAAACTATCAACGAGGCCGAAAGCTACGCGAATGTTTGGGAATACGATTACCGTTGGCATTCGGAAGGTAAAATGACATTCTGACACCTGTCGGGGTTAAAAGTGTGATCAAGGCATTCGAGAGCAGCACAAAACGCAGCTTGTATCTCGAATTTGTTCTTCACGCGTTGTTATCGTGACAACAAAGCAGTAAAAACGAAATGGTAAGATCCTTGTCTACCACTGCACGGTGAACAATGCACCGATGAAAATCTCGGTCAATCACAAATCTTGTCTAATTTTTTCCAGTGTTCTGCACTGAACGAGGCCATCATTTAAATCATGCTAAACTAACAGCCTGCATAATGAGTATGTTTTCATGGAAGAAAGCAATCACAACCGAAAGTGACCGCGGAGTTATTTATATTCATGTTAGACTTTTACTACAGATAATTATTCTCTAATTCTGACAAAGATGATTGCCAATAAATCGTGCTTCATTATCTGAATAAAGTTTGTCATTATTGAAATGCACTGCCTATCAGCGGATATGGCGGTTGGATTAATCTTGTACAATAGCAGAAATTGCTGGGCGCCTTAAATCGAAGACCACTTAGATTTCGTTGATGGTTGATTGGCATGTTTTCATATGGGGTCGTTTGCGAAAATGAAAATATCTAGGATGAAATTTTTTGGTAAAGCTGTCCTCTTTTCCTATTCCCGTCCAAAATGTTTGCTCTTACAGGAATAAAATCACAAAATTCATTGCAAACGGATCGAAAGAGAATGCGCTTGATGTAACAAAAATGTTGTCGTCGTTTCCACGTTGCTATTTCCCTGATTCTAACAAAATAGGCAATTCAAGGAAATAATGGTTTCTGTTAAAGGTGCTCTGTGTTTAGCTGCACCAGATATTGGGAGACATGCATTCTGGTTTCGTCAAATTAGACGTGATCCGGAAGAAGGCACATTTGGGTTAGGGTATACTCAATGTACTTGCACAGCACGGCTTGAAAATAATGCTATCCCAATTTTTTTTCGTTCAAACGTGACTATACAGTGAACTATCTAAGCAGTGGTTGCTAATGCGGAAACAATTTTTATAATGAAGCTGGTGAATGCCGCATCGAAATGACTAAAAATATACTTAATAATATTTGTGGTTCCGTCATGCTCTACTGCCTGCTCATGCTGGGGTTTTGTGCTAATCATGACAATTTGTTGGGCTTCAATTTTTCCGTTTGTATACATTATGTATATATATATTTATATATAGACTGAGTACTTATTGTGAAAAGCGCGCCTATTTGTTTCTCTGTAAGATAGAATGAGGCCTCCGGAAAACTTCTTATATATGTTACTTGGTTTAAGTTTGAACAAATCGCATGGATTATTTAACCCAACTGTGGTGGTTGAGACTAAAGTGACACAAAACGATTGTTTTAGACGCAAGAGTGAATTTACTCTTAATTGATTATAAGAGATGCACCCAAGTGGATTGACGTCTCGGTAATAAATATGATATACTTTAGCTATGAATTTCAGTAAAATAAGTGGTTGATTGTGCGCCGTAAAAATTTCACACTGACTCCCATGATGAAGCAGCCGCCGTTTCCTGCCAGATGCGTCGGACTAAACGCTTTGCATATGCACATGCGAGCCAGTCAATGCGTTTGAGTAATCGGGATATTTTGACTGACCACCAGCTGCTTTTGTGCGCCTTTCATTCTTTTACAGACGTGTGTGGATAGAACATGGCAAGGCTGCAAAATGGTTAAGGGGAGTAAAATTGCCCTCAAAACGCAAACTGATCAACCACAAATGCTTGCATGTCATTAATGAAAACAGGTTTACCGGAAATTGTATCGATTGCCACCACTAAAACTCTGGGCAGCACTGTGCAGTAGTGATAATGACAAACGGATGTAGCGTACGACGACCCATGTGACCGAAAAGCCAAAATCATTTTACTTCAACTGATTACGAATGGTGATTCAATCGGCACGAACACCCACGATGATTGCTCTGCATGCCTGTGTCCCAGTGTGTTTGTTTCTATGCCAACAATGAAACATTTTTCCAAAAACGGTTACTAATCGAAAAATACCCGCCAGACCTTTTCAAAAGCTTTGACCGAACAAGAATAATGCAACATCTGGGAACATCAAAAAAATAGTAACAAACTCGGTGATCAAAAATTCTCTTTCCTAAAAATTTTGCATTTCACGTTTTGTAGATACCGGTCAGTGAGGAACATATTACAGTGTAAAAATTTTGGTCAAATGAAGTCAAACTGGCCTTGCCACAGAAAACTTTAACTGATCTCATGCACCGTCGAGCTTTTAACTTTCAACCGCCAATCGTTGAGTGAATGCAGTTAAAATCGTGTTACTTTTAAGCGCGTGGGGTTTTTATTTGTCAGTGCTGATTTTGTTCAAAAGATAAGCATTTTCAACACAACACATTACTCTTTCATCTACTGACCAACTCATCTAGTCATTGGTAAAAACATCTTACGTCAATTCACTTCATGTGGGAAAATATCGCAACGTTCGGACAAAAAACTGGAGTGCAACATCTGCAAAACTGGTAATGTTAATGCAAAACCAGTTCAGAAAACATTATTCGCAATGTTGATGACCAAGTGCTCCTGTTTCCGCCATTTGTTCGATTCGAACCCCCTGTATGTCAGTTGGTCTGTCGGAAAAGTAAATTAGGGAAATAGAAAAATTCCGCGTAGTCAAAAGATGCTTCTGCCGTGAATGATTGTCGGATTGAATGCGGCCGCAAATTTCGCGTTTTAGTAGTAAAAGATGTTCACGAAATTAGCATAAACAAAATCCTCACTGGACTCAAATATCCTAAAATGTCATACTGAAGATGTTTTGTGGAAGCAGAAAATCCAATAAATTGCTCAGTGAACGTTAATTTCTTCATATTACCACTTTGGAATGGACGAGAAAATTTGGTTTGTCTCCAAGAGAAGTATAACACATCCTTCCCCGAAATTGCTCTACCGCCTAATTTATGACGGATATAGGATAAGCCTAAAAACTTCAAATAAGAAAGATACTGGAAATCGCAACAAATTCCATTTTGAAACCAATTTGTCATGTTGACGAATGTATGGCTGACGTTTATCCCTAAAATAACCATAGGTGGTTATTTCTCGGGAACCGTTTATCAGAAGCTGTTCTCACTGGTCTATTCCTGCAAACATTTTTGTAATTGCAGCGAAATCGCATCAGCAACCTTATTTGTGGCTCATAACTAGAGACAATTTCATCGAGTTCCTAAAACAAAAGTTTGCCACATTTATGGAATGCCAAAAGTGAGACGGAAAGGCAATAATTTTGTGAGAGCTTCAAGTCATTTCTTGCTAGAATTTAGTAAATATGTGATCAATTCTATTTAGTTCATGAAAACACTTGCTGGAGTTAGGTTCAGACACATTGTTTCAACGTAACACAAACTGATGTTGAATGTCTGGTAAGATATTTTTGGTGTTCTAAGAAGCCAATCCGGTGCGTCACTTCTACACTGAATACTGGGTTTGACGTTCTAGCAAGTGTTGATGCGTGGGGCCCAAAAGAACTTTCTAACTCAGCTGGTGTATTCCAGCGCTGAAAATCCAACCAGAACAGACTAAGAAAGTTATGTCCCATGATTAACATCTAGTGAAGGCATCGCGTTTTGCCATCACTTAAATCATTGTGACGTGAATGAAGCTAATTTTCTTCCTCGTGGGTTCAGAATACGTTACGATCCTAACTGAACGGTGAATGGCGGCCGAAAATAAAAATCAATAACGGTCAGTTCGGTGCTGTGCAGTGAAACGCCCTCGAACATACCGTTGTCATAAATCGAAATTTATAAAAAGGGGTATTTTTTTATCAATTGCTGTTAACGGTATAGAAAAAGTAATTTCAAGTAACTGCAAAGTATCAATTTACTTTTAGAAACCCAATTTGATTTTCGGTCTCTGAATCGTATTCCCAAGGTAGCAGTAGCGCCACGGTGAATAGACTAGTCGATCCGACTGGTTACGCAGATGCTGCGAAAGTGAAAACTGGAGCCTTTGAAATTTTCCAATCTCGAATTGCAAAATCCAGACATGCGACTTGTTGGCTGCATGCTGTCTGGCTATTAGTTGCGAAATTTTTGATGATTACGGGCACGAGAGGACAAGCCTACCGATGCTTGAGCAAGCTTTTGAGTATGGTTGTTGAGATGCAGTCGGGCTTACGAGTTTGCAGTTGACGGCTGGAACCGACATACCGACTAACAATGCCAGCCGTGTTATTAAAGGATAAATCTGGACCGGAAAGTTTTTACGGGTCCATAGATCACAATGGAAAATGTTTACACAATGGGTTAAAAAATATTTGAAAAACACACGAGGTAGACTTACCGTTCATTTGAAATACAGACATCTGTTGGCAGAAACTGAAGAGAAAAAAGTGTAGAATCCAGTATATTACCAGTTTAAAATGTGGAAATACCCGTTCGGGCTCAATATTTGAAGTCACACAAATAAGTCGAAAGTCAATCAATGTCATCCTGAGTTCACATCAGTTTACTCGTTGCTTAAGTATGCGTTGGATAAGTCCAACCTTGATTGCAAAACTAATATCATATTAAAAAGAAAGGCAACACAAAAATTATGGTATTATAACCGTGACGGTTTCTCAATGGAAAATAACCGAAGGTCCAACCTAGTTTATAAATAGGTTGGTCAATGGTCCACCAATTATTTCAACAAAAATACACGTTATTTAATACAAATAGGGACTTGATTAATTACAAATCAGCAGAGTTGTAATAATAGATATTAGCAAGCAGTACCAAAGGCTCCTTTACCGTGAAATGATCAATGACGTCATCGGGAAGGTTGAGATCACTTTGACACGTTTTGTAAACCGTCATATTTGTCCCGCGACAAAACAAAATCCCGCTAGCAATGATGCCTTCTCGTTTTACAGCATTGCGCATGTGCCCAATCAGATTAATGCCATAAACCCTGTCCATTCTGGTAGAGTAATCAGAAAACAGTGGAAGCAATGCGAGCTGGAAGGGGAGAACGTGCCATGAAATCAAAGAAAGGATTTCGAATTTAACAACTAAATGAAAGTCGCCGAAAGTTTGTCCCTTCGATGCATTAGACACAGATGCTATATAAATGACTAACTCAGTTAAACACACAGAAAGGTGGATATGCGATCCCCGGTGTGTCAGATAAAGAAAAGCATTTAGAGAAAGCGGAATCGGAAAAGTACTTGTTCATCTTTAGTCAAAATTAAGATTTATGTGAATTACACTTTGGTGATCTCGTACCGTCGCTGATGAGTCCAAGGTTTATCAAAAATCATGAGACTATCCACCTCCAGTGGCAGTTTCAGATTAGTTTGTTTGCACTGATAGCAAAAGTGTGATTTTCGTCTGGTTTACGAAGTGATCCGTATTTTGGAGCAGATAGTAACTCCGAGAACGTAGTAGTGAAGTGATGTACTCAGCCACGACTGCCACGCAGAAGGCCAAACAACGTGAGCCATAAAAACTGTGGACTTGCTCGCTTTCAATTCCTCTGATAGATGCTGGGTGATCCGATTCACCCCGTTCTTGCATACTTCATAAATGTCAACTTACCATTAATCCAATAGATAGACGTGACTAGTGAAAGGTAAAGAAGCCGAGGGAAATGAAAGATGCCGCAGCTACCAGCAACAGTCACAAAACGTATCTGGTAAGCACTGGCCTATGAAGGCCAACTGAAAGCCGGCTGATCATGGAAAAGTCAGCCGGGGTTTTGTACAGAACTTTTTGAATTACCGTGACAGTTATTTCTGGTTGCTGCTGGTCTTTTCTCAACAGTTTTGTGTCAAGTTATTGAATCATAAATTTTATTCTGATTTTCCCCTGCGTTTCTCGTAAGCCAGGGAATATTCCTTGCTCGCTTTCAATGGGTTCGTAATATCAACTGTTTGTTTCACGCGGATGCGGTTCCTTAATAACATTTGCATAAGCAACAATTTTGCCATGCCGTTATGTGAATATTTGCCATCCAGGAGCGGTTCCTACTGGGCGTAATTAAATTAAATTCTACAAGTAACTATTCTAAATTGCTCACAAAACAGTGGGTAACTCATGGACAGTTAAAATATTTACGTCTAATTTTTGTGCTTCTGCTGATTACGCCAAAGAAATGTTGAATCCAGATGTCCATGTTACAAACACTGTTGGTCAATTGCATCGGCAGGCCAACCAGGAACGGAGTAAAACGCGTCACATCGATTTCCGCAGACTCTTGTTTTAAACCTAATGTCACGTGAAACAATACAACAATCAAATATTAATATTCAAATACACGGAAAGCAGAGGCTTGAAAATTGTTGGCTTCAGGAAAGTAGCCGATGCTATTTTTTGTCCAAATTCATTTGTGGATCCGTTTAGGGATTTAGCGACCTGTTGCCTTTCAAAAACGCACTTCGAGATGTTTTCTGGTGTTCTCAATAAACTGGACAACGCTTACTGACAAAGTTCAAGGTGCCGCACTATTTTTAATCTTACTCTAGATACCTTTAGTGCTATATTAAAAAAAGTCACTGCAAGCTGCTTTTCTGTCGCCGTCGGAGTAGTCCGACGGTTTGCCAACGCTTGCTGAAATGATTGCAAATCAATCTTTTAGATGACCATAAATTCGCCATGACTGACTAATACATCCTAACATGCAAAGACAAATCGTCGATAGCGTATAATTGACTGATGAATAAGACAAAGGCTTTCAGTATTTCATACATTATATGGTAAGTTGAAAACTTGACTGGTATAGATTTCTTCTTAAGCCTCTCGGTACTATCCTGTGTCAGATCTATGATTTACTTCCAGCTAATAGCAATTCATGGGGACATGGTGACAACGATACTGTTGCCTTTTTCAAGTGAAGTTAATTCGGACACCGAGACCATCTGCGTTCAGATAAATCCATGTCAATTAGCACCACGATTAAATAGACATTGACTGATGTTAATTTTATGTTCCCGTGAAGTACTAACAGGAAATCAGAAACGAACGAAAATCCTGAATCACAATTACCGTAAGTAACTCGAATGAGCTCAAGGCAAATCGAAGCAACTTATTCCACCGCGAGGGCTGCTAGATTATTATGTTCATATTAGGTCAAATAAACGGATCATGTGCCACACTAATAAAGAATCGTGGATATAAAATAACTGGCAAACACAAAATACGACTTGATTCAAAGGCACTTTGTAAGCAATTTGGTGATTATCGAATGACTTGTCATGATTGCATGATCAAAGAATAGCATGAGTTGAGTTACGCATAAAAGCGAAAATGCAGGGCAAAATGTGTCACAAGCTGGAGCAGCAGGTGTGGCATGAAAAAATGGCGATATAAAAATAAGGGAAAAACCTATTCGGTTGTGATGGCCAATTACGTGAAAACAATGTTAATTTTAAGCGACATGAGTCCATCATGTGTTCCGCTGACAAGCCTGAAAGAAATGTAATATCAGGGGTTCCGACCAAGTGCAGCCTTTCCCCGTGGATTCAATATGTTCAAACTAAATTTTTCGTGGCGACCTAAATTACTTCGTAAGAACTAGATTACCGTTATATAAAACCACAAAATATAACCGATTACTTCGAAATGAGTTTGTCATATATAAACAGAATGACGATCAGGCCTTCAGGAATCTGGGAAGATTTTGCGCAAAACTGCAATCAACCTATAACAAATCAGCGAGTTTCGTTGAACCGCCCGTCGGGGTCATGAAAAATGAGAATATTCCCTGCCAGAATTGAACCACATAAGGAGGCTCCTTCGATCCGAATGGGACTCGAATGCACACTGATTCACAGGGGACTCCTGCAGACGACTTGTGCGTTACGAAAGTTTGACCGTGTTGTAAACCGTGTATGTATGCACTTTTTGATTTTACATCCAACTGTGGTCCCATGAAACATCCAGTCACTGTTCATTCGGACGTCACAGTTTGTCTAAGAGCGTAAATTCGGTAAAAAAAACGGTTGCTTTTCATTTACATTTGGCTTGAGATCACACATGGTTAGGGGATCTCTCAAATTTGGATCAACACTAAACGCAAATCTGGTAATCCAAACTCGGCCTTCCGCTATTAACTTCGATGAGTTATTTATCCACAAAGCTTACATTTCATAATAAATTGGATCAATATCAACTTGATGGATATCCTGATAATCACGGAAAGCTAACTGGGAAATGTTTAAATCACAAATTCTCTAGTTGTGTCTCACTGACGAACAAATGACATCAAAACAGAAACAATCAAAATTGTTCAGTGGTTAGTGGTAGTACTAGTAGTAGTAGTAGTAGTAGTAGTAGTACTCAAGAGCCAGTACTAGCGTTAGCACACGCAGAAGTATTGGTGACATTTGTAGAAGCGTTATTATTTGCAGCCTAAAGAGAGTGGTAGCGATCAGACAGGTTACTGTTCAGCAGCATGTGACATTACCGTGCCATGCAAGTCACACATAATATACTCGTTCACTATGTGAGATGATTGAAAATACGTTCCCGTTCTACTGTTCCTGAGAGCTACTCAGATAGTATAAGGCTACTGAACAATAAACAAAGACACCAAAAAGATATCGATATCTGCGTTAGTAAATGTGTTTCATGATATGACTTAAACAACTGGTAGCGCCTCCAGTTGGTACAATTTGTGAGCGAGATTGGGAACATATAAATGAAAGTTACTTACGTGTGAAAACATATCACGTGAAACAATTAGAAATACATCATAACTTAAAAAAGATGGAGGAATTAGACACGCGGAAGAATACGAGAACGGCAGTGATGTGCATTTATTAGTTTGAATGCTTGTCAGGAAGGCGGTTGTTAACCAAAGAAATGCCTCAGCAAATTCAAATAACTTCCTCGAAATACACTAGTACTAGCGATAGTAGTAGCAATGATAACGGCATCAGTGGCGAGAGAGGCCGTACTTTTGATGGTGCTACAGTGGTGAAGCGCTGGTATATTCTCTGTTCAAAATTTCATTTACTTAGTGTAAAGCGCCAAATAATTTGAAGGTCAGCAATCTTCCCACGAGTTTCGATGCATCTCTGTTGCATTTACCTGCTGGTTAGGTTCGCAAAACAGTTTCGTGTCCGGCTTGAAACAGTGTTTACATCACACCGATATCTGAGATGGCGTGAAACACATTTAGGATAGATTATCTTATTTTATCTTTCGCCTTTTGCTTCCTTTATTAGTATGATAGCAGTGTACATCATTTTTATGAAGGGGGTCACGGCCAACAGAGAGCTACCAAGTGAAGAAGTTGACCGGCGGCAGGAGGATTTGGACCTTCGACCTTCATGTCCAAAAGCTGCGATCCCATTCGCTTCGCCACAGCCAGCCAAGGTAATAACCGTTGGGGTTGCATGCACTTGTCCATCTAAAAGTTCTGCTCTACCATGAATCATAGATTCCAAGGTACCTGCCTAAAATTTCTTTCTGCTTCCAAATAATCGCATTCTTATGTTCACTGACTGGTTCAGTTTATGACCTTTGCAAATGTACCTTTTAATGATGATTCTAACGGTTTTTTTTTGGGCCAAAGCAGAACTTCAAATCGGATGAAAAGAGCATTTGGGGCTGTTGTATTTTCGTGCTCATTCCCGATCTGGATCAGGTTCCACGAGAAGAATCCGTTCGAGGAACGAAAAAAAGGAGAATCGCGGGAGAATTATGGGGCTAGGACATACGCGAATAAGTGACAGATCGAACTGCGTAGTTTGCAGGCCACCTACAGGAATACTCCAAAGGAGGATCAGTAGAGGTCAAAAGAAATGCCTTAGACGGTGTTATGCAGATTATTTTTGATGACCACCTTAGTTGAAGTCTTCCAGCGGAAAAGCAGTGAAACTCGGCAACATAAAGAAACCAATTAGTGACTAGACCAACAGAAGCACAACTGAAATTATCAGGATTGCAATCACTAGCATGGCTAGTAGCCCCACAATTGCATTGTGGCCTGTAAAACCATCTGGGGAACGGCACAGATTAGTCGGTTAGCATGCTAGCATTTGGACGAGGAGTTCGCGGATTTCACTCCTGTAACAAATCTTATCTTAGTTTTTGGGTAATATTTCAGTTCATTTACTAAGGAAACCACAAATTGCGCTATTCTGACAAAAAACGGCGTCCAATAAAGGATTTAGAAGTGAGGAAGTTGAATGGCGGCGAGAGAAATCAATCCTACACATTCCAAGTAGAGACGAATTATTGTTCAATGCCAGATACCTTCTTATTAGGGTGTCACTTAGATTACTGAAACACGGAACACTTGTCATTCAAAAAATTAAACAGTATGAAACGATTATGATAATTATCTTAATTACAGTGATCGGCAAATCACGTCGCTCGTTTTTCACAAGCAACTTTGAGTTCTGTATCCGGAATTTGAGTTCACCAGCTGGATGTTTATGTTGAAAGAAAGATTGAATGCCATACTTCCTAAGCAGACTTAATTAACAAGTAAAGACAAACTGCCGCGATTCTCGCATCAGTTTCGCATTTCGTCAGTTTGTAATAATCAGTAGCATTTGCCGTCCCTAATCAATTTGTCTAACTCATTTCAGGCAGTCTTCTGTCGGACAAGTTGCTGCCATTTCTCTAACAACAATGAAATGACAAGATGATGAAGCTCAGATGTGCGATTGTAGAACAGTGTCCTTTCTTTTAATGAGTTGTAACTGTAAATGCAACAGCAGGAATCTCATTCCCAAAAAAACTAGACAATGTTGACTTGCAACATGGAGAAATAAACTGGAAAGCAATCAGTCATATTTGTTATTTCCTAATGGTGATTATCGAGTAGACATAAGCAGGATTACGGATCTCCTCGAAACTAGCTAAACACTATATTCTCGTGCACCCGGAAAAACTCCACTCCAAATTCCAACTTCAGAACTGGCCTTTTGGTAATCAAATAATAGTACTATTAATTTGTTCAAATTAGTATATCCCTGGACATATCTGCTGGATAAAACTGACCAACATTTTGGAACATTGCTCAAGCATGAAATAAGTTTAAATGGTGATCGAAATTGCACAAATGTCAAAAAGAACATTTTCTGGTTTCACTGGAGTTAAGGCTGAGGATGTCACTATTACAGCCCTAATTTTAACAATCTATCAGTGTTCACTACTACATCTTTCTTAATTTTCATCGTAATGTCTTTGATTTACACCACTATCGTCCCGACTTTGTTAGTTTTAGTGTTACAAATTATCATTTCACAAATGAAGGTGTTTGGTGGTGCCATCAAATTACATCTTGATGAGTAAGTTAGGTGCAAGATAAAAGATTTGTGATTTCTTGCTCATCTCTGATTCGATCTAATATATGCTCCGTGTTTTTGAATCATTCGTAATTAGAATGTCCGAGTTGTACAGACCGAATAAAAAAGCAATTTTACCCAAGTTATTTATTACCCAGTAATGACCATACCGGTGTCGATGCAGATGTCTCTGCCGAATACAATTATGGGATTCAGGGGACATTGTCGACTGGAATTATCTGTCCTCGAAGCCGTTCATTTCTTGCCCTAGGACTTTAACTATTTAATCACAGTTTTGAAACGGGTGCGTTAATCTGGTTTACGTTTGGGCCAACCCTTCGATTTGGATAACCTGATGCGCTATAGCGGCAGCCAAACTGAAGAATGTTCTTAAAACTGCAAGAACGCTCGTTCAGGTCGAATTAGACATGCTCATGGACGCTTTTTCGGATTACTCGTTTGTTACTGTCGATCCCGTGGTGTGCAGAATTCCTTAAAAATTACCACTGAGCACATTGAGAAAACACAAGTTGGCGAACAAGCTCGTTTTCAGTGATTCGTACTCATGCCATTACATCACTATATATATATATATATCTTGACAAAATATTTTCACTATAGGAAGGATTGGATTAGTCATTTAAAAATATGGGTGGGGAAGGGATTTGTGATTTGAGTACGAATCACTGAAAACGAGCTTGTTCGCCAACTTGTGTTATCTCAGTGTGCAGAATTCTCGAAAATTTTCTGCCACACCCTACATATCATGTGACAAATAAGCGGAGTTCGATAAACAACTCCGCGATTTATCTGACTGGTTCCTTGTAAAGTAGTAATAACATTCTTGAAAATAATATTATAAAACAATGATATTGTCCATCAGAAAGTTTTAGTGGTATAAAATGACTAAACCTTCTTGTAAGCAACTTTCATCACGAACGTTCTAACCGTCAGCAAATATAATATATAAATACACACTGGCCACTGTAAGAAAAGCTTTCCTTTAAGATCTCGTGTACGCTACCTTGGCAATTTTAATTTGGTAATCCCGAAATGGTTTGCTTTTAGACGGTAGCAAGTCTGTTAGACATTCACGAGCATCGAGCTGGTATTTTCCAGTATTCCACTATAATCTTATTTTTTCGCGGACGGCAGCAGAAAATATTCGAAGACCATATTCTTCAGCAGGAACGTTTTTATTCGGGAAGTAGCATCGTGTCTGAACTTTCGGTGTTTAGCCTTTTGTGGTATTTTTGATTCCAAGTGCTGCAGTTTTTGTAGTTTAGTAAACAATTGAAGATAACTGTAAATGCACTTTTTAAACATTCCATCCATATTGGGCCTTTTCACAGTCTGCTCTTGTAGTGAAGATCGTTTTCTTTCCCGACTGTCTATTGACAGGACAAGTGGACTGTCCTACCTATGGAATTAGCTCATCCATGTTATTGATTAATAAATAAGGAATGCTAGAGAGTAGGAGTATTTCCTTATTTTAGCAGTAATACTATTCTCCCAGCCCGTATTAGAGATCTTTCAGGTACGTTGTGCTTATTCTTTGAGGTAGGGTGTTTGCAAATGAGAACACCTAGGTTGTCTCCAACAACCTGCACCATAGTCATTAGCTACCTTGGCATGTTGATGGTCCGACTGCTTCGAGTTTTCATTCATTCCCTCCAATGTAGACCTAACCCTAGAGATGTTTTGTTGTCTGGAAAGAATGAGTGCTCACTGCTAGTTACTTCAAAAATAATTTGCCATCACTAACGCAGAATCAGCGCCATTGCTATAAGTGAAAATGATAATTGAATTAATCACTATAACGAACAGGATGCTAATTCAATTTCTGTTTGCCAGTGCCTTCAGCTGTGAACGTACATATTTTCTAGCAATTTTACTGGCGTTGTGAATAAAGATTTCATAGCATGCGAATCTGAAACATTGACAATTGGTCAGGTGAATCTCATGCCTACGCTCCAATCACCAGCAAGATTCAAACGTGTAAATTCAGCACGGAAAATTGTTTGTCTCCATGAGCCCTACTGGAACTCGTTCAGTCATCAAAATCCAAACTATAATGCGCACTGATTTGCACTCACGAAAGTAAACCTCCTGAAACATTACTATTCCCTTTTTCTTGCTGAAATTCTCAAGTGATCAGCCATGGTTTCCCGGCTTGAAGTCGTGGCGTAAATTTATGACTGAGATGTTTGTTCACAAATGTGTCTGTTAAAGAATGAGTTAGTTTATCTTTTGAGTTTGAAATGTGAGTATTTTTGCATCGAATCCAAACAGAGAAATTTGGTTTAAGTGCACTCAAGTCTGCCAAAAGTAGCGGTCGTTAAGATAGGCAAATTGCGAGATGATACTATAACTTTTGAAGCCAAGTTTTCATTGTCTGCCAACAAAAAATCTCACACCGTCGAGAGGTAGCAGCCTTAGAAATGTTTCACTTCAGTCAAAACCAAAGGCAATCAAAATTCGTGGGAATGAATTCTTAAAAGAATATGCTTACTGAGTTGAGAGTTATGCACCTGACAAATAAGAACCAGCCGTCTAATTTTGACGGGTAAATTAGTTTGTCCATTTTTATCCAAAGCCTTTAGTAAGCCGTATTGTGGTATGTGCATTCAGAGTTCTTGTCTACGAACAGTAAATATCGAAATACGGGAGGGTGGAGATTTTGTAGATGGCTTCTGATCCCCAAGAAGCGTGATTCCTTGCAATGAAACATTTTGGCGCTTCGCAAAGTACTTAGAAAACACGAGTGGATTCAACGATAATGCATTTTGTGCCCCTTACGACTATTTATGTTTCCTCTACTACCTTCTTTTTTATCAGTAGTAAAGAAAATGCCAAAATTTTAAAGCAGTCCATTTACTTATACGGGGAGTACAACCTTTTGTGGACTTGACTGTGGCTTTAATTCTTCTGTCGACGCTGATGTTTCTTTAAGGGATAAGTTTACAGGATACGCACAAGAAAACGCCGAAAACCAGGGACGCGTTAATCTTTCTACCTCCAATTGATATCGTGATCAGAAACGTCTGGCTTTGTCTGCTGATAAACCCCATCCTTAAGATTCCGTTGATATTCACTTCAAGAATGTAATACCTTTAAAGGGTGGTCACTTGTTAATAACTGGACGTATCTATGTGCAAAAGCAAAGCAAACAACATAAATACCAGCCCAACTTCAACGGTTTTATCCTTTTACCAACACGGAAGAAATGCATCAGGGCATCAGGTCAGCCGAAATGCCATAAATGTAAGAGTGTCCTAGTGAAGTCCAGAGTTCTCCCTACCCAAATCGTCTTTGATAACCACGCGATAGACCCAATGGCAGTTCCCAGACGCTGGAACACTTGTTTAAAATTGTCTGATATGTGGTACTCAATTCAATGAATATCTCAAAACAGATTTACCTCGCCTTCAATTTCACGTGTCCGAAACAATTTTGTGTGACCCAGAAGAAAAGTGAGAATTGGCTTTCTTGGTTGAAGATTTAGCACATTTTTGCGGTAGACAAGACTGATCAAGGCAAAGGCATTTTCATTGGTGCTTTCTGGCATAGTTTGCCATCTCTTGAAAAATCTGGCTACATATCAATTCATTTCGTCTGAATTGTAACAATAAACTGCATTTGTTGTGCATCCTGTTTAATTGACTGAACTACATTAACACTGACTTCCACATGGTGTGGAAAATAAACAGCTACTGACCTGCTGAATTGTGCTATCCATTCCGATGCCGAACAAGTCGGATAGAAACACAGAATCGCAAACCCTCGCGACCACGATTTGTTAGGCTCGATCCAATTAAAACAAGAGTCCCACGCAAGGTGTAAGCAAACTGTTTTCTGTTCGCAGCTACAGCAACCTGCTAGTAACTTCTGTCGGATAAAGTGAGAGATCGACTGGTTTATTTTGAAGTAGTTCACTTATTGGATGGCATGTTTCTGCCACCAGAGCCCTGACAACTAAACCATAGCTGTTTAAACAACATTTCCAGAAGATTGACTGCGATACATTTTGCCACCTGATACAGCTGAGTACCTGACAGAGTCTAGTAATGGCAATTTTTCGGCTTCGACAAATATTAGGGTACGGGAATCATAACTTGTTGAACTAGGTGTCAACTTATTTTGTCGATGCATGTCTACTATGTCATGTGCTCCGTGATAGTTAGAAAACCAATGTGATCCAGATAAACTGAGTCCAAAAATGTACACTGTAATCTATTTCGTCTATCGTTTGCGGGTCACAATTAACGTAACCCAGTGTCTGCAGTGCAGAATAGAAAAACAAGATCCCCTCTGACAGTAAACATGAAATTTAATGAGTTGACCGATGAGTAACAGTTTCTTCGTGATTGCGAAAATAGCCTAAGCAAAATAATGTACACTCGGTTTCGTTCGCTGGATAATATTTACCATTTGCCTCTGTCAGTCTTTGTACTTCCTTTGTGAATTTATAAAACAAAACGCGCAGTGTTTAGAATGACGTATTCAAACACGGTGAAGCTACCGAATAGAGATGAAAGAAGGCTGGAACGCTCTAGCCGCTGGAGCCACATTCAGGTACCAAGACAATGAAAGAATTGGGGAATTCCCGCTTGCCCGTAGGCAGGAAGAGGCACAGCGGGTCGAAATTTAGAGACTATCGCTTGCAACTTTATCATGTCTGTACAACTGGTGAAGATTGATGATCCACCCATAGTCCGGCATATGTGTTCCGTGCCACAGAAAAATAGCGTGTGGACGAGGGCACCAAAAACCCGTTACAACATGATTACGCAACTCCTTAAATGGACTAGAATTTTGCCGGTTATCTTTGCAATAAGATACTTCTATGTGTTTGTCAATAAACCAAGCAGTCTAATTCCGAAATCACGCGACTTAGCTACTTCCAATTGTTCAGCGGCTGACGCATGGCATCTTCTAAGTTTACAAAAACTACAGTGAATGTGCTTAGTGCTTTGCCTAAACAGTTTTGTTTTTTTTTCTCGTTCAGCTGTTTCTACAGGCCAGCTGGGCGTATGAAACTGCAAAAGTTGAGCGAGGTTTGCCATTCTGGTTTTCTTTTTACAATTAAAATGCTTTCCAGCATTCACTACTAGTGGCATAGCTCAAATACACTTCACCGTGAATGTGACAACTAAACGTTTGATACAATACTTCGCAAAACGCATGACATATCAGTTCCATTTGACACCAGGATTTTCTGGAATCTCCTAATCGTTGGAAGAATGTGGCTCGGTCCCTTCATTGATAGAAACCTCACCTTAACAGGATTTATCCAATTGCTATTACAGATGGGATTCAATTAAAAAGGCTTTCGGCAAAGGTGGTTGGTGGGATAATGCTTAGTTTGTGAAACGGTGACGGAAAATGTCCTCAAATTAGGTGAATCCAAAGCGATTGCTATTCTTGGCCAACAGTCCCATGCTATGATCTTATAACTCAAAGAATGACCGTGAAAGCGGCACATGGATCCTTTGAAGTGACTTAAGACCCAGTGGATAGATTTCGCTGTAAATGAAAAAAAAACTGCAGGTTAGTTGAAGGACAAGTTGGAATCATATGCCACAATCTATTGATCAGAAGTGCAAAATCTGATCGCAGAAAGTTAATGTGGACGAATAACAATATGCGTGTGATAACCAAGGGGAAGTTACAAGATGACGATGTTTCCGGGAAAATCTCCGAAGAATAAAATTCTACTTAGTGACTACAGAAGAAGAACAGTGGAACATCGACGTTGTTTTCGGGCCACTGACCTTAGGTTGGCTGTTATCGATAGGTCACCGATCATTTTTGAACACATTAATGAGGCGGATGAAATATGGGTGAAGTTCCACTAGTCACGTGATATCAGTTTAGAGGTTTGGGATAGATCTGAGTTTTGCAACCTACAAGAAGCCTCTGGTGTGAAGCAGAAGACCAACTGTGACAGCGCGGGAAGCAAAATTTGACACAAACCAGGTGCAGGATTACAGTGAGATTGCCAAAAAGTCAAAAGGGAGCAGTATATGAAACAGTCCAATTTCACCAAAGAATAAATGCAGAAAAGAAGAGTGGCATTTTAAAATCATGAAAGTGTGGCATTTTTGAATGTGGAACCTCGAGAGAGATGGGTTCGAGGTAGGAACTGAAAGGTGCAATTACGTCACTGAGGTAACGGTTAGAGTTGGCGTTTACTCGTCGAGGAATGTAATAAGAAATAGCAAGGTAGTGGGCGTCATCTTCGGCAATGGAATGCACTGAATTGAATACAGCGGGTAAATCAATAAATTGAAGCAGCAAGGTGTGAGGAAACAGTGAACCTTTGGGGACACCAGGATTCACAAAATATGGTTGACCTCAAGCATCTCTGGAGGATATATCTGCTTATTTGACTTCGAAGACAGAAAGAGCCGAGACGTGCGGAGTGTGGGCAGAAGGCCATCTTGCAATTCTTGGTCGACTCCTCCAGAGATGTCAAACCTGAATGTCTGTTTCTTAATGGCGGTCGAGCACAACTGGTCAGCAGATCATGGACTGAACGAATAAGTGGAAACCCATAATATCCGTCAGAAAATGATCGCTCAGTGGATAATTAACCATGCTGTTTCAATGTTTAGTAATCCTGTATTAAGCTCAATAGCCACGATAAATTCAGGTGGATGAACATTATTACAGTTCCCGTCTAATTTGATCTAATTTCACTTAAGAAACCTCATCCAGATGGGAGCCAGCGAGCTTAGTGGATTCCGACGTCATTTACAAATGAAAATAACAATCTAGATCGAAATGTATCGAAAAGTCAATGCATCACGTAATGTATCTTTGTATATAAATAATCAAAATTGAGTAACATCCTATCGACGATGCTGTTACTGATTTTTGATCCATTGAATAGTAGAATCTGTCACGACGAAATATGCTCTGAATAAAAGTAATTTTATGCAGCGAAATGCATGAGCTGCGGCCTTAAAACAGCAGATTATTTTAATATGAAAATAAATTTCGCAGTACTACGCTTCAAATGAGTAAAGCAGAAACGTCCATGGCACCGTTATTTCTATCGCACCGCATGCTGTCCAATATTGGCTGACATAGAAACTGACTAGCGGCTAGTAATTTTGATGATCAGTTTAAAACTTGAAAGATTAGATTTTTCTGCAGTGAACCTGATTGGTTGTCCGTTTTGATGGACTTAATTTCGGTTTCGATGCGACTTCTCGTACAAACCTACCGGGGTTTGCAGATTTTCACAAAAAGTCTAAAGGTGCACAATTCACATAGCCACTCCGAAAAATATTCATATTAAAACTGGTCAAGCTTTTTTTTAGACTTCCCAAGTGGGATAACACAACGGGCGCATGACAGTATGATGAACAGAGCGCCAATGACCCGCTTTTGTCACGCCACATATCATACTAGAAGGGACTAGAGAAGATTCTGTAAGGTCACCAACAACAAAAATTGACGGAGCGCATTTGACTTTAATTAAGATTTGGCTGTGTATGCATAACTTTCATCGAATTTTCGTTAGTAGATTACCAATGAGCTTCAATTCACTATGCTTTCTTCAATAGCAAGTAGATCTGAAACGAACACATAAACTATACCATACTTTGATTCTGGTAGAAAAGAGCCCATGAATGCAAGAATTCCATGGTTGTTCATGTGAGTTGAGTTGTTATGTATGTGCTGGGGTTGTGGAACTTCGTATACCATTTAGGAGCTTAGGTTTGGAATTGGAGCTTGTGATTCACTCACTTTTCATGTACTCATGTCAATCCATGGAATTGGAATACTAAACAGCAAATTTTCGCCTGTTGAAGTGGTCAAGACCTTATGGTCCCATAGAAGCTGGCGACTTTTCGCATTCCCAACGAAATAATTTTCGTCTCATCGTGAGCTATAAGGCATACGTCTTCAGAGATGAATGAAAAACTGCTTGTGACAGTTCCATTAGCGATGCATTCTTGTAAACTTCGGATGTGCTCAATGTTATGCAAGGTAAAGATACGGAGCTGCAGTCTTCAGACATGACCTTTAAATTTGATTTTAGCTAGCCACTCCACTCGCACTCGCTACACACATGTCATCGTTTCCCAGTCACTTTTGTTTTAAGGGATTTTCTCTGTCCGTGGCCGGTTTGAAAATCTAATCCAATCTCATCTGCTACCTCAGTGTCATCGTCTTCCAGTTGCAGTTTTTTTTTGAGATCCCTTATACTCATGACCTTCGGTAGATCCATATTGTCCCCACTTCACTTACAGTTAAATATCAGCTTCTGCCAGTCAGAGTTTACTTCCCTAATCTTCAATCTTTGATCCTCTACAGTCCTTCTCACGACCTTTCATTTTAAATAGCATCCCCGATTTTGTGAAATCACCTAGACGATCGGGCTAACTGACGGACTTGAACGGTTATCATTTGACTTATCGCTGACATATCTTTGCCAAGTTTTGAGGCCTCATTGCCTAAATCTGAGGCATGTGCACCTTTCGTTAATTGCTTTTGTATACGCTTTTGATTCGGGCATGTCGATTAATGGACTAAACACGGTTTCAGTTCCGTACGAGTCAACAACAACAACAACTTCATACGAAGACAGTTTGTCACTTTGTCTCACTGGCGCTGCAGCTTCTCATTCTCGGATAACGAGACAGAAATTTAGGTGAAAGCAGAATTCCTAATATACGGCTAACAAAAAACAGATGGGCTGCTTTGTGGTATGTCGCCTCGGTTCATGGAACAACGCCAAGACCCTTGGGACGTTCAACAATGTGAAAACATCGTCTCCCATTTATCACCGTTATTATGGAAGAATCAGGACGAGCTACGTCGATTCCACCACTTGAAAATGACTACGTTTGCATCGATGTGACGCAAACGATGTTGAAGTTCAATCACACTGAAGATTCGATCACTTTCAGTAAATAATCACCATGGATAGATCACCGAATCGTCTGCAAATTCGTAAATGACATTCACTGAATAGATATCTTCAGGATGTCAGACTAATATCGGCAACGTAACGAGGGCAAGATAACCTGCCTGAAGTAATTGCTTTGGTTTGGTATCTTTGCCTTATAGTATGCAAATAATTTTCATAGTATTCATCATTAGGCATAAGTAGAAAAACACCTGATTAGAAACTTCATTACGTAGGCCACTGATGAATAATTCTTAAAGGTGCGTTTATCGTTTCTTGTGACGTTAAAATAAGGGAATCTTTCTAATTGTTATTTTAATTGGCATTACAAACAAACTGATTTCGCTCATGATTGGTGGCATATCTGCTTTTGAGAAAATCGATACGAATAATCCCATCCAAGAGGGTAGTGCTATGTTTCTGTCTGGCACAAAAATCATTGAACACATGCCCAACAGCTGTTATTATGTCAAATGACTTGAATTGATAGAGACGGGAAGGAATATTGAGTCAAAAGTTCTTGATAGCAGATTATTGCCATACATGACAAAATGATTCATCAAATAAACATTATTCTTTGCTGTCTTACAAAGAGCCATAGGCGAGTCCTTGTTTTGATTGAAGAATTTCAGCAACGCACTAGTTACTACGGAAAATTTCATCACTTCTCCCCACAGTCATGCAGACTGAAACTAGTGACGTTGTTTCTTAGACTGTCAGCAACATGAACGGAGCAATTCCCTGTAGAAGAGGGGAAACGAATTTGGATGGTAAAACAGGCAGCAAGACAACAGAGTGTGACCACATGCCACTCTCAATTTCATTTTCAACACCCTGAGTCATTCCTACTTTCTTAGACTGTTACACCTGCATAGGATTAACTACCATTTTTCCGGCTAAACAGTGCCCTGTTGCAAATAGCATTATCAGTGGTGGAGGCTAGAAATGGATTTTGGTTGCGCTAGTTCACTCATAAAATCTTTCCCTGTGAAAAACAGTTGACCGGAAATACGACCGCAAAGCGACAACAGACCAAACGCTTTTGTTCGATTGGTGGGTAACATAAAAAGTGGCAACCAAAATGAAGTGAAATATCGTTCAATATTTTGTCCATAAAATAAACAAAAACCAGATTTAAAATGATATTTCGCACTATCGTCTGGTGAAGACTGACGACATTCACCACTTGAAAATCGGTTCATAACAAAACGTGACAAACATTCTCGTTCCAATTAATTCGCAATCATAATAGCGCGCACTTTGAAAAATTATCTATATCAAAGAAACAAATGTGTAATTACAACAAAGCACGGCATGATACAAAATAATTTGCAAAACATCTGATTTTTACATATAGAAAGAATAGTATCCTATTTTAGGTGTAAAATAAAAGGGACTGATGGGTGCACTAACATTCGATCACGTAGCACCGTATTCTCAAATCGAAAAGTTTCCTGACTGCGCATCTATAGGCAGAAAAGGAAAAGCAGCACAAAATGCTATCCTCGGGCAAACAGAGCACTAAAAATGTTTTCGTTCAAGGTCGTCTATTTGTGTTTACTATCGGATTCAACGATATACCATTTGGATATATATTTACCAATGTTCCATTTTGTTGTGTTCTTTGATTATGTCTCTGTGCCTGCTCACGATTTCAAGAACATTTTTGCTTTCAAGGGTTTATTTACATATGGATGAAATACATTAGAAAGTGTTCACCTTATTAAATTACCTATATTGAAAACTGGTCAGCCCACATTTTAAATACAAACTACTGGGCGAAATGTAAAGCATTTAACGAGTGGGGGATTTCACACGGATTCAACAAAATAATCCATGGTTGAAATCAAACACAAGACAAACTCAGACCTTCTGCAAATTTTTGCTCCTCAGATAGCCCAACTATTTCTTCTAGGAGGGTAAATGAAAATAATCTCACATCATAAAAATCAAGTTATCGAACAGAACTTGCAAACAAATCAGTTTCTGAGCATGCAGCTCCACTGGGTGAATGTGACCAAAGCATTCCGCCCGATATGCAGCGCTCCCAGTAGACACTCAAGAATGCTTTAGTGTCGGCTCCTCCCAATTGGGAAGACTGTAAACATTCGATTATGCATCAGCTTTGACTCTGTAAAATCGTGCTCCACTTTCAGTGCAAAAACCTCAGGTTTTCCGGTCAATCTTGCACTGCAGAAGCGCTAGGTTAATTTTGCTATTATTAGAGACCATCACTGATGCATATAAACCAATACACCAAGGGAATGAATACAGGCCTTTCATATAGGAGGCGTCGGTTATACTGTTATGCTGTTATGTTTCACCGGAGTGAACCATATTGCTGGATCTAACATTTTGTCCACGTTTTGTTCCCGGTCGTGGTGCTTACCACTGACCGACAACTTCGAAAAGAGACACGATTAATGCCCGTTAACTTCAGTCGAATCTCTCTCATTTGTCGACCACGATATCGTCTATCAGACGCTCAGAAAAAGCTTTTCCAAACACTAGAGCTCTCATGACCCACTTCCCATACACCAAAGACAGAAATAATTTGCTACTGATATCTTTTACGATCGAGGGATCAAACCTGGTCACGTGTGCCCCTTTGCTTTTTCCATTATCGAATCAATCCCTTCGACCACCCGTCCTATTACCCTGTTCCAGTTGACAGTAATCACATTTGATGAAACATAACAGCATGATTGTGAGTGATTGAAACCCAACTCACATGAAAACTTTAGTAATTTATTTTGATAAAATTATTGGAAATTCCAAAATACCGAACTGAGTCACATGCAATCTTTTTGCTGTCTTACTGTACCTTTCACATTTTAAAGAACCTAAATGCTTTCACCAGTGATCACTCAGCACAACTAGTGCCCATTTTAATCCAGATCAGATACTAGATTTACTCGTAAACCATTTTATTACGCGACCCGTATACTCAGAAGCTAAATATTACAAACAACAATATCTGAAACAAACCAACAAACAAACAAACACTGTGCTTAAGCAACACAGCAAGAATTGATAACAAAATTGCACTGGCATACAAGGGAGAAGTTTTGAAGCTTGGCGAGGATAACTAAGATGCATGCACTAGAATCGGCACACAATGATGCATGTTATCTACAGTTATCCTTTCAACGGAAATGTATCTGTATTGGGTAGGGCCATATCAGCAGTACATTCCCGGTCCCTAGAAATATTGGTCCAGACAACTCCGAATATAGTCACCTCGGAAAATCTGCTGCTCAGGCAACCCCTGTGGTGGGATTGGCATTGACAAGACAAACAAGCCACGATTACGATGGGTGGCTGGACATGTCATCAAGTAGAGAATTAAATCGATGGCACAAATTCTAAATGAATGATACTGCGACGCCGAAATCATGGATCATCTCTCAGGAGACTACCGCCAAAAATGAACAAAATGTTGCCTCTTTCTTCTTTCGGATCGCTGTTGTAAACCGTCAGTCATCAACTATTGACAGTAAACAAATCAATGTAGATTTTACTGCCCAGTACGCTTTGCACACTTGGAAACCACCTGGATCAAATTCTAGTTCGTTAGGTTGGGCATATTTACCAATCTGCGTTTCTCACCTTGATTGTCATCCGGATTCTCTATAAACATTAGTGTTTTACATTGGCGACTGACTGGAGTAAGCTTGGATTTCAAAATCCACCATATTCATGCTTTTTAATTTCTAGTGAAAAGTAAAATTGAAGGGCCGTACTGAGTCCTCATTGCAACCCCACTATTCGGCTCAAAACGGTCTCATGCTTCTGTTCTGACCCACTCCTCATCACACGATGCATCATAACAAGAGATGCTTCTGACACGCGTTATTTATCTGTCCACATTGACATTTCAGTTAACCCTGTATGAGGATAAGTGTGAGTTCCTCAGTTCGCATCTATAATCTGGTTACTGCATTCCTTTTCACACGCAAGCTTCACTTATTGCGCTGGCAGCAATAGGAGTTGCTGAAAACGAGCTTGTTCGCTAGTATGAACATGGTACATGCATTTTAACTCAGTTCACAACTAAGGTTGAGGTAACCTGGACAGAGAAAAAACGGATTCGCTACAGACAAAAATTAGCAACAAATTTTGCGTTTACTGCTCTTAAAATTAGCCAAAGATGGAGTAAGGAAAAGTAATATACATTACTTTTTGAAGGAAGCTACTCAAAATTCAGGAAAAAAAGCTTTTAAAAGATCGCAAGTTCATCAAACCATGTAAACGCTGGCATTTTTTCCGCAAGGGCTCCGGTTCAAGAGTCCAGTCTGTAGCATTGCGTAATCATTTCCAAATGCCCAATCCTGCATCGTCTACCCATAAATCACCGTTCATGTTCACGAAGGCATCAGAGAGCTATTTTGTCCTTGCTGGAGATCGTGTTCAATGCAAGAAATAGAACGCAAATCCAGGATGATCTACTGAGTGGCAAATTCGGGCCAATAACCTAACCATATAGGCAAGCAAATCTTGCATAGCATGAACACCGGGTTTCAGTCTGGACTTGAGTGATATGCACTGCAGGGAAATCACTACAAGGATGTTAAAGCCCATTCATGATGCCCTGGTTTTCTTTGGAGAGCTGGAGGTTGAAATCGTATCACGACAGACAAACAAGGGAGGTGGCTACAGTTGCTTCAACCAACTGGTTTGCCTTGACAGAACAGATAATATCGGTTAGATTCCGAGACTGTTAGAACGACAGCCACAGGAAACCAGAAAATGGCCCTCATGAAATAACAGGACTAAGAAAAATTTCGCTCCTCAAACTGGCTGTTCTGCAACCGTGAACTGGCGTGATTTCATAGTCTTCTAGACAAACGTCGTTTAACAGTCCGCTTTAAACAAGTCAGTATCAAATATATATGCATGAATAACAAATTAGGTATAGTGATTTATATCTAGTGCTCATCAGGTTATGACAGGTCGTATATTCAAGACAAATTATTTGACAATAAAGCTTAAACGACAAGAATACGGAATAACGATCCACAGTACTCTCAATTAGAGCTTGATGTATGTTGTCTTAACGGTTAAGTTACTACAATTCCATCGGTGACCTTTAAAGGAAAGAGCGATCAACGATACGGAAGTACCAGTTGTTTAACATGAGTTCCTCGTTAACAGCAAAACTTCATCAGTCAAATTTACACAAACCTACTTTACGTAGGCAGACTTCATTCTTGTTGATCTTTTGCAGCTGATTTCAAGTGAACATTGTCCGCTTTCCATACTATATTCTCAAAATGCATTGAATTTTTAGTTTAAAGAAGCCCTCTTTACAGCATTCTTGGTTGCATGCAGCTATTTATCATACGGTATTGTGTAAAGGGGAAAGGTTTTCATTTTGACTCCTGCCTGATGAGTTCCGATAGAACGAATCTGGTGGTTACATTTAACTAATCCACTATATATATATATATATATATATATATATATATATATATGGACCGGTTGTCCGCCATTTTGTCCGCAAGCGGATGAAGTCTACCGCTGACGGGCTACTTTCTATCCAGCTGTGTATATGCGCGAAATAAATCCCTGGAATTTATATCCCGATTAGAAAATAATATGGAAAATGGCACACAAAAAGAGGAAAAATCATTCAGCGAATACTTTAAGTCGGCTCTTGGGATTAATTGATTCACTCTAGACAGACCAGCGTATGGCATGAGATTGTCGAAAACGGAGTGGATATCTTAGTTAATATGCTCAGACTACTCTCGGTAATGATTGGCATTTTTACCTAGTAGTAAAACGGAGCTTGCATACAGCTTGGCGAAAAACTGGAGTCCTACGCTGTCTGTAGCTGTTCAATTGTTGGTTTGGCTGTTTTTACTGATAGCACTGTGAAGGAGCAAAGAAAATTCGTTCATCTGACAGAGAGCAAATATGTCAAGGCATGCAGAAAATTACACAGAAGCAGACATTTGCTCACCTACATGACTATTAGGTTGATGAAAATGAAACAGATCGGATCAATGAGCTTGATGAGTGTAATCATGCGAATGAGTACGAAAGTTCATCAGCTTAAAAGGATGGGAATCGTAAGAGGGTAATAGCATTGTTCCTCGCACTACTGAACGAGAGAGGACCTCAGATGTAAGTAAGTATGCAGGAGTTTATGCAAATATGAAGCGCTAAATGATTCACAAAATTTAAGATGCAAACGTTTGCCGAAGCGTCAGTAGTATATTTACTTTGTGTAGGTCGTTTAAGACTGATGTTTTAAAAGTTACTCAAAATGAAGCGATAAATAGCACACATGGGAATATAAAAGACAGTGTTGTGATTCATGTTTTGACTGTTTGATTTGTGGAAGTGTTTTCTGACATTATGCACAACGTGGCTGATGTCAACATGGTTTCCCGTTTACTCTCGCTGGTTCAGCGCTGTCTAAGGGGCAAGCAATAAGCGCAGCGCAGGTAGTATCAGGATAACCAATGAATCGGCAGTCGGAGACTTTTTGAAATTACATAGGAGTTTTATGTATGTATGAGCCAAACGTTCCGTCGCCTTTCAGATCAAAGGGTTAAAAAGGGAACCTGAAAATGACCTAACTTCAAATCTGGCGTTTCAAATTAGGAGATTGGGGTAGCAATTCTAACTAGTTGAAATGTGCATATCATTTATTATTTTAATGACTGAGTGATCTTAATCATCGAAGATAGTAATACAGTCCTGAAATCACAAGAGTTTGCGATAAGACAAAGGACATGGGAAACTAGGATGTACCATTTGGTAATTAATACTACCTGAATGAAATCAATGGAAAATTTAATTTACAAAACGGATCTTTCATGTTTACTTTCTTTTTATTAATGCATTAAAAATGTACATTATTTTCCAGGAAGGATACCACGGCCAGTAGAGGGCTGTTAAATGGTTAAGTGGGCCGAATTTGGGAGGATTTGAATCCGCGACCTTCACAATCAAACACGGCAACCTTATCAGCCAAACCGCCGCCGACCTATTCGTTGAAGTTGATCCTTTTCATTGGAGAGGATTTCAATTGATTGCTGCCCTGTGTTTGTGTTTAGCAACTTCAGACCGCACAAAACTCATATAGGCATTGTGCTATACCACAATCTGCAGCATACGTTTCCGATCATCTCTTTTTAGAAAGTGATCCTACTAACGTACGCACTCGCTGACGGTCAGTGATCAATCCACCGTAGAACTATGAAAATGCTAGCATGGGCAATACACACAGAAGTACCATTAGGCGTCCGGCCTGTTTGTGTCTTGAATCTGATTGGCTCTCCATATGCACCAGGCTAATCACATGGTTTTCGTGATTAATTTTGCGGTTCATGTTCCCTGCATCTGAGATATAATTGAAGCCACCCAGAATTTTGTTCTCAGTTAAGAGGATGTTGTCCGAATCACCATATTCGGGTTGCTGCTGATCGTTGTTTAATTTATAAATAAATTTTTGCGTATATTCTGTCCATACGTTTTCTCCATTCAACACAATATAAGTGTGTTCAGAGAGAAAAGTACCTCCCTGATAGAAGAAACCGAATTACTGGTAGGGACTTCATGAACCAGGACAGTTATGAGATCTCTCATTTGTTATCGGTGTTCGAGCAAGCTCAATCACTGACAATTTACTTCAAATATTGCAGATCGCCGAAATTCCAAGAAACTAAAAACGAACCTTAGCAACAGGGTGAAATGTCTGGTTGTTACTGATATTTGCTCGTGGATCGCATGCACTGGTTTTTCTCACTTAAAATGAGTTCAGGAACTGAACTGCATTTGAACAAAAGATATATTAATAATACAACGGTATTAGTAGATGTCATAATTCACCGATGTTTCTCAGTGCAGGTTTTTGATTGCAAAACTTATCTTGAAATAACCTACTCATGGAAGCCAATACATGGACGAATTTCAACTTCTAAATGAAACCACAAACATAACATTCAAAACAATACACAGAGCACTGACTCTCGATGCACTGCTTAGCTCTTTCATTCGTAAGTTTGCAAACTCATTGCCAGTCGGATTTCTCTTGGATATAAACTTGCAAACTTGGCCAGCCATCGAGCAATCAGTCAGCACTGTCATCAACGTACCACTCTAATCAAAACTCGTCGTTGCGTCTCCGGATAATTTCGTCCCGTAACGTTCTCACGACTTTGCAGTAAACATACACTCAACATGCTGGTGAATAGGGGATATCAATGACGGGCTTAATCAGTTGTTCTCAGTCGACATCTTGGAGAAAGTTCTTATGGCTGTTGCATATCCTTTATGGTACCGAACGAAAGCATTTTGAAAAGGGCGCTTGTCATTGTTTCAATTACTTGAGGGCACACAATCCTGTTGTTAAATCAGTGATTGGGTTTGAAGCACAAATTTAGATGCTGTCAGTTTATGGCTGAGACTAAATAATAATTGCTGACTACACTCATCAGCGACACGAAAAACAATAAACAAAGAGAGGCTAAATTGGAAGCTGCAAAACACGCCAGATTTTGGGCCTCCTAAGTAAGCAAGACACGATAGGCACAGTTAATCAAGCTGATTTTGAGAATGCCACTCTCAGATGTAGAGTATACGGTCAAAATGGACGTATTTTGTTATAGTTTCAGAATGACGCAAACTATGAGGATGATACGACAGAATAAACCCAAAATCAAAGTGATAAATGCAATTTTCGATTAGATAGAGAAATCAACGGCTCTAAATTTGGGTTAGGTTATATTATGCAGCTTCCTTGTCGCATGAATCTAACACCCTAGCATTTGGCTTAAACTACCAAAGTTTGTGTAGTGAGGACACTAGCAACCTTTTTGACTTAGTCTGGAAAAAATTTATTTTGGTCTAATCCAAAATCTAAGCTATTTGGAAATTGTCAGATTTTCTTCGGAACATTGTGGCAAAATACCAGCAAGTGAAGTCATTTATCTACTTGGAATATCTCAGCAATATTGAACGGAGTGAAACCAAAAAACTTTCTTCCAACGCTTTTAATTTTTAGTTGTCATAGCTACCGTGAAAGCATTGAAGATTTCTATTTACCCGGGACGTTAGTGAGTTGGATTATCAACATGAGTTGGTTCTTTAAGCTCTTTAACGCTGTTCAAAAATTCAAAACTGTGCTTTCAGTTCTAGATTTGTTTCCATGACAGCCATTTTCCTTTGCAACATCAAACAAAATCTACAGATTGCATTGGGGTTCTCACTATTCTTTCGATAGCGTACTACTGACCTTTCTTAGTGATATGTGACAATTTGAAGTTGCATGCACTAATTTCCTTTGATTGTACTCTAGAACAAAAGAATTACCCCTCGATAGCCGGTAAAATCGAAACCACCGGAGATGAAATCTAATCATGCACTTCTCTGGTAGACATTAAATGCGTTTCGGCAGCTGCCTACCGGAAATTGTTACTCGGAAACTGTCCTGTTTTAGTCACAGTGGGACTGATTGACTCTGACAAAATATAAATAGCAACAGCCTTCCCAAATTTCTCACTTCCTTGAACATGACATTCAGCTTTCAAGAAAATGAGAGATCGGTGGAGCTCTGCTAACAATAACATCAAAAGCATGCATAGGAAGCATACGCTGCCTCTGCTTACTATGTTGGTAATATATGGCACCATAAACTCGGAAAATACTTTCAGAAACAGCATTAAATATGCTCCTCTCAAATATGAGGATTGCAAACAACGCTTGACATTCTGATGATTGGCGTGCCGATATGCTCTTGGTTTGGTACTTAACAACCATGAACAAATATGTGGCAGCAAAAACAACTTCACTGTCTGGTCTGGTGGTTGACACCTGTCTGTACGATCCTACTCAAGTGCACGCACACCAAACCTGACTTTTGGACATGTCGTTCACCCAGGAAGGTGGAAAGCTCGCCAAATTTTCAACCATTTTAACGCAGACGAGAAACCAAACCGAATATCTGGCGCTTCTCCGCTTCGGATTAATGATGTTCCACTGAAAATGCGCAATAAAACTTTTCTTATAATGCTGCGAACAATATTTTTCTCCCAATTTTTGACTAGACTGTTTATGTCTTATGACCAGTGGCCTTTAGCAGCGTCAATTCTTAGATTTAATTTGTCGAGAATTATTTGAATTGCCGCGGCGAAGACCTCACATTTACTGTCCGATTTCGAAATGTCGAGAAAAAAAGGCAGCAGTAATTAATGAATTATTTTGCGAGAAACCGACAACATTAAATTGGCTACCAAATCGTCAGACGGAATTCGTCAGGATACCGATAGAATTGTGACAGCAGCTAGCAATTTGCCTACCGAGACATGCTCGTTAGTGCGAAGCCGAAAAAAGATTTACATTTGCGCGTGCATCATGCATTTTGCATTCGAATGCATTTCGAAGTTATCTAAACAAATCTAATATCCCCTTTTGTCTCTTGCCCGTCCCAATATCTGTGACCTGAATGCATTGGCTAGCGAACTCTAACCTTGAACTGTTCGCTTTTCATAGTAAGTCAAATCGTGACACTCGGATGACAGTGAACATCAACGGTTTTCTCGCTCATTTTTACATCGTTTTCATTGCGTATACAAGGATAGCGGTCGGTTTCCATCCTGCTAAATTTGTAGTATCTATTTCCCAAATACACGTGACAGCTACTTACATTCGTCTTTACAAATTCCTGAAACGATGCATTGAAAAAATTCTCCCTGCTGGGAGTCTTATCACGACCTAATGGTAATATTACAAAATTTCCGAAAATTTGGGCCACATGAAAACTACTCAGTTTCCCAGGTCTGCACATGTAATATTATGGTCGGTCATGCGATCTAGGATAAGCGGCTTTTCCAGCTTCTTCTAGTAATTTTATATTGTCTTGTTCAACAGAATGGAACCATTGTCTGTTCGCATAGACTATTCCATTTAGGTCAGCTCGAGCGCTTGTTGGGATTTATCAAATCGACTGTAAAGCAAAATTAAAGATGAGGTGCAGTCAACATATACACAATTAACAATCCTAAAAAGCAGGTAAGGTAATGCTGAAAATGATGAATTATCATCGTCGGTAACCTTGGTATTCAACTCGCAAGAGAGACAATCGACTTTCAGAATTTGTGTTCAGTCAGAAGTTCTTAATCAAAGAAAATTTGCATTGGAGCTAACAACAGATTGACTATTAAATTTTCTATTATAAATAATCTGGACAGTTTGGCGCAACCCTGCAGTTTTTAGCGTGGGAGGTACACATGCTAGTGTGAACCCAAGTTTGTAAGGATCTAATTTGATACCCTAATTATTATGATAAACGGATCTTAACGTGAAACATGATATCTTACAGAATGACTAAATTTTTGTAAACCCTTCTGGAAAGGTTCCAAGACATCCCAGTTTATGTTCATCAGTAGTAACATAATGATCTATCCAACAGAATCATTCATATTATCTAGTTTTCTGCCAAAGTTTAGGCTAACATTTACACTTTGAATTTAGTTAGTAGTATACTGGGATATCTTGCTTCAACTCCCCTAATATTTGTGGTAGATCAAAAACAGGAAGATTTGCTTTTAGAAGGGATTTTCATATGCATCAAAGACGACATTGAGCCGAAGTCATTTAAATGCTCAGTGAAAAATTGACCAAGAAACTAAAATTTCGATGCCGCATTGTAAGAGATAATGAGCTAACTTAAATACTTTGGCCAAATTCGATTGGATTTAAGCGTATTCAGCTTTTTGCTCTAAACACGGGCACTATTTGGACGAAGCAAACCAAAAATCGTTCGTTGAGGAAACCGAATGCATTGGAAAATTAACGCCGGGTTACATATATTTACGTTGGAAGTATACCATAAAAGTTTGTTCTTTAGTCCAGCCGCAGATTACTGCCGATACTTTATGCACCATTCTCCATATAGAGTTGAACAGTAAGTGTCAGCTCATGCCTAGTAGGGATTAACTATCCAGTGAAATAGAAAATACGGTTATCTTGCTCAACAACAAAAACTAAGAGCTCCCTAACCTGTCGACCGTTTTATTTTGTTGTCAGATATACCGTAAGCGGTGATCTGCAGAACATTTACAAAACGGACATTTCTAAGATGAACTCCTTCGGAGAAGTTTTCCTGGCTTCTGCTTCCCTTCCGAACTGTGTAGTCCTCCACGAATAAAATGAGAAATACCCAACAAACTGATTAAGTAGAATGCAATGAGGACGGAAAATTTGGCCGTTGCTTTCAGGGAGAAATTCCCGTGACTATAACAAATTACGCAGTAGACAGAAACTATAGTGTTTCCAAAAGAAATTCCGCGTAATCTAGTGTATAGTGGTTTTCTTTCATTCTGAAATAAATTGGGCGGAAAGCTGACTCGGGTCCAGAGTATACTTCATAAAAATAGTATTACGATCTGAGTCCTGATTCTATTCCCACAAGGTGATATAGACATAGACATTTTAATTTTTTTTAGAAAATAAGATGAAAATAATTTCATACTGGATTTACTGGGCGTCAAATTTAAATTGACCAAAAAACTATCGAAGTATGTTAACGGACCTTGTGCGATTGGATTTTGGCAACGCATGCCTTAAGTTGTTAAGAACAAATCTGGGTTTGTCTCACTTCACCGCCTAATACTGCCCCCTGGTAAAATAACCATTTGGCGACTAAAATGTTATGCTGATTAAATTGCAATCTTATTTGCTCACTGAAATTTTCTAAGGCTTGCAGTTTACTGTCCCAAACACTCGCAGAACCAAATAAATGCAAATTCGTGTGTCTATTTCATGATTCTACTGCCTAGTAAAGTGGAAAATCTTTTTGTTACCTCTTTTCTAAGTTTTGATTTCCATTCTGTGTATCTTTCCGAAGAAATCAACAGAGATCGTCTTCTATTGCTTTTCTACCAGGAATGCTGTCAAAACGTCACCAGTTGATGTATCATATGTGAGATGTACCTATCAAGAGGAATAGTTAAGCGGTCCTTTCAAAAGATAGGTTATGCTGAATATGATAAATGCATGACTTCGGACTTCATTGTTGGAATATGGGTTTCCGTTCTCCACAAACAAAAGAGCTGCATACTGCGAATTCCAATTTTCCTGTCCTTATTGATGCAGCCAAATAAGTGCTTAAAATCAAAGGAAGATTGTCCAAGTATCTGGGATAGCGTCATCCTATTCGGATGAACTTGGAAGCAGTGAAGGGTAAACAAACGACAACCACCAAACATTTGACAAAAGATGTAACCAATATAGCCAAGTAATTATAATCCTATCTAAACTGTTGGAGGAATTCTAATAGCATATATCCCAAGGCCAGAGATCTATCAAAGACGTAGACGATCGTAAGAAGCCCAAAAGCCATCCACTGTGCGTCGAGAGGCAATAAGTGCCAAGAATAAATCTCGCCTTGTTAAAGCTGTGAAACACATTTACATGGCCGGTGATTTTGTGCAAACCAAAAAGCTATTTATAAGGACAGTAGTCAAGCGAACTAGATGCATGGCTAGGTGACGCAAATGGTCACCCACCTTGCCATTATGAATTTACTCATAGATGCAAATCAAGAAAACTACACAATGCGCAGTTTTTCCCTAATTTGGAAGCACAGGTTGCAAGTTTTTATACTGTTTCCACTGACAGTCGCCTGTTGAACAGTAAATTGTTTCAAAATCAACATTTGTTTGTCACTTTCGTTAACGCGCATTATACTTTTTCTAGCACATGGTGCATCGTCCGTTGTGTCATTTTTTTCGATTTTGTAACCTTAATGAATATTTGTGATCATCTTTCGTGTGGATTTGTCATTTCCAAAATGTTTTCACTTCCAGTCCATCCACGCTGTTCTGTACGCACGTACCATTCTCGATTGAATAAGCGCGAGATAATTCACTATCAAAATGCCCCTTATTTAAAATAATTCACAAAATTCGGAGCATATATCAGGTTATTATCACTGTCAAATTGCATTAATAGGAATCCAATCGGATTTGTGACTTCTCTACTCAGTCCTTTCGAACTCACAAAGATTCGGTAGTGCAGAGACTAGGCCCATCAAAAGTGACAGACGGTGATGATAAATAAAATGACAAAAGTTCTTATCTACCATTACATTTACCTGAACTGTGTCCGTCGAGCTCAAGTTTGTCTACATGTTAGGGTTAGTCTAGGTTTGCAAAAATTATGTGCGACTCAAAGTCAACATTTGGTTAATCATGCGAATAAATATCTCCAATAAAGATTACATTATGAGGAAATTATACTAACGGCCTCCTTTCTACCTGTCCTGGGGCAGTAAGTGTGAATGGGTGATCATTGATTTTGTGAATAATTTAGGCCGTATTTATTAAAACTGACGTTGACTGGGGAAAAACGGCATTGTCGTTGATCCAGTGAAATGATATGATTTAGAGTTTTTTCACTTTCATATTTGGGAAATATTTATGATGTTCCATGGAAAAAATGCTGTAGTCGATATGGAAAACTGAGAAGAAAGCACTCAAAATTATGCAGCCCCACCAGTGACAGTGATGATGGATGGGGAAGAGCACTGAAGAACATGATGATTTAATCTCCATGTTTTAATCCCCACTGGTTTTCGAACTGTTTATGTTCATTCTATATTTGTCAGTGGTTGTTGAATTATTTGTACACTGGTAGAATACAACAAAGTTTGTGTTAAAAGGAAACCAATCTGTTTAGTCACACTATGAGGATATCACAGTTAACCTGTCCACAATCTGAACACGCACCATCAGTACCAATCTGGGATCCCAACCTAGTGTAGTACGAGTGATGGAGTGTGTTTACACAGATCTTGATATTATCAGCAGTAGATAATTCGTCGTTAGTCTAACGTAACTACGATGCATCTGGCAATTTCCTTTGGAAAATAACATTCTACCTGTACTAACAAAAACCCATTTAGTTGATCAAATTTCTCAAAAGAATTTTGTTTGGATCATTTGGGGAGGGGGTGCATCCTGATTGTGATTCAGCTAGAAGATCAGTGAGACGATGATTTGTCAAGTCGTATTCGTGGAACCACGACAAATGTTTCGTAGTCCAGTTTACATATTGTTAGCAGTATGTGCGAAAACAAAACTAGTAACCAAGTGTCGTCGTTAGGCTTATCTTATAGACGAGTAACTTTTGAAAAGTCACTATTGAACTCTTAAGTGGACCCAACGCCGACGCGCGCTCTTCATTATGCAAGTGGATTTTTAGTACCAAACCAAACATAGAGCGTTCAAGTACAGAATGACTCTCCATTAGAGCACGGAGTAAGTATATCTGGAGAAGACCAATAAGTGCGAAACCCGTGGTGTGCTTCCAGTATAGTTTTTTTATCATTCTTCTCCTACAAACTAACTGCAATAGAGAGGACAGTCTAAAACTGTCATCATAACTGGTCCAAATCTTTTTGGAGTATTTAACTTCGCCATCGTCCGTGAAGACAGTGCTAATTAAGGATTATTTAACATCAAAGTTATCCGGTGTAACGAAGATATGCTTATTCTGCCCCGGTATTGCGGTTCACCATTGATTTCGAAAGCAAGGCAAGAATAAAAGTAGTTGTGCAAAATAACACGGGATGGACAGAACAAAGACTAGACGAAAACGAGGAGAAAATCTCAGCCCAAATAAGTAGCTCGAAACTGGTCAAAATCTGCATTATATCTTCCCCTTCTTGCAAGAGAACTAACTCTAACATGTTGGCTTGCATATGGTTTACGGAAGTCATTGGCTTTGAATGTTATCCTCGATTAGCTTGATCTTATTTCAGCAGTTTTCTCGAAAATTGCCCCAGTAGATTGTGAGGAAGCCGACCAAATATAGAAGCTATTTTCAGTTTCCATTGTGCACCGAGCTAACGCGTCTCGTTTTAAGCCAGGATATTCCGTACGGTACCCACCATCACACAGGCCTTTCTTTGACTTCAAAGCGGAAGTCTTCAGCAGATTCTCGTTCACCATTAAAAATATTTTAGCGGAAGGTCGAGATAATTTATTAAATTTGCTTGAATGAATCACAATTAGATACCGTCGAGGTAAATGGCTTGAGGCTAATGCCAAATTGCATTTTGGAATCTTTCTCTTCTTGAATGCCCCTCATTTGACCACAATTCTTTGTCATTTAATGCAGCTGATCACACGAAAGCGAACCTTTAAAGACTTATGCTGGAAAATAAAACTTCACGTTTTTACTCTTTTGATGTCAAAGAGATTGTGAAGTAGAACAATATCCACAGGACTAGTTTTACATGGCTCAGAGGAAAGATTTCGTGGGTCCATTTATAGACTTTCAAATATGATGGATACGGCAGGGGCAGTGTCCACTGTGAACCACTCAGATTAATAATCAAATCTCAAAGCCTCGCCAAGAGAAACCCTAGAAGAAAACAAACACTTAAACATGTCAAGCTCTGTCAGTTTTAGATTGCAAAACTAAGACAATGGAGTGAACGTTTTTGCCATGGGCAGACGCATTACCAGAATTTTTGAGGAGAACAATAGTGACTGATCTGTAGCCGTCAGTTATGGAAGATAAGCCTAATGGTTTGCCAATTAAACAATTGAATGCATCAGTCTGAACCACAGCACGGTGCCTTAGTACGAATAATTACAGGCTGTCAGTACCTATACCCATGATCATTTTAGTGATGGGGAAAACCTTAAACACCTCTTCAATGGAAAAAAGTAACCAGCATATCATCGCCCTGTAAAAATTTGACTGGGGTGAAATCAGAAAGCCATCTACAGAATACTTCATATCTGTTTTCCTTCCGGCACAATTGTCAAATGCACTGTCACAGGGACATGCTGGTGCCGCCAACAATGAAGGTCTTTTCAATAAGCCTGATTCCAGCTCCCGTCAGGGGAGGAATATGACACACTGGTGAGATGTGAAGACCTCTTTAGGTGTTTCCCACTTCGCAATTGGGGACTTCAGTAGTTCGGAGGAGACAGCTAGCTGAGAACAATTTGGAGGGAAAACGAATATAGAAGACTGCATGGTCCATCTATGCGAAAAGCTTGTTATTTTCATTTAGAAAACGTTCAAAGGCGAAGGGATGAGTTGGCCGAGAAAGCACTTTTGCAGAAGAATAAGATCGTCGTCTAAAAGCAGATTAACGCAAGTGAATTTGTAGCTCGTTCGTTCCGCTGTTTGACTGAAAAGCGGGACGAGGTAAAGGCCACTCTCTGATATGGACGGGTTCAATTTAAGGAAACTGAATCAGGATAATTGGCGTTCATTTTCTCCAAAATGAAACATCTGTTGGACAAAACGCAAGGATTTGTTGGACTGAACAGTGTTATAAGTGGCGCAGAACTAAAATCATCTAAAATAACTGGGAGGTTGTCCTCAGTAAGTGGAACGAAGTATGATGAAGTGGGATTAAAAAATATTTGAAATGTTCTAATATGTTTGTTTCACAACTAAACGAGCAGAACTCTTGGATGACACTAAGTTACCAGGCAACCAATTCTGCTTAGCGAATATGTATAAATAATGTCACATTTGAGAGACAAGAAAGAGTTTGTATTGCCACTTTACCTTTAGTTTTCTTCTTGTTGGACACTCTGCTCTACTGGTGTATTTTGAGGCTATCTATCAAAGCGAGTGTCCCATCAACATCCGGGTTAAGCCACGTCTTATCTGTACGGATGACACAAGTATAAACTTGAGTCGGTTGTTGGAGTAGGGGGTATAAGTCCGACAATTTTGTGACTAGGGAACGGATTTTGGTGTTGAACACTTCCCTAGTGGACTACTTGCCAGGAGTGGTACAATTACGAACACAACTGCATCCCAGTGGAAATATAGATATTTGATCCTAGTCGAGAATGAAAGCCAGCAGAGTTGTAAACAGCATCCAGTTCAAAAGATTTTAACGAAGACCAAATGATTTAATTGATTCAAATTTCTACGAGAACATCACAGCGGAGAACGGCAGTGTAATAAATCAAAGGAAAGCGTTTCAAGGGATTTCATTAATCAGATAAACATGAGCAGAAAAGAGATCGACGGTTTTCTATGAGCGACGAAAATCCTACGAACCTGTTGCATTAATTATTGTCCGGTCTGGGGTTTGCATTGTCGTAAAGGTTAATGCAGGGCGGTTCGAAAGCGGCCACAAATTGTTTTTGAGGACAGTAAATATTTTGCAGCCTCCGTCGTATTTAATGTACGACACTCTCAACTTGGTCGGTTGACTACAAACCTATTACAAGACACGAAAATCATGTATCACGTTCACGGTGTGCTCAGACTGCCCTATGTGTTAAGCCACTGCACTACTCGGTGATTTAAATGTTCTGATAAAAACCCCTATTGCATTGTCGTATTCGATCCGTCCAGATAAGAGCCTGGTAGTCCGACCGAGGAACATCACCAGGCACTTTCCCATCCACAATTTTAGCCAACTGATCTGATATCACCAAAGTCTTCCTGATATGAGGCTATTCGGCTTGACTATACGCTACTCCTCTGTTAAGAGTCGTTCGATCAGCTTCTGGAATTTTCTAACCCATCCTGCAGAAATAATGGATGTCAGAATCTTCGCTTGTAGCAGCCGTTATTGAAGAATTTTTCGTGGATGTTCGTCATATAAGAATTTGATTTACCGAAATAGGCGGGTGATGGAATCTCAGATTTCCAATGCTAACGTAGCAAACAGTCAATCAAATACCGAACCTAATCCCAAGGAGACTAATATAAGATGCCATGTAACTTTATTCTCCATCATTAAGAAAACCATGAATTAATCAGAACCACTGAAATTATTCGCAAAATATGCCCGCAACTTGTAAAGTACGCACGATTAACTTCTGTTCGAAAGATTTCTGTCCTTGGCCATGTGTAATGGTGGTCTGCCTTAAACAGAGTCCAGACGACGAAGTTTTAATAAGCGGACAGATGGTTGGATTAAACCTTTTTAGATTAGCAGGACATTCTGGAACATTATGACATGTGATTCTTCAACTCGAGTCATTACTTATTTGCACCCCCTCACGAGGCGACACCAACTAGAATGACCTCGACAAGTTGGCTACTACCGCTAATGGGCTAGCATTAAGCAGTAATCCAGATGTCTCCTTTCGGGGTTTTCTGCGATAAGCCAAATGCGCTCATTCTGTCTTTCTAACCCCACCCGCCGAATTCGTAAGTCTCTTTCTGCTGTTTCTATCTCACATCGGATGAGGACGATGTACTAGAGGCGCTCAATCAAGGCATATCAACTCTTTATAATTTTGAACCACTTCCTTGTTTTTGAAAAATCTGATTTATCCCTAGAAATGGATTAAACAGAAGAAACAAGCATGCACGTTTACTGAACACATTTACTAGGTAACAAAGGCGAAATCGCTTTCCGTAGGCAAACTTCATCCCCCAGAATTCTGTGTTACCAGTACCAATACAAGTAAGTGATAAATAAAATTCTCACAGGAACTTGGTTTTTCAGTATCTATAGGCTAGAGGGACTTTAATTCTAAAAATGTTTTGCCTAGCTCCACTGTAGTGTCTAACTATAACAAGAAGGAAGTTGAACAGTCAGGCAGCCGTCAGAAGAAAATAAACTGGATCAGTACAGCCTGAGCAGAGTGAGTGTAACTAATCAGTGGACGAAGTCCGAAAAATGGTGTACTTTTTAAGCACTAAATAGTATGTTCAATGTAAAGTCATTTGCAAACTCAATGTCGGGAGCAATTGCATTAGGAAATCAGTGGCACAGAACGTAAAAGAGGTAGAACCTCCAGTTAGAAAATTCAATAACAAAATATTGTGAGCCACTGGATTATCAGAATGGCTTGGTTCATTTCGTTCCACACAGAGAGAAACGTAAAAAAATTCAAAATATCCAACAAAATGAAAAATAAAATGCTAAACCGACTCATCGAGGCTAAAAGGAAGCTGGTCTCATTCAAACTACCACATTTAGACGACTTCTGGGATAGAACAGCTGGTCTCCTCAGTTTGGAACGGTTGGTAGCATATGCATACTCACTTCATTCCGCGGTTATTATTTGCCTTTCCTTGATTTATTTTCACGCTGTAAAACAGATTACAAATCACTAGGATTCTCTTATCCCTCAAACAGATGAATCTTCATTCAAATCCTAGCTACCGTAATCAAACTTTTGATTTCGTCGTCCAGATGCGGAATTAGTTTATTTTATAGTTTCTTAGTTAATGTATCGCACATGAAAGAGTTTTCCCGATCAACGATTTCAAAAGTTTAACCAGATACAAAGAAGCTATTTACCTACAATACGTCGCTTGCCATCACTTTGCAATCCAGGGAATCGATGCACAATCTTCCCTCATCGTCTTCTTTTCCGACCTATCATCTTCGAAAGTTGATACTGAGGCTAAAAGTAGAGATTCTTATCAAAAACAAGACGACTCAGTCCAAGGTGCCTTGTTTCATTCCCCTCTTCGTTTTTTCCGTCACAACTAGATAAGCCACAAATACAAGGACTTGAAAAGATGGGTGGTTTCGATTGTAACAAAAGCCAGCTTAGCTGATGCGATAACCATTGAGTAGGATTCCAAATCTTTCAGAACTTAATAATCGATGTCAGACGTTATTACATATTTATGTGTTACTACGTCAAGGTTCCCGAAAAGCCTGTTGACATTAGATTTATGATTATTTGAATAACTTGATTGCGAGCGGAATATTGTTCTCTTGTACACACTTATTTCTATTCAAGTAGAATGGCAAACGAACGGCCACTTTGAACGAATTTGTCAGAACCGAAACGATTGTCTTTCATTGTCTGTTTAATCTGACGTCAAAGAATACGGAAACGTTGATTGCATGATTACAAGCATTCAATAAAAATCAGCCAAAAACTGAACGGTATTATGTTGTTTAGTCTAATTCCTTAACACAACTCTGGACCCAACTCATCAAAATTTAAAAGCTATCTGTTTGCAAAACTTTACTCCTGACACTGTTTTAACGAACAGAACATTCATTTGAGATAAGGAGCAAACAATTACAGAAATGTTGGTTGTTAACTGATGTAATTTTATTACCCGATATATTACATGCATTCTGTTTACACCTTGGCCTGAATATCTTTCAGTCGGAAGCAGATTTTGCCCACTAAATTCCAGTTCACATGTTCTGCCTTACCTGTCACCCTCTCTGGACTTTCTTAATTACCAGTTGAATGTGTTTACCGGTCTGGCAGGTTCATCGCAGGTATTCCCGCTCCTTTGAGTTACTAGTTATCCGAAATAAGAATTAGATAAGCTTGTGTGACGGATAGGCCCGAAAGTCCGTCTCCCTTCAGTCGCTTTCTCATCACTGGGACAAGAGAAACTGAAATCGTTGGGATTAGTCATGTTCCATTGGTATGGATGTCTGGAAACTTTGCTTATGGAACTTGGAGCGCAAGATAGATAAAAATGTCAAAACCATGGGTAAAATGATTTGGTGTGCATTTGGGTCTGGTCTCCCCTTATACCCTTTGCTGCATTTCAAGATATAAATAATCATCCCTGTTAGCTACTTAAATAAGTTTAGAATGTTGCTATCTGTCAAGTCAGAACATCCGGGTTATTTCCTTCAAGCTAGATTTTCTTTGCAGACTTGGATAGTTAAAACTCTCCAAAGAATGCAGCATTTGCATACATATATGCATGCAACAAAAACACTCGAGGCCATTTGTTTAAATGCGAGAACCGCAGAGAAGTATTTCACATGATCTCTTTTTCAATGCTATTCTATCGTTCCCCTGATTGGTTTCCCACTATAATAAACAACAACTAAGAAATCCCTTAACTTGGACCGCCTATTATCAGTTCTGTGCCTTTAATGGGTCCTAAGGAACCACTGACAAACCTATGTGAATTACCATAACTAGCACGCGAAAATTCGCAAATGTAATCCATTCCCAATATACTAGTTATCCTTAAGAATGCCTATTAGTTTGTTCGCATCATTCCCCTAAAACATTTGCTTTGCAAATCCGCACAAGCCATGCTAATATATGCAGAATATATAATGATAATGTCTGCATTCCTTATTCGAAACAGCAAACCGTGAAAGCTTATCGAGTGGTTATGAGCTCACCGGGAAGATGTTGTGTAAACGACACTATTGCGGTTGTAATAACCGAATATGTTAGTCACTGCGTGGAAAGAAACAACGAGTATTTTGGTTTTGGTTATTTCTCTGGCTTTCTTGATTGATTTTCCCAGGGTGGGAAACTGTGCAGCTGGACGTGACTGAAACCACTTTGGTATTTGGAATTTGACGTTACACACTTCCACAGCGGCTGAGTAAATGTGATTTGGATGTTTGTCAGCAACAGAGGAACATACTGAGGCAGCTGAATTGCTGAAATTTAACTGCTTAGTGCTTTCACGGTAAGATTCTTAATCAAGATACCACACCACACTGTGACTTGGTCTCGTGGCTAATTCGATAGGGCAAAAAAGCACTAACCGCAGTTGCATTTGTGTGTGGGTTCGAAACCTGTCGCGGCAAATGACAAGTTGCATTTTGGAACTACTGATTATCAAGACATGGATTTTGGACGACCTGAGGAGGTATATAATGTAGGCAAGGAAAAAGCATTTTTAAATTCTTAACTTGACAAGTGGGATTTTTTTGACTGCAGACAAGTAGTCGTCAAAAGTACTGGCAATCTACCAGGTTGAGTTGTATCGATTCATTGGTCTCGAACATGATAATGGCTTAGTAAATGTGGATATCAGACTTCAATCGGGAATCGTATCTGCCTTAAATATCATACAATCGAGTCTAGTAAAAAAGCAGAGGATATAACCGCTAATGAAAGATGGGTAACAGTATTGTGCAAGCAAGGCGATATACTGAGTAGCTTCACTATAGTATTCCGTACTGCTTCCCAAGTGGGACTAAGCACGGTGTTTTACCAGTGGTAAAAATTAAATAGTTCTTGCTTGCTTGATGCATCTCACGCTCAAAGTACACTGGATAGTTCTGGTTTCACACAGTCATTCCTCTGCAGTCAGCGTTCTTTGAGATTCTCTAGTCTACGATAGTCAGTTGGTTAGGTACATGCATTTTGGTGTAGACTTTTGGCGTCTTTTTAGCCTTATTTTTCATCCTCACAGTTTTTTTCACTCGTTGTTATACTGAAGCGTTTATTCGCTAACCGCTCTTTACGACCTCTTACTGTCGTCGTACTCGTTCTCTGTCTGCTTACGAGTCCGTCTATCCCCAGTGAACCGTATCCATGCCTGTATAACCGTTGCCCTAGCAATAATGCCGATCACGCACCTCAGATTCAATGGGCTAAATTTCTACCCCATTCAGATAGCACTTTCCACCAACTGTAAGCTTAATCTTCCACCCTTGCCCTTTTCTACACTTGTCTATTGATCTTAATCGGCTTCCGACTAGCAAAAATGCGTACATTTTGATTTTCGGAGACAGTTCAGTAATGTGCACTTGCCGACGCCTGAGGTTAAGCTACTACTGTTTCATGTACATTTGGTTTAGTTATACGATCAATGCTTTGCAGATATAATCCACGCTGCCTGGAAAGCTTGGCTTTTATCACAATTAACTGTACGTTCAGTTTCAGTTTACGCTAATATTTATGCGTAGAACCAGTTTCATAGTATTGGCTGTCGACTGCCTCGCTGCTGCACCAGACGCTACTGTGTCCTTGTGACTGCCGTATACATTGGTTTTGCCAATCACCACATCTCTTGATTGACCATCGATTCAGTTTGGGACTGTGTAAGATCTGCTGTCGCCAGTCTGTGGAATCCTATCCCTTAAGAATTATACAACGTTCTTTATTAATGAAATGATTGGGCGATTTGTAACTTAGCTATTTTCAAGATGTATGGATTATGTTCTCCCACAGCCATACCTCACTGCGACAAAGAAGCCCCCTTAGTGTCTTAGGATTTAGTCATGCAGTGTTTTTTCATGCACGATAAGGAACTTTCTGTCTGTAATATTCGTTTGAGTAGCGTCTGAAATCCTCCACCGTTTCCATATTTTGTTCGGGCTTGGAACGGTGTATTCATCGTGGTATACATAATTTCCCCACTACCAGTGGTACTGTGATACTTGTTTTGTATCACTGTGATAGAAAATGTGATAAATGGAGACCGATTTGAGAACCGCTCCCTGCTGTCGACTAAATTTACAATTATAGTACGAAACATACATTTGCCTTTCTGATTGTTCGCCACTATCGTCGCACACTTTAAAATGCACACAGAACCACTGTGCTACCCGATAAGCCGACCGGTTAACGCTGTGTAAGAAGCAACAGCATAACGAACACGTCAATCCAGGAAAGGCCCCGTATGCGTCTTACTGATCACATTCAACCTAGTTGTTCTACCTGCACTGGAACTAGGTCAATTAGAAATGGATTTCCGTTTCACGTAGGCATACTTCAACTTCTGAATATTTTTAATGTTGTACATCGACAAGAAATTTGTATATTTCTAGTTGCTTCGTCTCGCACCAATGGTTCTGTCGTTTCCGCTGATAAATAAACTGTGCATTTAGCTTATTCCCGTTGAGACAAGAATTGAGATATTTTCTCCTTGTTTTTGCCGAAAAAGGGTTCCTAATTAGCATGCACAGCACAAGCATAAACCAGAAGACTTTTTAAAATAAATACAATAATACAGTTACCTTTATATATGGATTTTTCCTCGGGAAAAAGTGGAGAAGCCTATTACGGTTTCCATTCAGTCCGAAAGATGCGACTAACCTGGACCTTGAACCGCGTACGGACATAATCCTAAGGATTTTTCGTGTTTTTTAAAATGTTTTATAAAGCTCAGATTACAAACTGGTAATCTTTGTATGCAGTAATAATGAAAAGGGTTTTTGTGAAGTCAGTTTGCACAACTGACCCACGCAGAAATCAGCAGGGTAATACTGGTTTTTGGAATAAGAACCGCATGCAATAGGCTTATAGAGAATTTGTGTCCAGTACAGCCCATTGTTGTGTGCATCTAAGCTGCAAGCTGAGGGTGACCGGTTTGACTCCACTAGGCAGCGTCAATATTGAGATGAATGTCTAAATTCACTTCTAAATAGGGTTGCTCGTGCCAGCTAGAGACACTTAGGTTGTGCGCGTCTTTTTTTTGAAGGACGAGATTACGGTATGATCGACAGAATTTAGTCATTCAAAGTGCACATATCTGGCGGGACTTCCAACTCAACAGAAGTTAGGAAGGGATTTATCGATCGAAATGATCTCGTGAGCAGTTTCGGAGCATGCAATTTCTGCCAACAACATAAATCTGTCAATCAGGTGAGCATCGTGGAAACATCTTTAACATACTCTGCGTTGCCTGCTTCGATCTTTCATGTACAATTTTGTACGAAATAAAACACGAGCATATTTTTGTGAATCAGAAAACGAATGATTTTTGTTTATCGCAAGGGAATTACTTTTATACCGCTCAGACAGGCAGAAATATGGTAAAGTTTTCATCTTCGCACATAAATTAATAAAGAAAACCGATAAGCCTGCATAAAATTAATAATACATAATTTGGAGTTACAAATTTATAAAGAAGCTCCAATGAACTTCAATTTCCTAATGAATGGCTTCTGATTTCTGTTGAGCTCATCAAGCAGAGCAGAGTTCAATCAGATAAATCTCACATATCAACGGCATCACTTCCGAAGCTACAAACTACCAACTATTTTTCAATAATTATCCACTTTTTCAAGGAGATTAGTGTTCATAGAGGGGGAAATCTACTTCAAGAGTACACATTCAAATTGGAAGCCATGGATAGCAATCGAACGGGCCACCTTCTGCTTATCGAGACGTTGATGTACCAATGAGCTACCGGGAGGACGGCTCTCGAACTTGAATTACCCAAGCTAGGGCCCGCTGGAGCTGTATGTCACCCCCGCAACGCTGGTTATTAATCTGGAAGAAATAACCAACAGGCATTTGACTCGGTGAGTTTTGCCATATGTTGTGAATGGTGCGTGGGACAAACAAGTGCCAATATTTTATCATCCGTTAGAGAGTGATGGTTAGCTAATTGTGGCTCAATCCAGAAGAAGGAAAATGTGTACATTTCAAAAATACCAGCTCACTGCCATCCAAAGCATTGCAGAGTATGAATGGGAGAAAGTAATTTGATCTGACCAGTAGGATGTATGTTCAAATGGCGTACGTTAGATGTTTGTGTAATTAAAGATTTGCTCAGCATGGAAAATCAGTGCTTAATCCGCTCCAAAAATCATCGTAACTTATTACAAACTGTTGGGGATCATTAGCAGCCGCCCGCAACCACCAAGGCCAAATTAGGCGTAAAACTCAAGTTTTTTCAAGTCAACCGACAGCACCCAGAGGTCCTCCAAGAAAATCTGAAATGGATTGTCAAACATCGACATTACGTCGGCATTGCTATTTCAACCGCTGGGCTTGGTATTCAGGCCTTAATCGTTCGGACACTAGCAGGCGTGACTTAGTCGGATCGTAGGCCTCGGATGACGAAGGAGCGTATGAAACCCATAAGTGAAGCACAAGGATTAAGATATGAAGAAAATTTTCACTAATCTAGAGTAGCCGTTTTGGCAAGCATAAAGCAAAACTGCCTTTTCGCAGTTTTTAGATGAGAACGCAAATTTTACTCGGTATTGTCATTGGGAAACCCAAAAGTTGCAATGTAACGTGAAATTACGGAACAGGACTAACAATTATGCACCTCGGTAAATCTCTCAAAACAGGTTTATGCGAATTTTACGATTATCTGTACGTAAACGGAGTTACATTTTTACCCAAAGACGTAAATTTCTTTAAGGCGACCCTTCCATCACGCAGAAGCATGAACACGGAATGAGAACACAAACGCTCCCAAAAAATGACTGAACTCCAAATACCTTGAGTTGATCTTTTGCATTGCCTGGGTGTGACTTGATGCATTTATTTTTCAGTTGCCAACTACTTTGAATAATTTGCAAATGGCGCACATATGTACGTGATTCACCTTGCTGGCCGGTCGATGCTGTCTTTCGTTAGAGCTGTTCCACACCACTGAGCTTTGGGCACATAAAAAATCTACTCAGAATCAAGTTCATAACGTTCAATATTGCACCAAAAGCAGTTGACGAAACTTTGTATCACCGGCTCGGCCCGGCCCCAGATCTCTATATCGGTTGTGTTAAGTCAGTTGGCTGCGAAACAAACGACTGGACATCAAATAGTGCTGCAATCTTACTTTATACTGGCATAAAACTGCAATTATTCACACCAAATATTCAAGCGCTTGGAGTTTTGTGGGTACTCTGGGTGTCGTAATTTAATGTAAATGTTTTTAGACTGCAACCCAAAGTTTTCTGCACAACTCGCTTGGGTGTATTATAATTTTATCAATACAAATATTTAAAGAAAGCCAAACAAGATTTCCATTCTGACACAGCTCCCCTGTAATGATTTGCATCCTTCAAAACAAAAACAGTAACATTACGTTTTAAAGCAGACATAATTCGGCGCAATTTCACATTAGCATTCATAAGGATGAAACCGTACATGGCCATTACGACTTGCTGTGCATACGTGTATATTTCGGAGACAAAAGCGGTATTTTAGATTTCGGAGCATTTTTGTTCGAATTTGCATAAATAAAATTGGCACAACAGATTCACGCCATCCTCAACAATATAGGCATAACCATTGACGTTTGCCCAATTCCTGTTGACAGTTCGTCTGCATTCCCATCCGTTGAGCCAGTGAGGAACGGCTGATCTCCACCGAAGCAGAAATGTCAAATTATTTTACTTCTACTTATATGCATGATCCTTAGATTTTGATAGTCCGGGGTATCATAGCTGACCCCAATTGGCTTTCGCGGTTGGATATGTTGTCCAAAATGTCATAGGCACACATCGCCCAGAAGCATCTGACAATCATCCTAAGGTCCCAACTGATAAAGATCGCCTAACTGACACGTTGATAACGTTCTGGAATAAGGTATTCGATGGACGTATAATATACAGCAAATTTTCTGAAACTCGTTCAGTTCTCTCATTGCGTGTGAACACAAAGCCCAAGCGTGAACAAGGAAGCGAAATACCTGATATTCATGTTGACAGTCAGAGGAATGCGACACAACTCAGTCAGAATAGAGAGGAAGAAAGGAGATTTGTCCCTAAGGATCCTGAGAGGTACGGAGTTGTCTAAAAGGGGCTTTCTTGTGTAACGCGATAAAAACCGTGAATGCATCCCACCAGCACCCCTCAAATTGCACTCTTCTTCCATTTTCCGGTGCTTTTCAAGACTACGCGACATCCAAGAATATATTTTTCCCCAAACCTCTTTATCCCTGCTAAATTAATTTGGTAAAAATGACGGGAAATATCCGAAAAAACGCTGGCTAATTGCAATCTACAAATATTTGACCAAATAAAATCTTTCTGACTGACACAGGCTTCATAAAGCCCATTTGTAATCCTTTACGAAAGCAAGACCCAGCAGTGTGTAGCTCAATTTCAAGGCGCCCTACTGGATGGAGGGAGAAAATCTTTTTCGAGTAAAAATTAAACTGGCCAGTAAATCTGAAACATTCTATTTTTCTAACTTTTTCCGTAGTACTAGAGAAATCTCTTTTTTTGCCAAGGATAATTTATATCAATATGAGTATAAATCTTACTGTGTTTAGGATTCACTAATTCTTCGAAGAGTCAAGTGACTAAGTATCACCAAATCGCCCAGTAGATCAACAAAGCTTCAAGGCCTGAGCTAACTTAATTGGCTATTGCATGCGGCCTGGCCAAGATCAGGCTGAAATAAGACCTGTTGGACTAAATTTTCCCAATTAAAATGTCGCATTTTGCCAGAAACAGATTGGGAGTGACCTGTATTGAAAATCCACTTCTGCAGTAAATTTAATCCCAAAAAATTTCGCAACAGGATTTTTTGCAATGACAACATGTTAACACTTTTTTCGTTTACATTGTAAAACAGGCTTACCCAATATGAACAGGATTTATCAACTGGACTATGGTTTTCCATAAAATTTTATGGTCTATCCTCTTCGTGTATTCATTGACCATTTACTTTTATTGCATGTTGACCGCAAACGGCAGCCAATAACGATTGTCTACTATGGTGAATCCCATTACATTTTCAGGGTTATTCCCCCGGATACATCCACTGAAGCACTGGTTCCTAAAACCCTTGGGCACCACGCTGTTCAAGCAGTCTTCTAATATCACCATCAACGTTCAGCGTTAGACAGCAAGACAAGCCTCACTGACCTCTGAATATTCCTCAGAGTTACATGTTTCTATAAAGAGTGAATATCCAAGGGGAACAGGGAGTGGACCTGCACATATGGGAGAAGATAAGAATGCTGCTGTAGACAACAAACGGAATACAGTCTAACTTTACAAATGCACACTTTCAATCATTCTGATTCGATAGAAAATGACAGCACGATCGCCACTGTTCACGGTTCACTGCCATATCCTTCAGTGTCTCCAGCCAGCAAGTGGACGTGTCTTTCGGACCCCAACCATGAAGGCGTGAGACATCTACTTTACCTAACTTCGCTGTACATTTTCTCATCCCACGTTGCCACGTCATCTGTTGGCCTCCACATGGCTTCTTCCATTCATTAGGAGGAACACAAAATAAGGCACGGTATGGTAGACGAGTGTTCGTCTTGCGCAAAACGTGACCCAACAAGCGTAGTCTACCAAGTTTCATGCGATGAAACAGGCTGTTCTGAGAGCCGGCATCCAGTACTAAATCCCTCATCTCCACCTTACTCACCCGGTCAATCCATCCAATCCTAGCCATACTACGTAGACATCGGTGGTCGAAAACCTCTAGCCGATGAGCATCTCCAACACGAATATTCCCTGTCTCGCAACCATACAACAGAACTGAGGGCACTGCGGCGCAGTAAACACGACCTTTCAACTTTAGTGAAATATCAGGCCGACGCCACAAGTGCTTTAGTCCAGCGTAAGCTGCTCGAGCCTCCGATGTTCTCACATTTACCTCCAGTGCCGAGCCACCATCGTTGGACACACAGCTGCCGAGGTAGGTGAAAAAGGTCTACAATCGTCAGTTCCCCTCCATCCATTATCAAGTTTGGCACAACTGTCGTCCATTCCTGCAATAGCACTTTGAACTTCGAAGATGCAAAGCGCATGCCAAACCGAGCAACCGAAAGTCTCTAGTGCTTTTTATGCATGGTCCGCGGATTGGAACAGGCATATAACATCTTCCGCGTAATCCAGATCACAGCTTCCTTCCGTTTCCCAGTTCGACTCCTACAAGCTCGGCGTCCTCCTAAAGCATCTTCCATCACCTCGTCCATGACGAAGTTGAACATGAATGGAGAGATGGGACACCCTTGTCGAATGCCACTAGTCGTTTCGAATGAACGTGACAGTTCACCGTATACCCTAACGCGACCATAGGTATGCGAATACAAGGCTCGCAGCAGGTTCACAAGCTGCGTTGGCATACCCTTCCGGTGGAGAGCACTGAGTAGTGCTGGTCGATCCACGGAGTCAAAAGCACTTTCAAGTCGAGGAAGACTACGATCGTAGGGCGCCGGTGCGTGTGGCGCATTTCGAATATCCGTCGGAGAGTGAATATCTGGTCAATGCAACCTCGACCTGGCCGAAATCCGGCCTGTTGTTCGCGGATATTACTCTCGTGAATCGGTGTCAAACGGCACATCATTAGCGAAGCCAACACCATATTAGCTATCGAAATTAAACTAATCCCACGATGATTGCTTGAGTCAATCCGTGTGCCCTTCTTGAAGACGGGTATAATCAGTGACTCATCCCACGAAAACGGAATACGCTCCTGGTTCCAAATATCATGAAACAAAGAGGTAAGTGATCTCACAGAGCTTCCCCACCCAATTAGAAAAGAATTGGGGGAAGATCGTCGGGACTAGCTACTTTTTCCCTTTTCAGAAGGCGGATATGCGAGTGGATTTCCAATTCCTTTGGGAGATGGGTCAAGAGACACCATCCAAGATTTCGAAGCTCCAGACGTCGACCTAAGTACATTAGCGTATGGCCAGCTAAACTGAGCCTTAAAGTGCTCAGCCCAAAGATACACTTCTTGCTGTCTACCATGCGCGAGGTCTCCATGCATATCTCACACGACTTTATTAACCAAAGTTCCCCGCCAGCCGGTGTCACGTATAAGCTTAAAAACAGTCTTTGACTGTTACCTGGAGCGACCGCTCCCTCCATCTCTTCGGCTACCCTAGTCCACCAGTTTTCACGGTCATTCTTAGGGCTTATCGTCAACTGACACTGCAAATGTCGACGCACCTTATCCTTGTCTTTGCAGTTGGCGTTTTCGTGCCATTAGACCCAGCGACCCTTGCGAGATCCAGTGTCTTTGATAAACGCTAGATCTAGGACCACAGGCAAAATCTGCTGCCAAATGCATTGTCTGCCTAATCTGATCCCACTGCTCGTCTACACTGTTGCTCGTCGAAGTTCTTAGTTCGTCGGATAATTTCTGCTCATAGCTGTTGCGAACATCCAAATCAGACAGTCGTTCGACAGCCAATCGGGTTTGTGGCTTGCGTCGATGGCCGTTGAGCCGCAGCAAACATCCCGCTAAAACTAACATATGGTCCGATTTGACGTACGTGGTCCAGTATAATCTGCAGCTCTGGGCAGAACCAAGCCAACGGTAGCTAACTGCAATATGGTCAATCTGGCTCAAAGTACCTGTCGAGTTAGAGCGCCATGTCGCAGTGCGACGCGAACTATGTCGGAAATTCGTACTAGATAGAAATAAATGATTATCTGCACAAAACTGGAGAAGTCTTTCCTCGTTATCTGTCCGCTGAGCAGGCAAGGCGCATCGCCCACCTAGACAGGCTCCCGATGCACTAGGTTTTCCGGCTTGTGCATTAAAATCACCTGCTACCACTACAATGTCAGAGCCTTTACACCTCCGAACAAGGGTGGCGAGATAATCGTAAAACTCGTTTTTCTCCATGTCAGTGCTGTAGTCTGTTGGAGCGTATGCCGAGATAACAAATAAATAGCGCTTAACACTACTATGCTTCCGGACGCATACTGATCCCTGCAGTCTCATGGCACACAAGCGACTGTTGACTGGGATCCAATCTAAAAGGGCAGCTTCAGCCTTCTCACTCAAGACTATTCCGACACCGCGTTGACCCACAGCTTGAGCTGCTCCGTCTCCCGAAATGTGCAGAAAATATCTTGATGAGACACCAGGTGCAGTTATTTGAAGTGCTCAGCCCGAATCCTGAATTCGTGTTCCACTCACACAGCAGACATCAATCGAAGTGAGTCCACTGTCAGAGCCAAACACGCCTGTTGGCCAGCCTGCATTAAAGTGCGCACATTGAAGGAACCCAGATTCAGAGGCTGACGAGGCTTGAGAAAATGTGAGCTAACAGACTGAAAACCACCTACTACAGTACCTGACAGTAAACCGTTGCGAGTATTGGGCGTGTTATCAGTGGAGATACTTTGGGTATGCAGAGTGGGCATAAGGGGCAGAGATTGGGTTGGAGAGAGATGAGGCAGGTCGAATAAGAGAGAAAGAGCTCTGAGCAATAGCATGCTTATCACTACCCACCCCGCTCGATGCAGTGGACAGCACAGTCCTGATTATCCTGCGCGACGACCGATGCAGTATGGAATTATTTGTAGGCGTGTAACTCATGGGACTTGATGGATGGGTACTGTTCGGGAGTCCAGCCACTAAACAGAAGGACGACTAGGGTTCTCAACCAAAGCCTTCGGTTCTGACACAAAGTTGACCTTAAGGCAGCTGGGTGTGGCGGGTTGGAAACCTATCTGCTTGGGTCAATTATTCCTCTACTCGTTTTTCTGACTGAGCTGCTAACTCATCCCAGCCGCCGACTTGGAGGACCAGGAGGTTGCTTCTTCAGGCCCCTACTCATTGACCTTCCAGGCAAGATTGGATCTCCGGCTTAAGACAAGGTATCCTATATAGCTCGTTGGATCATGGAAGCACGCAAACTGTCACACCAAGTCAAGGTGTAGTCTCATTGACAGAACCTGACCCGTAGGTGAATTATGATTCTCTCACTCGAAAAAACCAAATTCCTTTCGATGAAGGTTTCAGTGAAATTGGAAAAGTACCGGTCGTAAAGCGGCCGTGATAGCGATCTTGTGAATTCGGATGACTTGGGCTCGTGTAAAGTTCATGATTATGTGGTAAGAGAGAGCATCAAACCAACTGTGATGCATGAAAAATTTCCGCTTTAAATATTGTAGCGCTGCAGCACTTGCGAGATATAAATAAGTATTAGCAAATATCATGAATGTTTGACAAGTCCCCTTCATTAAAAGCGTTTTTAGATTGCATTAATACTAGCCAAGCAAGGGTAAACATTGTTTTCACGATAAATGTGTTTGAACATCAAAAATAAAATCCTACTGGGTCACTAAATTTTCATGAACGTTTTTGAAGGTATCCTAGAATTTTTACATAGTATACATTCATAAGTGATAACAAGCTCGCGTGCACAACAGAAACATTGATTTTATGTTTTCCAGCCCAGGTTAGGCCACTTCATTTTGGTTGAAGACTACTGTTTGTCAATTAGGGTGGTATGGTTTAACTGCGGTCCAGTGATCTACGTCAGAGTTGAGCTTGCATCGAGCACACTTAAACTCGTCGCGTTCATTGTGCATGCAGCCATTCATGACAACGAACTAGTAAACGAGAAATAGTAAAATATTTGGTATCAAAATATAAGGGGGAATGAATTGATTGAAATCCTTGGTTAACTTTACTGTGTGGTTAGTTCATTTCAGCGTTATAAATTGAAAAAAACCATAGTTTGTATAATAATATTAATTATCAAGTGGACTGCATCAAGCTCATGTCTTTGATGAAAGAAGTAAATAACCACAGATTTCCTTTCTTCATGTCAAACGTTTTGCGACGGAATTGCGTTTCTAAGATTCTGACCCATTTTATTATCGATATTTCACGCACCATTTTCCAGATAGTGTTCAATAGATTTAGATCACATAAACGACGGCAAATATGGAGCACGAAATATTCGCGCAAGGAAACAGGGAATACCTTGCCAAATAGCAAAAAATCCTGGGTGCCCGACCTGGCAACCTTTTAATTTTATCTTCAGATACATGGACTGCGGCTACCCGGGAAATGTCTTTCGAAATGGACATTTCTGGAAGGCGACTTTTCGAAAAATTTGTGCTGCCTTCTTATTTCCCTCTAAGTTGTTTACTCTCGCTCGAATAAAATGAGAAAAGCTTAACAAGCGAATCCAAGGGGATTGCGCCATTGCCAGAGAAAATGTTTTACCGTTATGCTAACGATGCTTTCCTTGATTCTAAAAAAGCAGACAAAATCAAGAAAAGACAGTGCCTCCGAGAAGAAATTCGATGTTCTTCTGTACCAGAATTTAGTGAACATGTTTTCCTGAGTTGGGTCATGTTCTTTCGTTTTGAAGCAAATCGATTGGAAACATTTGTTACCAAGATATGAAGCAGATAGAAATATTACGCCTTATAATGATCCAACATAAAATATATTTCTTGTCTTGACTTGATAATTTTATAGGCTACCTAATCATTGCATACTGACAAAGAAGTTTAGAAACGCCTTGGAGTACGAAGTAGACCAATTTCAGGCTTAATTTGCTTGAAACCATGTCAAAATTACCAAAGCACTACTGAACGGTACCAGAGACCCCAAGAATTGCGACTGTTTATTGATGTTGAATTTCTGGCAATGCATGCATTGAATGGTTGTGAATAAATCTTATTTTGTTCTTTCTAGCGAGATCCCAAATCCACTTGATTGCGATAGGCACTTGGTGGCCAAAATGGGGCATCAACAAACATTTTGGCATATTTGACCGCTAGACAACTCCTAAGCTTACAACTTATAGTCGAAAAGATTTGCCAGTTCCTACTGAATAAACCAATGACAAAATCTAGTAATTTTACCTTCATGAAAGTGTTCAGAGAACGTTTGTTGTAGGAATTCCAGCAACACTTGTATTTTGAAATGTTATATTCCCGGTGTTAGATGACCACCAAAGAGTTGACTGTTGCAAATGGATTTCCGTGTCTGTTCCATCTTTAGTCTTTGCTTTCCCAAATAATATCACTGCGTCTTGGAATCTGACAGCCTTAGCAATCCAACTAAAATGTTAACCGATACACATACTGTTGAAGTCATAATTAAAACTATGTGACGTTTGACCTTACATTCAAAATGTTATTAAGCAACTTTCGTGAATGCGTAAAGAGAGCAGATCAAAACAGCATGCCAATTCATAAACAGTACACCTGTTTCACAAATACCAATACATGTGCTTTATCACTCACGTCAAGGAAGATGCTGCATTTTACTGATTTCCGCTATTTATTACAATTCGGTTGTCTGTCTATGTTTTCACGTTTAGTAAAAAAACGTTTATATCACCTGCACAATTTGAGATAATCGAACTTTCCTAGATGCCGTTAGTTAATCATCTACTGGGAAATTAGAACGGGTCGCTGTTATCTTGATCTAGAATCAGTGAGTACTTTCATTCTGTCCGAAGTGCCTAAGCTGTCAAACAACATCACCTGTCCCATTTTTTTGCCTGAGTCAGCTGGACTGATGCTCCGTTCTGCGATTGGATTAAGTCAACTACTCACCTATCCCAACTGATTTTGCCCAAGCGCAGACTAAAGGTGGCAGACGGTATTCGCTATCTTCCGATTCATTACCATGCCGAACTTATTTTGACCTTATGTGATCCTTATGACACTCCAAGTTTCAGGGTCAGAGTTACCTACCGGCTATCAGTATGCTCAGTTTACTCTATTCATGTGCGGTGCATTCAGCAAAAAAGACGTAGGACCATTCGAAACTTCTGGGAGTTGCTTTGTGAGTTATCCAGAAATACTGCGGTTTTCCCGAGTGATGATAGCACAAACCGACAGCCCTAAAATATAGAAAACTAGATCTGCGTGCAAACACGTTTCTGATATGATAAATGTTAACATAATATCTGAGTAGTACCCGTGATTTAATTTTGCAATAACCCAAAATCGCTGGTATCTATGATGCTTTAACTTGGGTCAGATATTCCTTCTAGAGACAGGTGGTAGAATAACCGATTATAATCCGTAATTTTCCCCCTATCGGTCCTATTTTGGAACCCAGGTACTACAACTAAATTTGTCATCATGAATCTCATTTAGCTTTGCTTTGAATCCGTACCGTTTATTTGCCATGTTTCTACAAGACACTGTCAGTCCAATGACACAGAGTTCCAAAATAAATCTTTTCACCGGCAATATCCAACCTACGACATTCTATTCTTCAAAAACCTCACAGTGCATACCACATCCCGAATGACCGTGATAAAACCTGAAGTCTGTTCATTCGGCTAAATTCCGCTGATAAAAAGAAAGGATGCTTGAATTATTTAAGTTGAACTTTCATCCAGCTGCATGGAAATTCAACGTTTGGACTAAGATTGGCAGGGAACTGTTACGTAATCAATCTGGAGCAAACTACCCATTGGAAAAAATTATCTTTCTTTAATTTTATGGTTGGTTGTTTGGTATGAGATAAAGTACCTATAGGCAGGTAGGTGAATATGTCCTCAGGTTGATGATGCAAAAGAATTTCACCCAGTTAGCACAGACATGGGTGATCATTTTAGGTCATCTGGAGAATAAACAAACCTATAGCAAAATAATGCGCCCATTTACAAGCTACATGTGACGAAAAGCTAACTACGCTCTCGTGAGATCGAGTTCATACTACGGCCAGTTTGCACCTCTAACCTCAACCTAAGGGACAACACTTGAAAATTTTGGCCTACATGTTAGACAGCCAAAGACTGTCAGCTCGTCACCAACTGAGCTCATGATGTTATCCAATTGGAAAGCGGTAATACTGGCTATCATTGAATTCAGAGCATCAAAGTTTACAATTGTGTGTTCAGAATCTGTGTCAAGGCCCAAAAGGAAAATGAACATGGATCGTTTGATTAGGTTATCCATTTTTGTCCTGTCTCTATTCTGCTTACCGAGAAGCTCCATCATCAACGTAAAATAGTTGGAAAAATTTCTAGTCTGGAGTTGATTTTTCCAGCTTCTGTCGCACAAAGGAAGAGAAATAGTCCATATTTCCAAGACAGTGGAAGTAGCATTGTTGGCTGTTTATTGGCATAACTAGCTGGCAAGCTTGGAGCCGAAAAATTTCCACCAATTTCAATCTGTAATATAATGCTCAATCCATAGAATCTTTAAAAACAATAAGAGAATATATTATGGGTTTTGTCAATTTTAAGTGTATTTCCGCTCCCATATTCTCTGCCATTGCCGATGCGGTAGAATGCGCAACTTCAAGTCACAGGACGAAATTCCGGTTGTAAAGGCGAAAACGTGTTCGAAAAGACGTCACAAAATGAGGACTATGAAGCTCGAAAGCAATTTGCTGTTTTTCATCGGTCATTCAGGCGACTGTTAAATCCCTGAATGCTGGAAGCATTTGATTTACTTACACTAGAAAGTCTGATGTATCCCATTTATTCGTTTTCGTTATTTACACTGGTTACTCGTTAGCAGAAAAACAGAAATCCAGCCTAGTTTAATCTAGTCATTGTTATTCGAAGAGCAACCAGCAGGGGTTTAGGAACGTAAGGCATCTACCTTCACCAACTGGGGTTCGGGCATACTTGGCTATGCAAATAATCGAGGGACATCGCGTATTCATTTCCGGAGTGTGACGAAAAATGCAAGCCTAAAATGAGAATGGTTATTCCAACTTACTAAAAGTCATTCGTCTAGTACACACTAACATGATCGAAGTTGATGCTGAAAGCTTTGAAGCTCGCTCATGAATTCAACAGTTTTCCCGGTCAACAATTGAAGTAAGATAGTTCTCGTGTTTCTTTACCATCGTGAAATTAGCATATTGGTCAAAAGGCTTATCTCAGCTATAGCGTGCCGCGATGCGCCGTGTATTCGACCAGCCGTGGCGCTTGTCAGACTGAGTAGAAGCAAAAATGCGCATGATTGGGATGGAATCTTGTAATTTTGGTCCACATTGGGTGATTTTCTCCTATCCGATAGCCGCTCGTTATCAAAAATTTCTCCTGAGCAATTCTAATGCATATTTAAATGGAGTCATCTAACAAATAGTCAGTTTTGCTAAAAATGCTAATGGGATTTCAGTCTTTGTTCATCGGATGAAGTCAAAAATTAAAGCTCCATCTGAATTATCCGGGTCACACGGTTGAGTTGCGTAAACATTTGCCTGTTGAGTATGCAAAGAATTAAGCATTAGAATTATTTTTTTCCACAAACTACAATTACTTGTACTAACTGATGCCGTTACTTTGGTTGTTCTTTTATTTTGACAAATGTCTGCAAAATCTTGCACAAAACTGCCCAGAGTCTACTCAGTCCACATCACCTGTGCATAGTCTGCAGCTTTCATTTAAATCGCAATCACCACTTAATTTTACTCCTATCCCATAGACAGACATGAACCATTATTTTTTTGCAAAATGTTATACGTTTCACGGCCACAATTTCAGTCAGCCCACAATGAGAATAGTAGGTATTTCATCCAACGTAATAGCACAAAAAAGCCTTTGACCAGTACATTATCTGGACCATCACGTCCCTGTTTCTATCAAACTACTACATCCTGTTAATGAGCCATAATCACTTGGCTAGGGACGAAAGTGAAACGGAAACAGAATATTGTTCTACATAGTGACTGGTATGATGTTAGCCATACCCACGCTGGCATGCATGCACACAGGCACACAGACTTTGGTTTTGACGTTTGCCACACGTGAAAGCCTCGTTACTGGGACGTCTGAAAAGCGATATGCACAATGTAAATACAGACGCTTTTTAATGCATTTTTATCAGGTTGAAGCAGATATTAAGTACCTTAACCTTCCCCCAGTGACTTCGTTAATCTCGAGAGTTCTTCAGCGCTTGCTGTTCCACACACGGTTCACTTTGGTGTGGAATTTTTTTTCGGTATGAATTGAAGCAGAACACACAAAAAAATGTCCGGTAACAAAAATGTCATTTGTTCCGGTTTCCACGAGAACGCGTGGAATTATTTCCCAATTCACAACTATCGTACACGCCGTACCAAGGAATAGGCTGGTTATCTTTTTCAATGACCATAATACTTCGGTCCGTAGATTTCTCCCTTTCTTCGTGGTCAACTTCCCGTGAACGTACAACTCCTCTAGGGTATCAGCAAAGTTGCATTTATGGTTGTCCACTTTTTGCTTTTATCTCGGATTTTATTATTTTCCCCAATATTCTTGATTAATTACCCCAAATAGAGGGCTAAACAAATGAGTTGACAGCTTCCATCACACGACGAAAAATGAAATGCCTAGGCAAATGAAATATCTTTGGGAGAATTAATTACTGTTAATGCTCGTTTCGTTCTTAGCATGTCTGTTCTGTTAACTGGTTATGGATTAAGCATAACTGAATCATCGGAAACACGAGGAAATTGGAGGATCTGGATTAAGGTAAATAGCACTCTTGCATATTTTTATGGGAAGTCCGACATCGTTATCAAGTTTGCATTTTTGGATGCAACCGGTTCTTTATTTTCAAAATGTTAAGGCTACGGTCATTTGCCTTGTCACTGGCATCATGGCACCAAAATGGGTAAAGACTCCACACCATTACACTTTAGTATGCATAGATTACAAACTCATGCAGCTTAGTTTCACAGCTTGTCTCCTATGATGACCGATATGCATATCATTCGGCGCACGATTAACAACCTACTGATAATTTGGTAATTACTGATATCCAGAAAGCAAGAGTTAGTGGGAATTTTGTCAAGTGTCTTTAGACTCGACTAGATTACTGTGAGGTTGCAAATTAATCTTAGGTGCGACAGGTCGAATTTTCCAAGCAGTGGATCGTATGGTCCTTTCAAGATCATGCATTAAACTGGTATACTCGGGATCATCAAACTTCTCCGAAGCAGATTTAAGCTTAACATGACTCACCGGGACAAACGCATATGCCTATTTTCTTGTGTCATCCAGATATCCCAGTCTTCCAAAATAAGCAAACAGAAATTTTCAACGAAATTGCATTTGATTTATCAAACATATATATATGTACATATATACATACATAGCTAAACACTCATTCCGCTTAACAATCCCATAATTTTGAGTGGATTTACCTATTCACGCTGCGCTAAACCAAATGATGTACAAAGTCACATGATGTAACATTTGTCCTCTATCTATATCAAAATTTGAAGGTTCCTCACCCTGGTTCCGCTTTGTCAACCGTAGTCCTTATTTTAACACCTTATTTTCATTCTTGACGGAACCCGTAGATGCTGGTAAGCCAGAAGCCATGTTATCATTTAAGCAAATTCAACTATAATGATCTATTTTGTTTTGAGGAAAAAATCGTTTGCTTTAATCTTAGGCAACCCCAGGAAATGCCTTTCTTGTACCTGTAAATATATAATTTAGGTATTACAGAACGCGAGCATGGTCTATGGCAAACCTAGCGCACAACTGGCAATGGCTCTACACCTTGTTAAACCCTCTTCACCAAGACAACCTAACGCCACACGGTGCGTTTTCCACTTAAACACCAAACACTAAATCAAACAGGGCTCGAGATCGTTCATTTATCTGCAAATTTATGATGAATTGGTGAAGTTCACACATGGATAATTAGGGGTTTAGGCACTGCATACAGTTGACCATATATACTGACATTCATTGCTGTTGGACCATTAAGTCGTAAATATACATACAGAAAAGCAATCAACTTGATTGTCACAGGGTGTCAATTAGGCAGAAAGCTTGATTGCGCATGTATATATATATATATATATATATATGGATGTACAGTCAGAAGCGCTCAGATTACACAGGGCGCCTTCCTGCATCCATCATATTTTGATAGAGTGTACGATATTCACGAATTACCTAACTGTATAGAATCAGGATTATTCTCTCACGGCTTTCTGCTTCCTTTAACTCCATGTTCAATTTGTATATACTTTGGAATCAACTGTCGTATGGATTTGGAAAAGTAAATTGCTGGTGGCCTCAAAACTCTACCGAGTCTTGACATTATTTGTCTCATGTAACGTAATTTAGTCCCAGTTATTGTCTAACTAACTTGTTCTCATTAGGTCATTAAAGGAGCGGGCAGTCGGGCGCATTAAATCCATATATGCACAAAGATAAACACACACGCATACACTACTAACGAGTACGAAAGATATTCAATGGAAAAATTTCAATCAGTATTTGACGAACTAAATCAGGTGCTAACAACCAGCCTCATGCTAACACGCTATGATCCCTGTCTACCCATAATCGTGGAGCTAAATTGCCCCATAAATTCCCATACAGTCCAAAAAGGCAAAATCTAATGTTTCCTGAACACTTTCAAAAGCCAAAAGACAGTACTGTCAGGTAGGAGATGCTTTAGCTTCAGTGTTTGGAGTCAGTAAATTCCATTTGATAGTTCACGACGAATGTCTTGCGTTGTGCACTGATCGTAAACCATTGTTAGCTACCTCTGGTGCAAAAAAACATTTCTAGTTAAACCCAAAACCTCTTGCTACTATGACCAAAGGTAATTTTTGGAGCCGATTTTCTAGTGAAGCAAGTAAGTACAGAGAGTTTTAGACAGTCAAGCCCGCTGCCCGGCTGACAATAAGACGTTGCCAATCAGTTTGATGAGCATGTGATCATGTCATCAGTTGAGACGGAGTCTAAGATAAAATGAGTTTTCCACAACCTGGCTCGGAACTTGCTGTGATTAGAAGGAAAACCAAACTAGATGATGAGCTGCAACGCACACTTTACTCCCTGAAAACTGATTGGCCTCGATCACTGTCATCTGCTATTTTACTGCCGACAGGATGCCTTCAGTAAAGCAGATGATTGTCTAGTGCTCTCCAAACGCATAGTAATCCTGAAATCACTGCAACTCAGAATGCCAGGGGAGCTACTTAACTGGCGTCAGGTTGGAACGTGCTTTGTATAACTGTTCTTTTTAGGTTTATCATCCAAGCGCAGCTCTCCCAAGCAACGCATCACCAGCAGAGGTGTTTTTTGGTAGCCGCATGTAAACACAGCTAGATGCCTTGTGCTCGGAATTAGAAAATGACAGAGCCGTTCAGCAGACTTCAGGGTCCGAAGCTGCGCTCTTTGGACGAAAGCGATAAAGTTTGTCGTTGGTATTCGTCTTCTCACTCACCGGTAGACACCAGGGGTGACTATTAGCCTCTTCGGCATTATTATGCGCAGTGTTTGGCAGGACAGCTGCATAGTTGAGCGATATATCAATCGTATCAGTAGACTTTACGGCGGTATCAGATCAACGGAAAGAAACACACTTATTGACGCTTTCGCGTTGTCTAAAACCGATAGAAAAATAAATTATCCGAAAAACCAAACATTACATGTATGAATGGAAGGAGTTACTCGATGTACCCCTGGAATCCCATGAAAACTTTCCACTGGTAAACATAAGGAGTCACAATAGTCAGTTTTTGTTGTTTCAGCGCAAACGCATACACGCAGACACCGCACAAATACGTTCACACCCAAGCTGCTTATGCCCGCCAATTGTGCCGCTCTCTGTCTTGGGATAAACTCTTGTTGGTCTTATCGACTCACGCTTAACAATCACTATCACTCAGTGTTTGTAAAAATTCACTCATTCACTCAGTGAACGACCTGAATAGTGAGCGATTGTTCTGTAGCTACCAGTAGTTGGTTAATAAAAAGCAGAGGAAGCCCTAAGCACTGCCTACTCAGAGCAGAGGGAGGATTTTAAACGTAATGACTGACTTTGGTAGCCAGCGCAGGGGCGTGGGTTGTATCGTGATTCCGAACCAACGACGGACGGCGCATGAAATTTACGACAGTATACTCACCGGTATCTGTGACGAAGTTTTGTGCTGGAAACCAAGGATGTCTGACTCCATCCGACGGGCGCTCGATTTGAGCGATTAGTCACCGGTTCCCAATGGATTACGGGATCACCGGATCTTCCATCTGCCGTTTGTGTTGTATTGTCTAGTCAGAATTTCTGGTAGGGTCCCCAAAGTAAATATTCGACTTCGACTTGGGAAGTCCAGATATGTACAGCCCATGGAAGAATTGTGGACCCTGATGGATGTCGTAAGACATGGAGTTGGTGGATACAAAAGTCGTCATAGGTGGTGAATTTTGTACATTGTTTACTTTTTATGTTCTCAGTGTTTTCACCGTTGGCCATGGTCTCGATGTCTTACAGTCTGTATGCATACTTATGCAAATGTAAATAATAAAAGATGCAAAGTGTTCCACTGGTTCCCATGGGGTATCCGATGAAAGTAGATGAATAGTTGTATACAAAACCTCAGGCTCCGAAAATCTTCACACAGCGCTATCAACTGAGGATTACGCCCAGACAACCGTTGACAAGTGTGAACACCCACAGTATGCATAACTAACGGGTTATTTGTATCTCCGCGGTTTTTATGCCTTGAAGTTAAGAAAATGAGCTAGTGATTTAAACTGTGTGGACAGGGGAGCTCAGTTCTATTGACCTTTTGTCACAAAGTCATTAAGGTTCATGATATCCTGTCCGAACTCCATAATCCCCAATGGCTTTTGTTTGCCGTTTTCTGTAATCTTGAAGTATCACATGCTTTTCATTTGAAATATCTTGTTGCATCATTTCATTCAGTTCCGAACTCAATCTGTGCAAATGTTCTCGCTCCTCATCTTGTCGAAGGTTCAAGGGATCACGACAATGATGGTAGTTAGAAGTCCCGAATGGCGGCTGGTCTAATGACTAATCCCATGCAGATGTGATTTCAGATGAATAAATAATTAGAATGGCAAATAAAGTAAGGAGTGATTAAATAAAATCAGACTTTCATGTGGATTTATGTCTGAAATTCCGGCTAGTTCAAACTTAATTATATACCTCGATGATAGGGCAAGCAATTACTCATCATTTAGTGTATCTGTAGGTTGATTAGGATCAAAGGAAATCAGAAGTTTAAGAGCCGCTGACTCATTTGCGATTAAGTTTTACATCCAATCACACTTGTACTCCTGTGCGCAAAGGTTGTACCAAGGACCCAGGAGCGGATGGAGTATCATTGCTCACTAAAATGAGACACAACATACCGTACAAATCCAGACAAACCTAGTGGTGAGTTCCCGTCGGATCCGAAAAGACTCGTCCACAACTTGTTTTCTGTGAGCCTGGATAAGAGATTGCTTGAAGTTCCATCATTAGAACCGAAATTATGTTGCCCATCCAACAAAACCAAGCAACTAGATATGCAGGTTGAATTTGAAAATCTGTTTAGTCAGCTGTCGGATCTGATGCCGTCCTCTACGGAGAGTTTAGAGAAAATTAAAGCCGTTCTCGTCAACTCATGTTACCAATATCGTGACGACAGACGAGTAAAGCGAGGATTGGTAACGCCTGAGCACTTGTAACGTCTAAAAGAACTACAAACAAAAAACGAAATAATGTTGACCAAACCAGATAAAGCAGCTGGTATTGTTATCATCAATGAGTTGGACTACATTGAGAAAATGAATAGAATACTGGGCGATGAGTCAAAATTCACAAAGACTCCGACCGAAAAGGATAGGACAACTCAAATAGAAAAATCAATTGCTATGAAATTACGAGCTTTGAAACAGAATGGAATGATTGACGCCCTAACTTTTGGGTGGATACGACTCACAGGTACAGCAATTCCCAGATTGTACGGCCTACCGAAGGTGAACAAAGACGGAGCTCCGATGAGGCCTATTTTGGACGTGTAATTCTTCGTATCACGCTTTATCTAGGTGGTTAGCCAGCCTACTGGAACCAGTCAGGGCAGTCATTTCTAGACATAGTGTGTGAGATACATTTCATCTCACAGAAACTATTAAGAGCCTGCGTCTTGAAGGGAAGCAGATGTTATCACTGGATGTAGTTTCTGTTTACGAATGTTTCGATCAGCGAAACTATTAGTTACATTTGCGAGTACATTCAGGATAACAACATCTCCATAGGGATCCCATTGGATGAACTGAAACAGCTACTCTTTGTGTGCACCAAAAATGTTCAATTTCAATTCAATGGTGAAATATACCGGCAAAAGGACGGAGTGGCAATGGGGTCTCCTCTGGGACCATTGTTTGCTGATATCTTTATGTCCAAACTGGAGAGTAATGAACTGCGCTCACCAATCAGGCACTGTACCGTGTACAAACGTTATGCTGACGATATACTGTGTTGTAGAGGAACATGCAGACGTAAACCACATGTTACACACACTTAACAGTGTCCATCCAAATGTACATTTTACACTAGAAAAAAGAAGCAGACCATAGTTTACCATACTTAGATGTGTACACAAGGCGACGGCAGGACGGATCTGCACAAACGCCAGTCTACAGAAAGGCAGCGTGGAACGGACAGTACATTCATTTTCACAGCTTTATGCCGTTACAAGCGAAGAGGAACCTAATATGCTGTTTAGTTGATAAAGCAAGAAAAATATGTACGGACGACACAATTGAGAATGAACTTCGTTTCCTACGGAGCGTATTCGTACAAAATGGATACCCCGAAAGATTCATAAATAAAACTATGGAAAAACACGAAGTAAGGCGAAAAGAAAAGTGACCATTAAAGAAACCCGTATACGTTCTTTTGCTTTTCAAACGTGTCACCGAGGCGGAAATTATCCAACGGAGACTGTCAAGTTCAATCAGCGGAACATTCTTTGCTACACAGTTAAAAACTGTATTCACATCCAAACTGATCATGTGTTTCCAACTAAAGGACAGACTGCCAGATTCTACAGCCTCATTCTGTGTGTACTCATTCAACTGCTCCTGTGGGACCAGGTATATTGGCCGCACGACCAGGCGTTTGTCCGATCGCGTTCGTGAACACCTCCCGGCTTGGTTGAGCACAGGAACAATTAAGGCAATCACTAGCGCGGTGTGTTCACACCTTGTCGAGTCAAGCCACTCAGTGAACGCGACAAGTGCTTTTCGCACCATCTGCAAACTTAGGAGTAAACAATCAAGAACTATCAAGTGTCGCATCTTGAACACAGCCGAAGCCGTATCTATCCGTTTGTGTGACCCCCCTCTATGTGCTCAGAAACAATCTGTCCAGACTCTTAAACTTCCCTGGCCCACTTGTCATTATCCGACAAGTGGTCTACAACCTGATCGTGTCACAAATTGATCAATTACACGCACACACAGACGCATTCTTAGAGTTGTGAACTGATGTGACAACAAACCGACAATTTCCCTTGAACCATCTCCAGACCATATTTAGTGTTATGTATTGGCATGAATATGAATAACTGAAAACGAGCTTGTTCTCCATGTTGTTTTGCTCTCAGTGTGTTCTGTGGGATTTTTCAAACGTTTGAACTTATAGTTTGCAGTCATGTCTTCCAAAGAAGGACTGTCGCTGAAATCTGCAAGTTGGAAATAATGCGACCAAGAAATGTTGAACTTGTGAAACGTCTTCGAACTCATACCTAATGTGGTCTGCCAGCTGAACTACGAGAGTACACCGAATTATATTGGGACCTGTCACAGTCATCGAAACGGTTGTGTCAAGACAGCAGTGACTCTGGCTGCATTACCGTAAAGCCTCATTGAAAGGGATATTTTGCACGCACATCCCTTTATTTCTTCCAATCTATTTTTATTCTTAAATCCTTGATTTTTTTCTAGGACTGCAGAATGAATTCACGCATCTTTCGAGGTTCCGCAAACTAGCGATCATTATCGGTGGTCAGTTTAGCATGAGCATCTGCGACCGAAATGTTGTTTGTTAGATTGTCTTTCAAAAAGCTGATACCAGCTTGCAATTTATCACTTCCCCGTTCATTTCCAAATTTTCCATGCAGCAAAACTGCATCATCCTCATTACACTGACCAGTGGTGTTTATTTGGCGAAGGAGATAAATCCATCATAAAATGTGGGACTAAAAACAGTCACTTTTGATCGTGGGTTGAAACAGATCACTTCCATTGAACCTTAGACAAAAGGCTTAATTTTTGTTGGCTGTTACTGCATAACAGAAACCTGTGGTTTATTGATCACTACACTTTTCATATTTGACTCGTAAACCAGTTCACGTAACTACAAATTGATCAGTCCAGTTGGGTGAATCGTGTGTTTATACTTGCCAAGAAAACTCGGATCACCTTTTTTCTCATTCTACCCGCCATCCTAGGATAATAAAAACGGTTTCAATTTTTAAAATCTTCATTCTTCTAGCATTTGATTCGGAGCGATCATCACCAACGCTTTTTATGTTAGGCGAACCATGAATGCTTGATTATTTCATCTGAAAGCTCGTCATGGATAGTTCTGGTAAAATGGGTAAACTGAACTACTGAATGGGACGAAGCATTTGGCCTTTTTTGAACGGCATCGTAAAAATTACTACAGGATCAGCTATTTGCTTCTCAACAGACTAATGAATGTGAAACATAACGCAACACGAATGAATAACGTTTAGTGTAAATTTCATGTCCCAAGCAATTTTGTCCTCTTTCAGGACTAAGAGACTTATCTGCCTGCGCAAGAAATCACGTCTTTCGAAACGTAGATGAAATTTGGCGGAAATTTAATCCCTATTCAAGTTAGCAATATCTTCTCTATTTCGTACTAGCCCAATTCGGGCAAGATGGGAGATCATCCGCATACGTAAGCACAACCAAAATTTCTAAACAACCACACGTCTTTCGCTATAAATGTAGTAATAAAACAATGAAGACTGTGCTTGATATGGATGTGACGTGAAAGAGTTCAGCGTTTCACACACCCCGTTTCAAGCTTCCGAAATCGGAGCTGAATGTTTAGCTTTTCAGCGGACTTTCACGCACCGAAATGATTAAGTTTGTTTGATCTGGAATTTCGCTTTCGATAACTGTTTATTCATAATTGTTAAAATGCTGTTAGCAAAGTCATTTTTGTTTAGCTGCAAATATTTGAAAATGTCAGATCCGCAACTGTGGAACTTGATCTTTCCAAGCAGTTTCAGCTAACCAGTTTCTAAAATGCCACTTTATATATTGGATGCGCTAAAATAGAGGGAATCATCTGAAAGTGAAGCAAAATGGTCACTCGACCCAGCATAAACAGACCCACACTTTGTTTGTCGTACGTAAACTTCACAATAAAATCCACGGCACCGTCGGTGTTGCGTCATCAAGTGCAATCTCAAGGAGACCCAGTTGGATCTGTGAAAACCTGACTGATCAGGTCTCAAGCAGGTTGACCTCAGGCTCCACTACACGGGGGAAAAGAGATAGACTGAACGGTTCCCATCACGAGATAGAAGTTTTCTGGAAATTCGAGGTGCAAACGGGCTATGTAAAATAAATTGAGTACACCCAAAATTCAGTTGAGGACCTACGCTAAGGAAATGCAATGCAAGTCGTGTTCAGTGCCTTTTGGTGAACGCGAACCAGGCATTTCACCAACGGGCGATCGTCCCTATGAACCTAACTTTGAAAGATCGAGCTAGTTGGTGTAGATTTTTTGTTCCGTTCACCACAAATCAGTGTATTGGAAAAGCCATTCCATGCTACCGCTGGGGCCCACTACAAAAAGGAAAAACAAGCAACCTTAACCCTGAACTTTGGAATTGCGTAGAATCGCGCAATGTTTCAGTAGGTCTGATGACAAGCTGGGCAACAACAAACTGTCTTCCGGTTGAGGGAACTACGGAGGAAATTCGTGGAGACAAGTCCCGTTTATCTTAGTTGCATTTCGGCAATCCACAGACCAGTGACAATGGAAGAAATCGAAATCCCCTTCCACAGTGTTGTTCAAGCAAATTCTCAAATTTGTGCTGCGAATTGGGTATAGCTTTCATTATTACTTCCTCTGTAAGACAAAATTTTCTCCGCTAATTCGTTTATCCTTTTGAATCTTCTCATAGAAATACGTCGAAAATGGAAATCGGAAAGGTTCTTGGTCATTTTACGGGTATCTCGTTCGATTACTTAAAGTATGGTGGACTTTATTTGGAGATACGACCTTTTCAGATAAACCTGTGCTCTAATCCATCGGTTCCGGAAATGTTGAGCTAAATGCATCCAAACAGGCCTTGCAAAATGAGCTTGTGCCTCATTCTGTTGCGTATATCAAAGGCTGCGCTTATCACATTTCAATGATGGTAAGCATTTCGAAAGAAAGAGTGAGAACCTGCAATTAGTTTGTTTCACTTACCGTTCCAGAGAAGAAGTCTCATAAACGTTGTTCCATGCTTGCGGAACCATGCAGTTACATTTGGAAAGAAAGAGGTATTTGTCCAAAAAACTGCTGGAATAGTTTGCTCCCAGTAGACGTGATTTTCGCAATTTGCTTCATCATGAATATGTCTACACGTGATGGCGCTTTCCTGACTAAACTGTGTATTTCATTGTCCAGTTTGTGTGAAACATGCAGGCAAAGTGGGCGTTTGTTGATGATTGTGTTGGGGTACTTGAATAAGGATTCTCGTTCTACTCCATTTTAGACAATTTTCCTTTTACTTGGCGCATCGCACACTTCCGTTCGCCCAAACAGGTGTTTCTTTTTTGACACGCGCTCTGGATTATTTACATGGTGGAACCTCGTGTTCTTGGGTTGCTCTCTGTCATGTTTGCCGAGTAAATGCAGATGTTTGTTTACTCATTTGCGCGGAATATTTTGGTTACAATTTTTCCTCAGACACCTCCGTATTCGGTACATTGCTTCCAAACAGAAATTGCTACAATACTCAATAGTTTGTAATCACTTTGTCCTAATTGGCAGAAAGGAAGTCACATTTTTCTTACATTCCAGTGATTTTTCCAGGCTAGCTTGTAACTCATTCATTATGTCGTTTCGCTCGATCTTGTTTATGTGCGCCAGTCTTAGCAACAAACTGAAATTATTCTGTCAAGATGTGACTGAAACCAAAATGGTCAAATTTTCAGTCTGATCTTCTTTTGTCACTGCAGTCGACTATTGGGAGAGTCTATTCCTGCTTCAAAAGTAGTGCGAAGTCGCACAAAAGCTATTCACAAGAAGTTGTGTCAGAATTCTGTACTGAAATGGCCATTCTGTGTGTTAATGCTATGGCACATTTGGATAGAACTTCACTGATGTTGTCAAAGTCTCACTTTTTGTTTTTATTCCTCAAAATTTGCATTACAACAAGCTGTTTGACGGAAAGGTGGTACTGTACGGTCTTTACACCATTGTTATTCTAATATCAAACTTGCCACTGAAATTGACGGAGGAGCCATATAGCTGTTCCATCCTTGTTGCGAATCATCGGCAGTTCACATCCACCACTGCAGAACTGGGACGCGAATCCGGAAGGAACGATTGTGGGTCGAGGGCATTAGCTTGGCTGATTTGTAACGGTTCATCGAACATTAGCACTGCGTGATGTGGCTTCCGTATCTATCACTGTAGTTTGCAGACTGCATGTCGCAGCGCACCAGATAGACGCTGACAATCACCCCGGCTATCTAGGGCGTTCGACTCGATTTTCTGTTCCGGGTTCGCGTCTGGACATCGGGCGTGGTGTATATGCGCTCCTGGCGGTTCCCAGCAAGAATGAAACAGCCGGATAGTGATTTCGTGTTTTTCAACATCAAGCTGGGAGTTAACTCTCACTGATTAAATTTTGGGAAGATCAAGTTAAATCCTCTAACAATAAGAAGCTATGACTACTGCCTGAAAATTTTATTAAGGCTTACCGATGTGCGAAACAACGACTAGGTAGACTGAACAATGACTCGAATGAAATGTACGGAATTGGAAGCAATAGCCCAAACGAATCACCAATCATCGGATGAATATTCATTGGACTTCAGGAAACCATCACTCCCTGAGGCAAATCATTTTTCCGTGCTGCCGTCTGCACTGACTGGACAAACAGTACAGAGGTAAGAAAACCGGAGTTGGTATGGTTACGTACAGAAATTCCTCCTTGTCAGCAATGTCTGAACCAATTTATTCATGTTGGTTTTCAGGTACTGACTTCAATGCCATCTCAAGTTTTCTGACCATAGGAACACAATTACAATGAAAATGCCAGTAGTCCCTTCTTTCAAGTCAACTGTTTTTTATTTGTTTGTTTGTTTTTCTTTTCTGTCTTTCTGATCCATAAATCTCTTCAACTAGAGGTAATTAAACCAGTGATAACATTATTACCAATCATCCCGATATATTCTATCATACATACGCACTCCAGTCTCAACCAGTGATCATTGTCTGTCAATTTTGGAACCCAAGGTTTATACCCCGGACAGATTTAAAATCTTTCAATGAGTCTAACCAAATCAAAATACGTCTGCCTAGTTGTTCTGACAAAAATAATGTTATTCAAAGATCCATTTTCAGTCATGTCTATGGTTTTCTTTTGAATCTCAAAGTAATAGTACCAAACATTTTGTAGATACATTGAATCAAATTTTTATATCTGTTGTGCCTTAGAAAGGACTTTTTCTCTGTAACGGCCGTATTGTTGATCCATATTGAGGAAGTTGAGGAGACTGGAAAAACACTTTTATAAGTTACGGGACTCCCTAAAATCAGATTCCTTTAATCGGCACTATCGAAGGGAATAAAAAGAATCGACTAGTCGCATGAAAGCCAATTCCTGATCAGCTGCAACAGCAGACGCCTCTGGCAAGGAATTCGGATTTTGCGTGGAAAGAAGACGAAACCAATAGGCTGTACTTCACATGCCGGTAGTATCAGCCGAGCGCTCATTTAACCACGTCATGACTGCAGGTTCGTAATTCCTGGATGAGTGCGCTGATGTAACACCATTTTCTAAGAAAATGTGTTCAAACTCTGGCCCAACCGAAAGAACCACAGGTATAGTTCCTGATGATGTCTTCACTTCTCCTAACCCAAGCAACGGCTTCACTTACGAATGCATCTAATTCCCTTCTTAATGCCTCCTTAGGCAAACATTCCATTCCCATTTGTTGGAGACCAGCCACTAATTTCTCCATCCCCAAATCTAGCAATTTAAGTATTTAAGACAAATGTTTTTGTCCCATCGCTCTTCCATCGCGCGGTCTTGAACTAACAGAACACGCCGTCTTGAGTCGTCTAACTTCTTTCGTTAGGATTGCCGAAGACCCCCTTCAGTTTGCGTAAAAACCAAACAGGTCCACTTTGGATGCTGTGAATTTCCTGTTTCATGACATCACCAAACTCTTGGATGCATCCACCAAGTCTTTCCGATTCGCTTTCTCCCATTTTTGTTCTGAATTCGACTCTATTCCACGGTTTTTACTTCTTCGGTAGCTCGAGCAATCCAGTTGTTCCAGTCGCCTCTTGTCACGGCTATCAGACTTCTTCACCAACAAAACTCAGTGATAAGAATGGGGGAGAACCAAATCTACCCCATTTGTAAATAATGTTGCTGTCCTTCAAGGAACTGCCCTTTCTCCTTATTGATTTCAAACTTATGTTAGCCGCCAACATGCTAGTTCCTCTGGTCAATTATTAAAATATGTGGATGACGTTTCTCTCTGTTAGTCTATATATGGAACTGAAGAATTTCTGAATTTTTCTAACGACCTGTCTCACATTCAAGATGCTTTTCTTTGCTCTGAATTGAATCTGAATTTGGCGGATTGCGTCTAATATTTGTTTACTCTTTCTCAGTCTGCTTAACAGGCTGACTCTTCTTTCGTTAACAAGGAACCACTCACTAGGGTAGATTGTGTTAAGTAGTTGGGACTTACTATTTTACATGAAATAATTCACCATGTGATATCATCACTCAACTCACCATAAAGAAACCATGGAAGCACTGTACAGCTGTTTCATCCTTGTTAGGAATCATCAGCAGTGCATATCCACCGCGCCCCAACTATTTTCAAAAACATGAAGTGGTTCTCTTGAACTTCCAGTTGTACGAAAATCCTTGGATGTCATTTTACATAAAAGACTGTGGCATTTCTACGTTAAGCAAAACACTAACTCGCTGTTTGTTTACCAGTGTTATTCCCCCTATTGTTTCCCTGTCACTTTTGCTGATTTACTAGAGAGAAAATTCGGAACCCATCGTCGTGGTTTATGAATCATTGGTGATTTATCATACATACCATTGAAATAACTCCACACTAAATGGTGTGGCATGCATCCATCCGCGTGGGAAAAAAATCTCGTATCAGATTCTTTTGGAATCGTTCCATCTCTTAAATAAAGACCTTTCTGAATGCCGTCCTCATACCTGGACACCTAGTAACTTCCGCTCAATTCACTAGAGCATACATATCTATAGGAAATCTACTGTTCCCTACCTAGACTGAATTATCACCAGTCGATTACAAATCGTGACTGTTTCCCCATACAATACCTCGTGAATTTCAAGTGTTTATTCAGCCCTACGATTTTTTCCAACCCTGCAGTCTGATGCGTTGGCCAGCGCATCCGTTGTTGACGGGAAAGCGGACAAGTATGTATACAAAAGTCCAAATAATACGACATGATGCAGTCATACTTGTAATTGTACAGATACGGTTGACTGCGCTGAAAATATTCACCATTTGCACAGTATTCTTAGTCTTAAATTGGCTTATTTATTTAAAGATAATTCTTGCGATTGAACACCGGATGAGTTTCGTTTTTGCTCTCCGATTCCCATGTGCCACGACAAAGCCCATAAATGTTATCGTGNCTGTCTCTTATACACATCTAGATGTGTATAAGAGACAGCTGTTAGTCTATATATGGAACTGAAGAATTTCTGAATTTTTCTAACGACCTGTCTCACATTCAAGATGCTTTTCTTTGCTCTGAATTGAATCTGAATTTGGCGGATTGCGTCTAATATTTGTTTACTCTTTCTCAGTCTGCTTAACAGGCTGACTCTTCTTTCGTTAACAAGGAACCACTCACTAGGGTAGATTGTGTTAAGTAGTTGGGACTTACTATTTTACATGAAATAATTCACCATGTGATATCATCACTCAACTCACCATAAAGAAACCATGGAAGCACTGTACAGCTGTTTCATCCTTGTTAGGAATCATCAGCAGTGCATATCCACCGCGCCCCAACTATTTTCAAAAACATGAAGTGGTTCTCTTGAACTTCCAGTTGTACGAAAATCCTTGGATGTCATTTTACATAAAAGACTGTGGCATTTCTACGTTAAGCAAAACACTAACTCGCTGTTTGTTTACCAGTGTTATTCCCCCTATTGTTTCCCTGTCACTTTTGCTGATTTACTAGAGAGAAAATTCGGAACCCATCGTCGTGGTTTATGAATCATTGGTGATTTATCATACATACCATTGAAATAACTCCACACTAAATGGTGTGGCATGCATCCATCCGCGTGGGAAAAAAATCTCGTATCAGATTCTTTTGGAATCGTTCCATCTCTTAAATAAAGACCTTTCTGAATGCCGTCCTCATACCTGGACACCTAGTAACTTCCGCTCAATTCACTAGAGCATACATATCTATAGGAAATCTACTGTTCCCTACCTAGACTGAATTATCACCAGTCGATTACAAATCGTGACTGTTTCCCCATACAATACCTCGTGAATTTCAAGTGTTTATTCAGCCCTACGATTTTTTCCAACCCTGCAGTCTGATGCGTTGGCCAGCGCATCCGTTGTTGACGGGAAAGCGGACAAGTATGTATACAAAAGTCCAAATAATACGACATGATGCAGTCATACTTGTAATTGTACAGATACGGTTGACTGCGCTGAAAATATTCACCATTTGCACAGTATTCTTAGTCTTAAATTGGCTTATTTATTTAAAGATAATTCTTGCGATTGAACACCGGATGAGTTTCGTTTTTGCTCTCCGATTCCCATGTGCCACGACAAAGCCCATAAATGTTATCGTGCACCAATAACATCCTTCTTGCAAGGAGAATGAATGGAAAGCAATAAGCAACTGATTCTTCTTGTTATGAGTCATCAGCAGTTAGTACCTATGGTGCCTTTCGGTCAAGACATTCGCCTCACAACCGATGGTCCTCGGTTTGCGCCCCATTTTTGGTGCCGGAGATACACACCGACGGAGAATCCTAACGGTCATACTGTTTCTATGCTTGTCAGATTTGAATTGATCGCTGGTACATTTCGATGAATTATTTTTCACCCAAATCTATTCTTCTGCTGTTCAGATTGGTCCCTTCAGCAGACTTTCATTAGGAATACAATCTTCCGAGAAAACCTTCCTTAGCATAATGCTCTAAACTCCTGGGTTTAGTGAAAAGATCACACTGAACGGAATTGAACTGCCGGGTGGTGTGGTGGGGTACAACGTTTTCCGAGGACTTGAGTTTCTGAATGAATGTACACATCAACTGTCAACAAGCCCTCGGTACTGGCTTGCAAGTTGCAAATGACTGGGCTCCCTAACACCAAAACTCGCAGTACCAAAATGGAAACAAATCGTATTGCCAATACCTTTCTGATTCCTGTTACTTTTTGTGCGCAGAATTAAATATATGCTGTTTCCCATTGTTCATACTCCCTGAGCTACACTTCATGGGTTTTCCTTCCAAATTTAAACCTCATAAGGCTCATCGAAGAAGATCCAACACCCTTAGGTCACTGTGTGATGGAATCTCAGAAATGCTTCGGCCAGGAATCACGTTCAAACTGAAAAGAGGCCGAACATTCCGCAGCGGGTGTAATGCTCAGTTGCGGTTGCAGTGGTTAAATACAGAGCCCATTCACTGTACGGGAACTGGAAAAGCGTGCATCATAGTGCCATAGAGTGTATTACTCCACCTTGTACACAGACATGTCAGGTTTCACACAGAGTCTGCGTGGCCATGCAAGATTATGTCTATCAGCATAATCAAGGGCTCCATTTTGAAGGACATCCCTGGTCCACCAGATTTCGACGTCATGCTTATCGGCCACGTCACAGGAACCATGAAGGTAGATACAAACAGGAAAAACTTTATGAAGCGGTCATTTAGAACGTCGCACTGTTGTCACGATCTTGGCACAGAAAATCGGATTATTTTGCGCGGCCTTATTTGCATTTAAAGCAATGTATCCAGAATCTGGTAAATGAAGTCTGTTGTCTTTACAAATTTGCACATCAAGTCCGACTATGTATGATTAAGATGGACGAATGGAAGAGCAAAGGGAGTCATTCATGCACTCGAGCACGCACGCAACCCAACTACGGAACAGGTTCACTGGTCAACGGATAACGGTCGGTGAAGGTAATCATGACTTCTCAC
>LUCM01006567.1:0-10054 GCA_008360955.1 Fasciolopsis buskii
CCATCTAATTGGATCAATTATTCTTCCACTCGTTTTTCTGACTGAGCTGCTAACTCAGATCAACCCCTGATTGGGATGATCAGGAAACTACTTCATCAGTTCTCTACCCATTGACCTTCCAGGCATGATTGGATCTTCGGTTTGAGATAAGCCATCCTGTATAGCTCGTTGGGTCATGGAGGCAGGCTAGCCGTTACACCACGTCAAGGCGCAGTCTCATTGTAACAGCTATAAATTAGCTTTATTCCATAGTTATAACAGTAGGGCTGGACATGTTACCCAAGTATTAGATTTTGGTTCCTTTCCGAGGTGCTTAAGGCAACTGCAAGAATGAGACCCTGGTGAGTATTACAATTGTACGCATTCGTCATTTCTAAATTCAATGAGTAACTGTATTCAAGAAATTAATCCAAAAGAAATAATCACCTTGGTGCTAAACAAGCTGAAAGATTAGGATAACTCCTAGAAAAATAGGTACGGCAAAGTTCAATTCGTACATATTGGCAAGAGCTGAACACATGAAATCATTCAACAACAAGAGGGCAAAACGAATACAGCGGCGTCGACCATCCGGAGAAATCAGTATAGTTTTGGACATCTTTTTTTCTACCTCCCCCTTTGACGCTTGATTGTGATTTTTGGTATTCGTTCGATAGGTTTTGCGTGTACTGGATACGAGATTGGTATGGTTTTGCTTATGACACAAGAGTTTGTTTTTCGAATCGATACGATACATTCACTAAATTCGGTCGTTGCTTTGAGTCTTCTGTTTTCTGTTGATTACGGTAACTTTTTCAACATAAACTACGAAAAATGAAATGGAAGAAAACGTCCGATGGCCGGGAGCCGAACGTCTTCCATATAAGAGAGCCGACTTTGGAGTACCCGACGCTGTTGTTGAGTCTGTGATTTTTCCGGCATTCTCTCTCCCATGTTCCTGCATGTTAAACCATATATTAATGCAGCTATTTGGTTACCGGGGATAATATGTTACTACTTGACGCACAATACATAATGTTACATTCTCAGTTATACCCACGAGTTCTGGGTCTTGAACAGATGCACACAGTATCACCCGCATAGATCATGATATTCCTAATGGGTTTCAGTCCTTATTTATAAAATTCTTCCTATTGACAAGGCCGTTCGGAGAGATAGTTCCAATGATTAATGGTGTGACATTACTGACGTACCACCAGTCACAGCTCAGCCACGGTCACCGGCACCGGATAAACTGGCAGTCGTCAGAAGTGAGCTTGGAACATTGGATGCTGACAGTATTGTTCGTCTTCCTCGCAGTTCTTGGGCCTCCTCTTTGAGCATGGCTTTAGATAAAGACGGTGTCAGTTGTCGATCATGAAGCAATCATCGTGATCGTATAACGGTAAGATGTTCCGATAGTCATCTGATTCCCCACATTCACGATATCAAGGTGTCAATTCGGGACATGGTTAAATTCCCTAAAATCGATTTGATATTAACTTATCACCCGAGCCTGGGCAATGCTGGAGACGCCGATAAAACTGTTGCCACAAAATCTTTGGTCAAATTTGGATCCTACCGATGTCCTTCGGGTTGCGCAGTGCTGCTCACACAGTCCAGAGGTTAACCGATAGCATTACACGAGACTCGGATTTCGTTCGTCTACATCCATGACATTAATCACGGTATCAACATATGTTCAACATTTGATGCTACTGCCCAAACGTCTCTCCGACCACCTTATAGTAGCCAATCTCGATAACTGTGAACTCGGGGGGACAGAACTCACATTCTTTGACAACGACATCACTAGACCTAGTGAGGGTAAAGTATGCTCTATTTTCGATTATGCTCTGCAGTCCTCAATCTGTTCCGATAGGAGCACAGCGAATGTGTTCCCTCAAGGGTCGCTAACAAGGATGGAACCTTCTGAGCTTCTCGTTTAATTTAGTTTTCCTAGCATAATCCCAAAATTCCCATTGAGAAGCACAATTAGACTGCATTACTTCTTAAAGAATAGCACAACAGTGCGATAAGTGCTTTCATAGCCTTCAGTGGTGAACTGGGCTTTGGTGGCGCAGTATGGATCATTTAGTGCATATGAATGGTATTTTCGATTAAATCTCCCGTGTTCTAGAAATCATTCGAGACCTGTGGTAGATGACTTACAAAACTCGTAGAAAGGTGATTGGTTTGTACTGTCATATGCATCCGTTTATATCAGACCTGTTGTTAATCTGCACTTTTTTATCCAGGCCAAGTACCTTGTTCTCGGGCAGTTCTATCTCAAGGCTATGCGAAAACATCTTTTCTCGAGAAAGGTTCAATTGAAAAGTCTTTCACATTCAACCACCTATCGTTTGCGTTCCTCCTGACTGTATACCACCGCTTTTTACAACCGCCTCCAAATTTACGTTACAGTTACTAGGGCAACAAAGGCAGTATAGCCGCGTGTGTAATTCACGTTGTAAAACTTACGAAAAATGTGCGCCACAGATCATCGCATACAGGCACATATGGATAGAAGTTTGAAATAACGTCTACATACAAAATACTCGGAAATTTCGCGCACATACTATGAATGCATGGTGCTTTCCTTTGTTGTCTTCAATTCTTTGACACATTCGCAATTCACAATCATTTTTTATCTAATCAATGGGGACTTACAAGAAACAAACAATATCGCCAAAACCAACATAACGAATGCTCGATAGTCTATTCCGTCCTGGGAGGGGGGGAATATGTTGACTACGATAATCCACGACAATCTGATCATAATGTGTGGCCGAACGTAGAAATTCATCGGGAACCAGTTACTAATTTTTCATATTGTTGTTTTGATGGCTTTAGAACTGCGAACGGCATAGCAACTAGTGTGAGAACATTTGTTGCCAAGTAATTTCATCATTCCGTGGTTGTGCTAGGAAAATGAAAGGTGCGGATAAACAGGCTCCACGACAATCAGAGACGTATTGGGATATGAATGCATATCTTTCATTTACTTTGCAATTCTAAATTTATTCCATTTTCTCACAGTCCGAGGCTGGAATCTCACTTAAGTTGCTAGGAGGTAATTGATCTGCTGCTTCAATTTCATTTTCTCATTTTTCACCTGTTTCTCTCCGTTAAGTAAAGCGAACCTGTATCCATGGAATGACGATTTGATTGTGTTGTTAGGTTTCACAATCAACAATATGGGTCCTAAGACGAATAAAAATGGATTCCAATCAAATATCACTGGAATCTTTCAAGACAAACCGGTAAGGGAACTGTGTTTGATCCACCAGGATCTAGAGCTGTGGCGAAATTCACTAGTAGATTGTTTAAATATGGTCGGTATCATACGGCTTTGGTTCCGCTATTTTGCTAGTTAATAGCCTTAATATTACTTGATATTATTAAAACAGGACCTGAGATGTCGAACTAGTCGAATGCACCACATTGATGAGTGAAACTCCCAACTTTGTTCTAGAGGTAACGGGCTTAGATAGAATATTTTACACTTCTGCCAGGATCCTTTGATCTACCACATACAGGAGTTCAGCGGTTGAGGAATCCGTTGCTATACATTGCAATGGCTGATATGCGTGGTTATCAAACCACAAAATCAAGAATAACAATGCACGTAAGTTACACAGTAATCTCAGGAATGTTAATTTTCACGAAGATTTCTAAACAAACGTTTCGGCGAAGACGAAAATCATCTGGCCCCTTGGCTGATGGAGTGATACATAGGTCATCCGAAACAGCTTTTTGTAAATATTCTGAGAAAATGAATTACATGTTTCAAAAATACAAAAAGGTTTGAATGGTGCGCGTCAGTATGCCAATCAAAATTACCACATACCGCAATCCCCAAACACACAAATACTGACATAGCTGAGTAGTTATCTCAGTGTGTTATCTCCTCAAACTTTCCTGATTAACAGTTTGGTAGTCCATCATGAGACTGTGATAGGCAACCGGACGTCCAGGGGACTGAAGATAACAGAGCACTAGAGTATTTTCCTCGTTGAATGGTAGCTGTAAGCCAAAATATCATGGTTTTGGTACCTCCAGGTTCACTTTGCTCGCGTAAGCGGAGATGCATTTAGATGATTCTATCAGCGATTTGTATACAGACAAGTGTTGTGGACTGGCAAGCCGATAGAGCTCTGGTAATGAAATTATGCTGGATAGGGATCCACGGTGTGAATCGGTGCGGTCAATTTCAGACTGAACTGAGCCGTTGAAAGTCTGTCGACCACTGGTTGCAGGATTCTCGTCCTGTTTCACACTGGGTGACAACGACAGCAATTGGCCCGATCGATTTTTCCTATATAAATTTTCTCTTTGAACTATAGTAACGGTATTTACGATGCGCTGCTTGCAACTTCGCCGTACATTCTTTTGACGGCTTTCGATACGACGACGTTGGAGGTTGTCCAGCACATCAGCAAACTCGTTTCGCTCAGCTGTAAGTCGCTTAAGTTCTTTCTCCAGTTCCCGGTCCAGTTGATTGCGAACCGCGGTCAGACGATTTCGTTCTATCATGTTGCGTGTTTTAACCAAACGAGCCACATCTGGATTGCGCGAACATTGTTCCCATTCGGTCTCTTCACGAACCCAATCTAGGCATGAGTTATCTGCAGATACAGAACTATGTGATATGCCTATAAGTGAGGAGGGACCACCGGGAGATGATGATCCGTTGATCACACCCAAACATTTTGGATAACTCATCACCATGGTCGATGTTGGTTCAACCACTTTTGGTATGTTAGCTCGCATTTGGTCATCAACCTTTGTCATCGGACGCATGAATGTGTAATAGAAAATGGCTCACACAAATCACAATGAGTATAGAATGACTGAATCGGATAAACGTCGTCATTTATAGTTGTCTGATTTACGCCCACGCAATTGAGGTGAACGCAGATAACAAAAACCGATTCGCCAAGTCTGGAGTTTTGGGCACGTTAGTTTTTATATTTTTGAAAGACGAACGCATTTATGCAAGTGCGAAGTGCATTGCCCCTAAAATGTGTGGACCACAATACTGGTCGGTCATTGATCTGCCACAAAAATTAGCATACGAACTCTGAATGTAATCATCTAAAACGTCAGAACGCAAATCATGAGCCATGCCTCAGTAAAACATGCCGCACCCCTCATCCGACATCGGGCATAATTTTATCCTGGGCCCTTGTTTGCTGGTGAGTGCACACAATCACACGCACACACCCACAAGCAACATTTGCACAAACCTATTAGAAAAATGGATCCCTCAATTACTTGAGCGGGGCAGTTACGTACACGCCCACGCATTCACGAGAATTCGTTCGGCAGAGAAACGAATGTGCTGGTTCTAGAAATCACGTGTACATGGAAACTTTAAATGTGCTTTTGGAGGTTCGGATCTCATCTGTCACATCGAAAGAAAACGGACATTTACCGCCTGAAAAAATCCAAAAGTAAAATCTTGCACTTCCTTCATCTTTGAGGCCTAGATGAGAAAAGAGAATAGCGCCTGGCCATAGAGCACATTCAGATTCCCTCCTTCCAGAATCCATGTTTGTCGTGCTATATCACTGCTCTATTACTTTTATTGGTGCGTCCAATGATCGTGATTGGTCCACCATTCGATTTCATATGCTAGCCACTTAATAAGACCCTCCGATCAGCTGGTGTCAAGCTATTTTCGGTACTCTCGATTCTTTCGAAGTTCCTTCACCAAATGCAAAAAACTTACGCATTGCCGTTACGCTCCTTCTTGTTTAATCTCAAAGTTATCGGTCAGATCCTTAACCGCGCTCTCTAACTTAGGATTACATCCTTACAAATCACTCCGGGGCTAGCCCCTCCATTCCACCTCAGGATTCCCGAAAAACATTAGTACCAGAAACTGATATTTTGCATTTTTAGCTAGAAACATTCACAGACTAAACAGCTTAGATTAAATAATTAATCCTGAATAGACGGAAGTGGTTTCGTGACTAATATTGTTCGGATATGACCGTTGCAAATTTACAACTTACGTGTAGGAGCCCATCTGTAGTTTGATTGGACCAAAACAGCAGTTATTAAAGCCTTGTCTTCGAAGTCCTTGTAACCCTGAAATTTCCTTTAGTCACCCTACGTTAGTGAAACAGCCCATGCTCGGACGAACCCCGTGCCTTTGGTCAAAAGGCCTCATCTGCTAGGGGGCACAACGAAACAAATTTCACAAACCCTTCAGAACGGCTCTAGGTAAATTCATATAAGGGGCTTAGAGCTCCTCGGGGTTATGGTAGTTCAAATTACTGGAAAATTTGGTTCTTGCATCTCAGTTAACTTAAAACGGCTCGAATGGAGGCAAGGGGCTATGACCTTACCGACTAGAGGGTCAACCGCCACATAAAAGTAACACTGACGGACTCTCATGATAATTTATGAGAATGCTGGCCAGGCGGAAGACCAATACATTCTCAACGCTACCGCTGTTTCTCCAGAGTCACTCGTTGAGTGAGTAGTAGCCAACCATCGAAAGGGTACTTTCCCCCTCTTTCCCAAATTGGCTACTCAACGGATAACATGCATCTCTGCTGTTAACTTGTAGCAAATATGAAAACGAGCATCTCCATCGACTTCAAATCGTTAGTCGCAAGGGTGTAAGCGGGATAAGATAACATGGACGTATAGGTCTGTGGATCTGAACCCCATCGACAAGTAGATTAAGCGTCAGAGGTTCGAATCCCAAACCTGTCGGTCACTTTGGCAACTCGCTGTCGCCTGGCTCGTTACCACACTTGGCCCACTCAGACCCAATATTCTCCCATGCCAATCCTAGTTTCAGGGTCAAAGCAACCGGTTCGCCCCCGTGTAGTAGCTGTTGGACATGTCCATTCCACCGCGCGCGTGCATCTAACATATCATTAAAAACAAAACTATGCTTGCCGAGAAATCACCAACTTTTCAAAGTTTGCAAAACCTCTTGACAATAGATATAAAATGAAGTACAACCAACATTCGTATACTAAACAGCTTGTGACGCAGTATCATGGCTGCTGTAAACTCTATGCATTAAGATATAGCCTACTGATTCACAGTCAACATACTTTTTAATCCTGTTTCTTTTCATAACGGTCTTGTTTTTCATCGTGTAGATGGGTACAATAGTAGTTAAAAACCAAACAGCGAACTAATAATGGTGACCAAATTTTGATTTAAGACTTACGCAGCTTCATCCCACCGAATTTAAACATATGGATACGTGAGGTGCCTAAAAGTAGTAAGATCGGTGGGTTGGTAGGCTGTTGTGTGCTCATGAAACCTTACATATCATTGGCCTTCTTCTCTTGCCCAACTTGCAATTGCAGTTCCACAAACCTGAAGCTTCCATCAACGGCTAAACATCGTCAAAACACACGACAGGTGGGCTGAGTAGCCGAGAACTTAAAACCTTGGTGAGACGATGTTCGGCAAACGAAAACGAATGCTCCTGAATGAGCGGAAGAGATCGATTGATGAAAGGGAAACAAAAAACTTTTCAACCTACATGACCCAAAATTCCTGAAGGGGTGAATGAACCGCATAAATAACAGCTCAGCAACTTGCACAGCCCCTAAAAAGCGTGCTCCGACTGTGGTTGCTACCTTACAGTATCACCAGTCCAAACAGAAAAAGGACAGAGAATAATGAGAGATCACCCACAAAATAACAACCTGAGGAAGAAAGGTTCCCAGTGAAATGAAACTAATGACTGCGGCACCGACTGTCATCTCATGGACTCCAACCCGGTAGTCTAACCATATAAACACGAGCCAACACACTGGTTAAAGTTCTCACGCTTTTCTTCTATGCCAACTGCTGGTCACCCCGGACTATCCTCCAAACATAACATACATCGAAAAGCAGCGTACATCGAAATAGTTATTCTGTAGGCATGCGCAATCAATCGCGTTACCCTATTCTCATTCACTGCGTGCTAAAAAGAATGCACATCAGCCAAAGCACCTGCGCCCAAATAACGAGTAACTCAACATTTTCTCACTATATACTAACGACACTACAAAAACACGAAGTAGTCCATAAAAATGTCCGATGTTCCAGTCATTGTCCTTTATTCTCCAGCCCACTTCTCTGCTTATCTGATGTAGTTCTTGCAATCGTTTGTGTTGATTTGATTTTCGTCCCAAGTTTTTGGGTTGAATCGTCGTTGATAAGTCGGCTTACTTTGTATCAATGTTTTGACTTCTCTGTATGCTGTTTTGTATAGAATGACTGTGACCCGTCCCTTGTCTGCCGGAAGAATAATTAAATCCGGTTCTTCTTTCAGTTTCGCAGTGGCTTTTCTCCTGGTTTCGCGATCGTTGTCGTTTGTGTCACGCGTGAAAGCCGGGACGATTGAGTGTCGGATTCGCTGGGTTTTTTTTGTCAGACATTCTGGTGATCTTCAGTGTGCGTTTTAATTCACCCAGGTACACCTCATTTGTGCCTTTAAAATTAAACTTTTGACCTTTGATTGGTAGTTCTTTTTCTTCCGCGGTTATAGCCCGGTGTGACAAGCTTCTGATCCATACGTCGCACGGTGTAGTTGCCTAAGTGTACGTCAATCTTTTGAGCTTCGGAGCGAGTGAGGCAGCCCTATCAGTCCTAGTGTTTGCTGCCTCAATTTGCCCTATTCTGTTCACCTGTTAAAGATCTGTATTTTCATTTATCCCTTTGATTACTTCCCCGCACTTCCGTAGCCTTTTGTGGGCACCTGAAATCATCATACGCACCATACGTCTACCGAATTGTCTCGTAATTTTCTGAGCCTCTGGATGGTTCATGAGTGGTCGGTGATTAACCCTAGTAGATAAAACGTTGGCTGGCATTCGTGCAAACAGAATATAGCTGTTGCAGGTGGAAACCTGTCGATATGCAAAGGTTTCCCGCCGACGAGCGGCTGTGAGCGTCGGACGCCCGAACTTTGATAGCAGATTAAAAAATAATGGTCTTTCTAGTAGCTCAGGTTCAACAATATAGTATTGGTTTGTTCGCTGAACTGGGTAATTTAATTGCAAACGTTTCATTATCAGCCGAGGTGACACCATCAGTGCTATTGTCTACTGTTTCTGGAAAGCAACTTGGGACACGGATCCATGAACAACAACTGGCAATGAAAAGGCACCATCCATTCTCCCTAATTTCAGTTTACGAAGGCCGGGAAGATCACAAGTTCAACTTTGAAAACGTGAGAACCGTCGCCCACGGTAGAACAAAGCATTCAAGGGAATTTCTCGAAGCTTGGCATTCCTTGGAAAGACCTATAGACACGTCGAGATGGACTGCGTTGACCTATCGACCCAATCAGCACAAGTCAGTAGAAATAGATGCTAATCAGACCACAACATGTCAACAGTAGAGGAAGGTGAACAAAGCAACTGGGCAGCATCTCTACCCTACTACTTCACCCGGAGCAGTCAATCAACACCGGATAAAGAGTAGGTGACCCATTTAGGCGGCCGATGGCAACAAGACGCTCGCCACAAGACGATAGCGCTGCAGATGCTACCTCGACAGGTGATGAAACGTTTTCAATCAAATTGCCCAGTTCAGCGAACAAACCAATACTATCCCGTTGAATGTGAGCCGTGAGAAGGAACACCATTCTCTATTTTGCTATCATATATATACATACATACATGGGCTTGAAAACAACAACGGTGCGGAAGGGCGAGTCTTCGAGGTATGCTCAGAGGCCATTAAGAGCGCCGTGGAAATCAAAGAAACAATCTACCTGAGAGATGGGTGGCGACCGGTTAATGTGTTCTGTCCTGTATGAACCTGCAGAAATGGTTTGACTATGACCAGAGGTCGTTCTATTGATTTCTCGTGAATAGGCGAGCTGGAATTAGACCAGGACCGAGACGGCCGATTGAAGGCGATAGAGGTAGCAACCGGCAAAAACGAGATTATGGAACACAGCACGATAGTCATGCATCTCAAAGTCTCGAGATAGGGTTCCCTCTAATTTGTTTTAGGTTCCACTGTTTTAGCAAAACACTTTCGCCCCGTCGCCTTAACATCTTATGGTCTTAAACTGACCGAGCGTGCTATACTTAAGCGC
>LUCM01006568.1:0-20151 GCA_008360955.1 Fasciolopsis buskii
TCGAGGACCATAAATTATCAAGGAAATATAAGAAATTCAACAGCCGAGGAGCCTCTAAGAAAAGGTGCCCATATAGTAACCAAGTCTGTACCACCGTGGCGACTGAACCTCCAGCTGGAGTCTGCGTCAGATGTCTTCGAAGGCTGGGGAACGAGGAAATTTGGGGTTTGTGGCATCGATGACCCGGTTACCGGCGGTGAAAGTCTGGTTTCTATTTTCCATGTTTGCGCCGTGCCTTTTCTGCCCAACTTTGATCTTGCTTTGCGCATGACTCTCGTATACCGAGAAATATAAAAAAGGCAAAGAAATCTTTCAAATTACTTAAGGTCATTCTCACCTCCTCTCCTTTCGATTTATATTGTCCGTGATTCCTGTGCATCCTCAATGTAGAAACTTGATTTTGCCTTGCGCATGCATTGCGTCGTAACGGCCGAAAGCTAGAGAAGAGGCACGGCTGGTGTTCACCCTCCTACAAACCCGCGCGTTTCACCTGGAGGCTGTATTTCAGCCAAAACCCGATTTCCCAACCCCTATTTGAGGGCTGTTAAGACAACCTGGTTTCTCTTGTACAGGATGAGAGCGAAAAAGACGGGGTCGCGGAAGCAGACATCGCAGAAGAAATACATTATGTCTAGGTTAGGATGCGGATGACTAATTGTGTGAGCGCATATTCGTAGGTGTAAAATTATTCAGTTTAGCGACGGTATATTTGTTGAACGATTCAAGAAGTATGCCTGGTTTTATGATCAAGTGACGCAAAGGTAGTGGAAAATGCGAGGAGGAAGATGGCATGTGGGTAAAAACAATGTTAGATGTTTGCCCACATTTCACGTTTTCATGGAGGAAACAAGCTACTTTCTGCTAAAAGCGAGGTGCTCACACTCACCAATGATGCTTGTCGTAGGTGCAAAACTCAATTGGAGAGGGGCGGCGAATGTCAAGTTACGGCCGGAGTAATCGTGTTTCAGGAGTTCCTGAAATGGGCAGATAAGTTAAACCGCAACAACGGACTTCAGTGGAACTCATAAATGCGGGTGGAAAATTATCAGGATGGGGAGAATCCCCTAGATAGAAGAATGCAGATGGATAGTAGGCCGCCACTTTCCAAATGGGGATGAGAAAGTTCTTCAGCCACTGTACCGTGGTTTCTGCAGCTGATAAAATGTTCGGGTGCCATTTCGAAGTGTGGAAAGTACAACAATGACAAGGGATTATGACAAACCATTGTTTGAGGGCATGAAGAAAGGAAGTTAGGAAGAAAGTGGCTATTACTTTGATTGCTTCGAATAACATCTCCAGCGCCGGTAAGCCAGTGTGAAACAAGAGCGGGCTTTCTTGCTCCTTTTTCTGCCTTTGAGGGATAAACTGACGGTGGTCACTGATTTGGCAATAAATGCAGTTGCCCAGTGGAAAATTGGTGGGATGTCCGTAGGCAGACAGCAGTGACGGTATTTGAAATAGAGATCAATGAGTGGGTGCATTGTGGTGATTAACTGTCAACTTGGCGGACGCGTTATCCACGGTTGGTCAGTTCCGGCATTAAAGCTGTGTAGTTAGGAAGACTTGTCCACTCATACCACCTTAGCTTTTTGGATCGCATTGTTCGGGCTCGGTTTCCAAACAGACTTGATGCAGGGTGTCCGTTTTTGTTGCTGAGTCAAGCAGGCTAAAACAGTTTTCTCCTTCAGCGTGACCTGTGTAACAGATCGCATTTTTCCTTCCCGGTAAAATACATCCAAGCTCTAGGTAAGTTTGTTTTCACGGCGTGTAAAAACGACAAGGATGAATCAAGAATATAGAGAGTGACAAGAGCAAAAGCGGGCACATTTGGGAGGGAAAATGATGAAGGATGACAAGCTGGAGGTAATCCAGCTGACGGTTATAGCAGATCCAAAAACAAGAACAAGAGATGATATATGGTTTACAAAGCGAGGCATGAAATGACGACACCGCTTTCTAATGGAATGGGCTAATTGCCACCTTAGTCCGGAAGGAGGGTTCAGGTGGGTATATTAAATATTAGTTTGGAGGTGCTTAACCAAGGATCAGACGCGTATGCTTCTATTAATATACCTTACACCAGAAGAAATTAAACAAAGGCAAATGCGAGATGATAGTTTCTCTGGCAGTGGTTCATTGGTGGGAAACTGGGAGGAATGGGTTGCATGTTTTCCAACAGCTACATCGATATATACTAGAGGAGACTACTGGGAATGGAAATGTTTGGACCTTGCTAAGGCAGTTGGGATGAGACTCAGAACGTTGTATTTATTTATATGAAATTAAATTTCAGTGAACGCTGTAGGCCATACTCAGGCTGTTTTAGGCTGAGGGAAAAATTGTTTGTTATACGGAGCTCATTTGGGGACGGCCTATTTTACACTAACTTATTTTGGATCGATATGGCTCGCTGATAGTTTGGAAGCTTTCCGAGCCCTATTTATGGTCTGTTAGATGGTTTACAGAGAACAGACGCTACCCTTCCTACAGGAGACGATTAATGTGTCTGAAGGAGGGTTATTTCCTTATTCCCTAAAGCTCTAAATCTGGGGGCGCACCGGCCGCCAGCTGTTAGGATGAGCTCTTCCAGCTTCCAAGCCACGGTATACGTAGGGTCCCCGCGTTCTATGATAAGCAGTTCGGGCTACAGAGGGGATTAAATTATTCTTGAGTGGAAAAAATATTTGGCCATCTGTCAATGAATTCAAATCTTAGAGACCGTTGGTAGATCTTGCCAAGCGGTGGCAGGCACGTGACCACGTGAGTTTGCGGCGCTCATTGGCGGTAACCAAGTAGAGGAGGAAAGGGGTTTTTCTTGTTAGATACTTACCTGGGCCTCTCCTTGTGTCATCCAGGATTTCCAGAAAACAGCATCTACAGTTAGTTTTCCGAATGTGGAGTCAGCTTCACCGACTATTAATCAATATTTCTTGTAAAGCAAGGCCAAGAAACGTCCACCGGATAATTAATTCTGCCGGAACTCACCAGATCACTCCTGCGCCAACGACTCTGGTGCTCTACTCATACGTGGTTTGCCTGACCGAATGTTCGTTTGTTCGCACCCACCGCGCGATATTGACACTCACTGTTTTGTGACACGCGTGAAACGTGGAAGTGCCTATGTCTGTACATTGCCATCGGCTGTCGCTCTGAGTTTCTGTGAAGGCATACTTGGGGTTCTTTCATGCCTGCATATTGAATGAATCTACAGTCTAGTATCGCAAAATTTACAAATCTGTTTTTTGGGTTTTAGAATTCCACTTTGGCTACGAACAGCCCATATGTTGCTTACAGCAATCCACACTTGAAATGAGAGAATATTTGGAATGCTCAGAACGGAATCACAAGTGCAACATAGCCAAGAAGTAACCCCGTAAGTTTCTGGCGAAAGTTTTGGTCCTTTTGATTCCATTAAGACCGCTAGATTTCCCAATTTTGTCACGGCCGTTACACATTTTAATGATTTTAGAAACACTGATATCCGTCAGCATCGGATTGCGGAATTACCTAGAAGGTTGGTCGCAGCCCAAGAGCAAGCTGAGGCACCAGTGAGTCAGGACGTGGGAGGTGGAATCATCTTCTTGCCAAAGATCACTCTGAAGACATAAGTCAAAAAAATATCAAGGGTCAGGCACTAGTTAAGCACCTTGTTCAAACAGCCCGATTACCGTTCAACTTGCCCAGGGCGGGATTGTTGACGCTGGACGCATCAAAAAAATACTGCAAGATCATAAATCAACTCGAAAATTTCATTTAATTCAAGATATTAGAGCGGGAACGGTGAATATTTTACTTTGCATATTAGTGTCGAGGACGATAAAGAGGGGATATTTCTGGATGCTCCATTTCGGAAGTTTTCCAGGGCGAAGACAGCATTGAAAGAATTTTTCGGGAAGCCATTTGAAGAGTCTCAAAATGTGATTGGCGCTTAATGCTCGAGACAGTTTGTAACAACGGAGACGTCTACATCATGCTGACTCTGGTGCTAAAGTTACGGAACTGCGCTATAGCCCCAGATCACCTGAGACGCATGCTAACCCAAACACAATGTTCACATTGGAGAGCATCGTCCGTCATTATTGATCACAGTTTACGAAGCCGCTGGGCAGAACAAGGGAAAACCATAGGCTGGGTTGACCACGCGGCCAACATTGAAGAAATGACGTAAAAACTACGGTAATTAGAAACACCTGATAGCAGATTTGGTCGCCTAGCCCGGGATGACAGAAGACCAAAGAGGCAATCCATCAGCCAAGTGCAATGTGCCTCGAATTGTCATGACCAAGCACAACCTTGAGCGAGTGCACATAATATTTCGCATGACGGCGAGGCCCCCTCAAAATGCAAATTGTGTGGCATCGCCCAAAGATAAACTAACTGCCCGAACTTACCGGAGGTCCCAGTGAAAGAGTACTGGAGCATGACAAAATTTACGAAGCTTGCTTTATTTGCCTCAACGGGTCAAACCGTGAGAGACCTGTGGGACAAAACTCCGCTACAGTAAAATAGACTGCCTAGATGCGCATCACAAATTATTTCATCAGACAAAGCTAGCTCCCCTGAACGAGCAGCGTGGTCTACTCGATTTCTCAGGCCTTCCAAAATCCAGTTTGCTTGGGCGTGTTGGATTTGGGAGTGTTCACGTCTGCCAGGTTGGTGAAGGGGCCAGACTTTGTTAACAGTGATTCGGATACGGTTATGATGAGTGAACAGTTTACCCAAAAACACCATCTTTCAGAGACTTCGACGTCTTTAGCAGTGGGCACGGTGTGCGAGGCACAGGTGGTTGATGCCGTTTAAGAGAAACTGCAGCTCACTTTGCTGGATGACAAAAAACGGAGCCAGCCAACGATTGCCGACATGCCAATGTGAGCCCCAAAATCAGTCAATGCAATTGTGCCCGGATGGTTGCACTTGAGAAAGTGAGGGTGATCATTTGGGAGGGTGAAAGGATAGATCTGCCAATTATTTGTGACGATGGGAAGCATATTGGATTCTGGAGCAGGGTCGGTGATCGCCAGGCCCCTTACGCAGTGTTCACGGTGCTAGGGTGGATATTGCATGGTCTTTTGGGCAAAAAAGTCCGATGGGCTTCGTCATTGCGGGGCCAAGGAGTAAAGAGAGACAAGTGAACTCACCATATGATTAATAATTTCGCGGCATGGGGGATCAACGCCCCAACGCATCGAGAGAAAACCTCATAGCACTGACGAAAAAGCGAAAAAGAACAAGAAGTCTTCTGATTTGTCTTGAGGTGCCACCCGCAGTCCAAACAAATCGTGACTAATAGGGCAAAGGTGTTTCAAAGGTTTCTACACTTGGAACGAAGATTTAGTCGTGACGGAACCTCGAAACGATATTCCGAGGTGTTTGTGCCCTACAAAACCGCTGAGTACGTAGAAGGAGTGGCTTTGTCCAGCGAGGGTAAATGGTATTTGCCTCACCATCCTATGCTAAACCCCTAGAAGCCTGAAAATCTTCACGAACTGTTCGATTGCGTAGCACAGTTTCAAGGAGCTTTGCCCAAAGGTCAGGGAGATGACGTTACGACGGTCTCCGAGGAACAAGTCCGTGTCGGCTCATGGCAACTTAGCGTTGTGAAGCAGGTGAGTACCGGTTACGACGGACTTGTAGGAATGGTGGACGTTAGGGCAGCAAAGATACAACTGACCGGTGATGTGCGTTTTCTAAACTTCCTGGAAGGCAAGGAAAGAACGGGTGATGCACCACTTCCCGAAAGCTCAGTTGGACTACCAAGAATGGGTAAATTGTAAATCTACGCCGCTTTCAGCTTCCTAAGCCATGCCAAATAGACAATGGACAAGGTAAAACTTTTAGAGACAAATCGCCGATTAAAGCCTCGTACTGTATTAACAAGTGGATCGAAATATTTCCTTCGCTACCCAGTTGCACCCAAGCCTTATGTTGACATGGCTTTCCCAGAATTGTGACACTCCTCAACAAGCCACTGAACCACGTGCCCATTGTGATGCACTTCAACATAGGGTACGCATTTTGGTAGTCAATATTCCAACCAACCCATGTTTATTTTTTCGGCCACTTGACGTCGTTCCCCGTCGCGAGTTGTCATCGTTGTTATTTTAAGTCAACGGGCGTGCCACTCTGATAATACCGGATTTACAGCCATTGGCCCAGTTAGAAAGATTTATCTAACTGTTTTGGACATCAAACAGTGATTTGATTACTCCTTAAGCATCTTCCTATTTTTGTTTGAGCTTAGGTTGTCACATTTCCAGCTCTGGCGAGGCCTTCATTTGAGCGCCTTTACGCTACAAAGGACAATTTCTAATAGTCTGCTTGTTTGGTCTGAAAGATTTGCCCATTGGTCTATCTACTCATTTTCCCATCTACAGATTTTAACATCTCCCAAGGGCCATCCTGTAACCCGTACACATCATTTTACTCAAGCTATTTCGCTTTACTCCTCAAATATCGTATGTTCGTCGTAGCTAGTCCTTCTAAGGTCCCTATATTCAGTGGGGAATCTTTTGCCTGCTGTTCTACTTCCAGGTGCATTCTGCGGATGCCTGCTCTTCTATTGATATTCGCCTAACCTGTTAAAATATCTACAAGTTACCTAGGTGCAAAGGTGATTCTCAGGCTTTCTATCCCAAGAGCTGAGTCAAACCGATTAGACTTGCCAAAGACGGCGACCGAGGAAGTAAAATAGGTAGATAGATAGGGTATATTTCTCGACATCCGAAAGACATGCGCAAAGCAAGATCAAATTTGTGCAAGAATGGCACGATGCAGGCACGGAAAAAAACCAGACGTGAAGATGCAATCTGTCTGTGCTTTCATGAGCCTAACGTGCAATATGATAAGCTAAGCACGAGATTTGAGCTTATAAATCGAAGCTAGATAATCATTCGTCAAGACTTCCTGGGGCCGATTATCAGTCGCGCGCTGCGAGTCAATCCATGTTTGAGTGCATCAAAGGTGCGTATCGCCGGCGCAGAATTTGGCTGGGAAGCGATGGTTGACGTTGCCATATGGCCGGGTTCCTCAAAACTCAGTAGGGTTATATGGTGAAGATGAAGATCAATATGGATGTGATAACGAGATGGAGATGAGTCAAAACCACACTGAATGTCGTATGAGATCTCAATATAATGCGGAGCAAGAAGCAGCGGGAAGCATCCAAGATTGCATCAAACTATCCAGGGGACGGAATTATGTGAAGAATTGTGAATGGAGAGACAATGGAGTTCACAAGAATGGTCATTGGGCTTATTCCGCTGGGAGCGGACCATGATGTGTGGCGGGGAGAAAACGAGTTCCTGTAAGAATTACAACCAATCCTTAAATACACTTGCCATGAGTGACTTGTGTTGTCTTTGTTTAATATCGGATATGTTGGTTTTCCATGGCGGTAGGGATCTGGAGGTTTGGGATTGGCCGCATTCAGGAGCCTTAGTAGTAGTGTTATTGGCCAGTGGTAATGTTTCATCTGACGATTGAGGCACCCGGGGGTCATTTATACGTGTTTGGTTAAGCATGCACTTGGGGTCACGCAATCGTGTGCTGGAGCTCACGATCACGTTGATATCAGCTTGTCCAACACGGAGTGGGCAACATAGCGCATCGGATGGGTAGAGCTTTGCGAGAGAGTTACGTATGACCTGTGGTCTGACTGGCGGAACCTGGAGAAGATCAGGAAGGAAGAGAGTGGCAGTCTAGGATTTGTTCCAGGCTAGAGGTAAGTGGGTGGTGAGAGCAAAAATGGAGAATGGGCGGTTAAACGGTCTGTTTCATTGCAGCCGATTGACCGGGCCAGAAGGACATGTCTTGAGTCTTAATAAGGAGCGTTGCGGCGACGGTACCTCTGCAAACAAATTACCGCCCGCTCACTCCTCATGGGGTATATGGCTCAGCGCTAGTTCATACAGGCTGACGATGGTCCTTATTTGTAGCGTGTTCTTTCAACTTTTGCCATCTTCGAAGATGTGATTTGGAATATTCTGAGAGGAAGGCTATCGCAAGGGCTAGGGAATAAAAGTTACTCTTTTTTCTGTTTGTGGAATTCGTTTGGCCTGCGGGCCTGCCGTACATGCAATAGAGAATTAGTTTTAAGTGATCGTGTGTGAAATACCGCCGATTTTTACTACTTCTAATTACCAGGAAAGGGCACAAATGAATGGGTCGCGAATGGCAGATGGGCTGAATGATAAGACAGGATTTGCCACGAGAATTCATAGAACGGAGGAAAGGGAGAAGCATGAGAATTTTGGGATCGGTAATTTGTGTTTGAATAAGACGATAGCACCTTGTAACACGTAGTAATTTCAGTAAGAACGCATGCATACTTGAGAAGGAAGAACGACGACTGTTGTTCTAGACGTCAGCATACGTACCAGGTGTGCGGTTTAGAGGGTTAGGTCATGCTAAAAACTAGAGTTGTGGGTGGTGAAGCATAAGTGGACATTCCGATGAGCTATTCTCTGATCGTTCAACAGAGAACACCTGCAACTCGGCAGCTCATGTTAGAAACCCACTTCAGTAATCCCTTCAAAATCCGGAATTAATTAGTACATTTCCAGTACCAAACGCATTTGTCAGAGGAAATGTTTACTGTTAATTGTTCGTCGGCATGAAACAAACTTCCTCAGCAGTTGCGCACTCTATCAAAATCAACTATAGTATTTAAAAAAGAAATAAGTAGAGTGGTCACTGTACCATTCCTCATTCATCTATATCACTCATACTTACATGAGGATCAAGTACACAAAATGGGATTGGGTTTCTAAAAACACATGGACGATACGGGCTTGTTCATCTTGAAAGAAGAAAATAGATCTCTTTATCCAGATCGTCACATGAAAAACCGAAACTAAGTTGACTTGTTAATGTATTTCTCATCTCTCCTCGATATCCACCCTGCCAATTTAGACACCTCGGAACTCATCAGAAACCTAGCTCCGGATCCCGAAATCAAATAGCGGTTACCAAGTAAAGGGTTGCCCACGCAAACCAAAACGGTGGCGTAGCCTTACTGAACCAAGCTACTTGAAATCCCCATTCACCTGCATTCCTTACTCTTCACCATCGCCTCACCCTATGCAAATAAATTTTACTCGTCTAAATCACCGTTTCTCAGACAAATCCAAACAACCCCTCGGCAGAAGCAAGATCGACGTCTCAAATTCTTTCTTCTCCGCTCATCAATAATACCCCCTTTTCACCTTAGCTACTTCTGACATTCTACCTCCTCCCCGTGAACAAGGGGCCTTAAGTGGTTTTTGTTATCCCTGTGACGGTCCACATTCACCACGTCCCTTGGTCCTGACCAATTTTTGGGCTTAAATGGCATTACCTCCTAGACTAAACTATAATTCCTGTTGTGTACACCGTGGATTTAGTCAGTTCCTGGTGCTACTCTGTCTCCTGTAGACCGTCATGTAACTCGTTTATTACAGTTGTTCTTTTCCAACCCCCCCAAATACTGGATAGCTTTCTTCTACCTGTTTGTGTAGAAGATGCACATGCTGGATCAGCTTGGACACCTATCGGCACACTCACTAAACCAGACTACGGATAGCGTCAGTCATCATTTTGGGCTTAACTATTCGCCCCAGGAATTTTTCATTCTGAGCCGCTCGCAAGGTTGATCGCTTCTTAATTCGCAGCTGGAGGCAATGCCAGACCGCCGCTCATTCCTTTTCTTTTCGTTTCAGGCCGTTAAAATCTGCTTGCTTATGTACAATGGCCTCCCATTCTGGTTACCGTTGATTCCGTCAGCCCTGGCTTATCCACTCTGTGAAACCTGCTATAAGGCTCGTCCTACTCACACTATTCGCATTCTTTCATTCACCTCCCGAGAATATCGGCGTTGCCACAAAAGCACGAGGCGCGATCAAATTAACCGCTTTGGCTTGCGCACATCGGGTGGGAAGCTGGGCTGCGGCGATGTTTGGGTGCAAACAGATTGGCGGATTACACCTCCTGCGATCAACCCTACACGGTATTTTTCAGGCTGGATGAATAGCACTTGATCAGCCCCATCCACTATCACCGTTGTGATGACAGCCCCCAAATCCCAGCGGTACACGTGCTCTCTTTTATTTTTTCTTCCTTTTGCTCTTTCCAGAAGCTCTTCCGACACAAACTTTAGTGATAGATAGAACTCAGGAGGAAAAAAATGATTTCAATTTGATGTGCGTTGCAATGCTGCATGCACCAGAAAACTCTTCATCAAAGCGGCTGGAGACCATCATTTTTCATGAACCTTCACCCCGGCCAGATTTGAAAACAAACTGCGGCTTTTGGATACCACACTTGAAGAGAGTTCGCCAGACATCGCCGTACTTGAGCAACGTGCCCATTCCTTTTCCAACTCCATCTCCACCATTGGACCCAGCTAGAAATCCAGAAACCAGAACTGGCTTCAAACAGACCTCGTAAACTAGATATATGACCGCTAAATTGTTGTCCCATATCACTGTCTCCAATTGTCTAAATGAACTGTGATTCCAATATTCCAGACTACGCATTCCCCCAGAAAGTGCCTCCAAATCTTCTGTTCCGTGTCATATGGCGTTGCCTTTCTCCCCACACACGGTCCAGTCTACCATGCCCATTTTCGTGTGTATTTCCATTATTCTGAAACCTCACCGCAATGAGAAACCTACCAATGGCTTCGTTGACCCACCTCGGTCTGCTGCGTGAATATGGCGGCCTACGACATACACAACAAAAGCAAATTGGCAGGGTCGAGAAGTCCCCATCGATCGCCAACTCCCCGTGTGCGACTTCGTTATTGATTGTGCTCCCAATCTACAAACATGACCTGATACATATATCACTCGCTATTGTATATGCCTTCTAAATTTTTCTGCGAGTATAAGTGCATGTCATGATCGTGCTCACGGCATGCCTTGGCACTGCCCGAGAAACAATTAGTTATTTTATTATTATTATTATTATTATTATTATTATTATTATCCACGTTTACTTTGCATCATACCTGTAAAATCTGATCTTGCTAAGCGCATGCTTCTTGCGAATCTAGAAATATACATTATTATTACTACCAGATTTGGGTTAATAGATGACTGGTGATCAAGATGGGCAAGTAGGAAGAGTAGAGGTAACTCCGAGTGTGGTCCCGATGAAAGGTCAGCAAAGAGGGAGACTAGTTCAGATAATACCCAGCACAGAGGCGTTATCGTCTATATTTTCAAGGTGAGTAAACAGCAGAGAGGTCTATGAAGGAAGAATCCATGGTTGAGAACATCGATATAAGGAGGGTTTATCGCAGTAATGCCTGCTATAGAATCTGGCATCCTTCCGTTATCACGGACTATAATATTGTGTAGTGTTGTTGGCTGAGATCTATGTTTTAGATACTTTACTCCAGTAACTGCTAAAATCCTAAACCACCTACGCGCTAGCCGAGTGTCTGAGAGATACAGTTCGTATATAGGAGTGGGTGTCGGAACAATCAGCAGTCTGCGGACTTCGTTTTTGAAGGCAATATTAGACGATAATAGGAGATGAACTGTTGGGGCAATGAATTCTAAAGGGAAGAATACTTAACGATAAATTAGGTTTTGTAATGATTATTCTTGCTGGCAGTTGTGACGGCGAGCTTTGTGTTTCAAAGGGATTACAGAATCTGGTTTCTGAACTGAGGGGCTGAAATACAACCGTTGCCATTGCTGAGACCATTGACGAGTATTGATTTTGCTGTCGCACGCCGTGCCACAGAGGTTCGAGATTCAGCGTTGAACAGCATTTCCTTTAGTTAAGATTTAAAGAAATGCCTAATAGCTGCTTCGTAAATGCACGCTGAATGTTTTCGATTTCAAATCTGTCGCATTATCCTATACTAGAACAGGTTAAGGAACAATGCTCCAGATTGGACCTAATGTGTGTCTTGGAGGTACTCAGTTTACTCTAGCTAAGCTTAAAGCTCCTATGTAGCAACCCCACGGTTTTATCGGCTTTTGCAACCTGATTAGGTGCGTGTTTCCAAAAAATTGGAAGCTGAGGGGTAGTTTAGACCCAAGTCTCAAACCTTGTTGCGGATGGGGTTCATTTAGCTAAAACGTTTAAGCCTCCGTATGGATAAGGTTCATTTGTATCACAGGACGCAGCTTTTTTGATTGAAAGTTTTATCGTTCATTCTTTGGCTCAAGCGTTAAAGGATACTAGGTCTTGGAATATTTAAGAGACGATAGAGCCTGGAGCCTCCGGCTGGAAGTTGTAAACGATTTTGATATCATAGGCGAATGGGAACGGAACACCGTTTCTGACAATGTTGAAGAACTAATTTGCTTATAAAAGAGGCAGAACGGGGCCTAGTATACCGCCTTGAATCACACCCCCAATTAATAGGGTGGGGTGGAGGGTGAAACCATTCACATGCATTACTTGATTTCTGGATGAAAGAGATGACATGAACCATGAGGACGTGGGGTCGGTGATTCCATTGAATTTGATCCTGTTTATCAGCCTACGGTAGGATACAGTGTCCAAAGATTTTGTCACATTCAAAAAGACTACTATCACCGACATTTTGGCGTTAGCAGCCGTCGTGATTGTATCTGGGCCATCAGTAATAAACTTAGGGAAAGATTTGTTTTGGAGAAAACCATGTTGAATAGTGTTGACAAGCTTGCGGTCTTCAAGGTATGTGTTGAACTGCTTTTTAATAACGCACCCCATGATTCTAGAGGCCATTGGGGTATGGTTGATTGGGTTACAGTTGTCTGGGTCATGTCACGCGCAGTTCTTATCTATGTGGATTGTGACAGACGTTTTCAGTTGGGAGCAAAAAGAACCGCCTTAGACAGATGGATTGAATGTGTTCGAGAACAGTATTGAACTTTCTCTCCCATCTAGTGTAAAGAGGACTGAAGATAACTAGTATGGTCCAGGGCGATAGCTGACTTTTGTTTTTTCTATCAACGGGGCCATCTCTTTCGGCAATAAACAAACAACTGAGAATGCTTCCAAAGTCAGGCCCGTTAGAAATGAGGTTCTAAGCTAACTGGTCGTTGTTAGGGATTAGGCGAAGAATCCGTCAAATGCTTTAGTGATTTCTCGAGTTTGTTGTGATAAGCGTAATTACAAGTGAAGTGGTGGATTGAAGTAGCCGAGAATCTGGCGTGGCTTGCTCGTGATTTAACTAGTTGCATCAGAGCTGCTTATGGGTTGGGCGGGTTCAGAGAACATAGGTCTTGCTTTTTACCACGAGAGGCTATTGTCGTTTCTAATTGTTTTGACGGACAGCTGAGTCGCAGAACCAAAGAAAAGCCCCTAGTGCTGAGAGAGCTTTTTTGAAGTTTTGTGACTTTGCAGTTGGGTCGGTCATGACTGTTCTTTTTTTGTTGGCATTGACTAAGTCTGTGCCGGCGTGAAACTACCAAGGCAGTCGTGAAGAAGTGAATAAAGCTGCCATTTGCATCTCACTTGCTAGGAAGTAAGAGTCCCAATTACAATTGTGTAGCAGAGTTGGAAGGCAATCCCAGTTTCCACTTAAGTAGGGCCCGGAGATCGGAGGTGGCATGCTACTATGGAAAGGCAGTATGAACGTGCAGCTGAAGGTCAGGTAAACGCATTCAGAGAAAATACTATTTGGAGATATGCAGACACGCGTTAATCCAGCCGTAAAAATCAGGTCTGAGATATTTCTTCTTCTAGTTGGATAAGCCACGTGTTAAATCCATCCCCTTTGCTGAACGTTAGCAACAAAAGAGAGCAAGGAGTTAGGAGCATTTTAAGTTGACCAGCAAATGCCTGGAGTATTGAAGTCTACCCCACGAATTTGGGACCTAGTAAGGTGCAGGAGTGGTTCACTGCGTTAACTAAAAAGTACTACAAAGTTTCCCCTCAGTTAGGAACAGTTAACCCGTGCTCCGCTGTACTTAGTGGCCTCGAAGGTGAAGCCCACGTTAGATGACAGATGGCTGGAAGGAATTCATCGAAATTAACAGAACAAGTTAGAGCTCTCCATCTCAATTCTTGGAACCTCCCTCTAGCCTCATTGATTATGAAACTCCGTAAGATAAAAATAGCCTGCTGGCCGCCAGAGGCTTATGGGACTTGCTGGCCTCTGAAAAATCGAGTGGAATGGATAAGTCTTCTAACAATACTATCTTCAGCATCCACAACCGTATCCCCTGAATGGTTTTAGGCGTTTATACTCGGCCGCCAGCGGCATGGTCCACGTAGAACGCCTAATGACGAAACCGCGGAAGCGGGCCAAACGATGTGGTTTTCTCATCATGTTGCAGCTTCGGATCAAAATCCCAACAAAGACACCCACTGGCGAGCAAAACATTATCGCTACAACCGCGCCTTTTAAAACCATGAAAATAACTGCACACAAAACACCCCTGCGGGGAGAGACTACTGCGTAAACTCACATGACCCCGGTCAAGCGCAGTTGGTTTCCAAGATGCAACCAACGAAATTTCGCGGCTCGTTGCAGCCGGGTCATCTCCCGGAACAGGTCTTCTATCGTTTTAACACTCGCTGAATCACCAGTTCAACAAAAATTAGCCGGCGCGAATACCGCCTGCGGGTTCACGCCCCGCTAGTGTGAGCCTGGATATATCGATGTGGCCCCTCACACCTTACTCTGCCCAACATTCACAACCCAGGCTACTCCAGCCCAACGTCGTTTTCTTTCGTCACGTTCGAACTTCCGCCCAACCTACTTCCGCTAGACATACGGTCGCCGAAGCCAGTTCTTCTATTTCACCACCACACTACAGCCGGTGCCCACGGGCAGCAAGCCACCAAATGGCCAGTAGTGACTTCGACACCAGGGGCAGAGACCAATGATGTCGAGATTTTCCTCAATAGAGGGAGCCCATATATCCCCCTTTAGGCAAAATACACCATTACGGCCGTCCATTTGACGGAACTTACGTCGAAGCTTATTAATTTCCTGCATTGCTATCAGCCGGTAGAACGTTTATTTGGTATTTCGGCAAACATCTCTAGCATTACCAAAAGGTACATCGTGTTCACCACTCGCCCCCATGTTCGATGTTTAACTTCAGATTGTGCACCTTCGTGACCTCGGTAGAAGAACTGCTTGGGCTGATGTTAACATCCAAATAACTCGTGTTGATTACCAGCACCAAGCAATATGACGAACATCAGACGACAGACATTTGGAAATCCAAAAATAAAAATTATTTAAAGGAATGACGGACCTACCTAAGACCACGCGGATGTTTTCGATGCATATGAACGCTACAAAATTTAGCACGGCAATGGAGAATAGAACTGGGAATGTCGCATGAATGTTTTTGGAACCAAATCTCCTAGGTAACACTGTTGTTTATAAAAAGACGTCACTGTTTGAAGCTGAAAGCTCTAGATAATGAATGTTTCAATGCTCTATTCAGCACGACTGGGTGGCCGCCCTAAAGGTCGTCTGGGGGTCGACGCAATTTTAATATGAGTAATTAAAATGAGCGAATTGTGGGTTGTCGCATTTAAGTTGCATGTGTAGATTTTGATGCTGGTGGGCTAGAGTACGGGGCCTCGGCTCACAAGAGTTTTTGTCTTTTATCGTGAATTTTAAACTGTGGCATTAGCAAACATATTGCGGAGCACTCCCAATTAGAATAAAGCCCAAAGCTTTCAGATACCGTTGGGCAGATCACATTTGAAATCATGAAGGCAATCAACCAGTGTTTCTCCCAATCAATTAGCTAGTTTATTACTTCTGTTTGGTTATCTATGTTGTTCTTGGGGAAGGACGAAGAGGTGAATAGATTGTCCTGGTAGATGGCCTTGTGCCATCTTTTGGAATTTTGTTTTCTCCTGCAGGTGAGTTGGGGCGCGCGGTTGTGCTCCGGCTCAAGTATTTTTTAATAACTACCTCGTTTCGTAGCATTCGTTTTAAAGCAGATACGGATCGCAATTTTCCCAATCATCACAGGAAGCACCAACCCCCCCAAGAGTTCCGCTTAGGACGGTTTTTCAAAATAGAATTGTATCATAGGGGTTGTGGATAAATTTATTAGTAAAGTTTTAAGTTTAACATTTCCGTTTCTTGGTTTCATCCAAAGGCTGAAATGCAAAATACAGTAATGATTTCATATCTTGCGTAATATGTTCAATGCTTTTGACAAAAACGAACAAACAACTAAGTGAATTTGCCTCGGTTGACGCATTTTGCCCACAAATATTCGTGATGTTTATACAACATGTGAAAATAGGTCTGTAGTACTATAAGGTCTGGGAGTCTGTTATTATGCAGTTTTAGCTGATTTCCCATCGCTGCCAGAAAGCTGTTACCCGTAGCTGACACTTCAGTATGGGGCCGCGTAAGCTTAAGACAAACCAGGCCACGCTAATATAAGCTTCGGGTACCTCATCTCAGATGAACCATTACCACTGGCCAAAACACTACTACTAAGGCTACTGACATGCCGCGCAATCCCCAAACCTCCAGATCCCTACCGCCATGGAAAACCAACATATCCGATATTAAACAAAGACAACACAAGTTACTCATGGCAAGTGTATTTAAGGATTGGTTGTAATTCTTACAGGAACTCGTTTTCTCCCCGCCACACATCATGGTCCGCTCCCAGCGGAATAAGCCCAATGACCATTCTTGTGAACTCCATTGTCTCTCCATTCACAATTCTTCACATAATTCCGTCCCCTGGATAGTTTGATGCAATCTTGGATGCTTCCCGCTGCTTCTTGCTCCGCATTATATTGAGATCTCATACGACATTCAGTGTGGTTTTGACTCATCTCCATCTCGTTATCACATCCATATTGATCTTCATCTTCACCATATAACCCTACTGAGTTTTGAGGAACCCGGCCATATGGCAACGTCAACCATCGCTTCCCAGCCAAATTCTGCGCCGGCGATACGCACCTTTGATGCACTCAAACATGGATTGACTCGCAGCGCGCGACTGATAATCGGCCCCAGGAAGTCTTGACGAATGATTATCTAGCTTCGATTTATAAGCTCAAATCTCGTGCTTAGCTTATCATATTGCACGTTAGGCTCATGAAAGCACAGACAGATTGCATCTTCACGTCTGGTTTTTTTCCGTGCCTGCATCGTGCCATTCTTGCACAAATTTGATCTAGCTTTGCGCAGGCGTCTGGGTTGTTTAGAAGTGCAATTTATAAATTTGTCCTACTTGTTTGACCACTCTGTCTCATAACTTGCTAGTTGGCATTCACGATCTTGTTTTGTCGTTAATTCGCTAAGTTTTTCTTATGAAGACAAAAGTGTCATAATATTTGTTTTTTTGTAATCAATTTTTCAGATAGGATGAATCATCAGATTATTGCAGTGTATTTTGTCATTCGCAGATTCCTTTCCTTACAATATTCGTTTAGTGTCAACATTTCTACGCGACACCTGTTATTTTTAGAGTTTTCTCGATATTTCTAAGAAATACCTGTAAACAAGGTACTCCCAGCGAAGATGTTTGGGATCCTGAAAGTTCAATATATGTGAAAACATTACCGTTAGGAAACGTCAGATTTCTTGCCCAAAAGTCCCCGGCCACGGCGCAGTTAGCATTTTAATAAATCAATTGGGATTTCGTTGCTTGCTGGACAGTGTGACATTCAGAACGACCGCTGATATTTTGTTTTTTGTGGCAACGTCTTCAGCAAGACTTTGTGGGGCCTTACAGCCTGCAAATAAATGCCCGCCAGCTACCTCAGAGCCAACAGCAGTATCACTCTGCGTTAGTTTAATTGGAAACACTTTGTACAAAATGTTGCCACCGTTAGCAGTTACAAAGCTTGGAAGAACGATAAATGGCGATGTTACTGAAGGTGGGATTTTGCAGCCCTTTTTCAAGTTGTTTTTGGTTAATAGGTTCATAGTGAAGCATCGGCGAAAAGTACCAGATGTCCGTGACAACTACCGTCCAAGTGTTTCACGCGACCACAGAACAGTGTCGTACACATCACTTCCGAGCACCATAATGGTCGTGTCAAAGAATTTTTATATTCATCCGGGACCGAATGAATGCCTGTGTTGGCTGACTAGTGTTTTCTATGGTACAATCCGTAGGGTCTTCATCCGCCAAGTTAGAAGCCCCGCGTTACTTTGGTTGTAGCATTTGCATTCAACACGATGTTAACGTCCACGGCAGACTGAAAATCCTGTTTACTAACGCTCGAGCTTGCACTGATCTTGGTTTTAAGACGGGACAGTTGTCTTGAGGTCAGCATAACTCGCCTCCGACACTCAACGCAAACTACCTGATCAGATAAATTTGGATCTGCGACCGGGTGGAGTGATATACATTTTCTGGCCACCCGCGAATTCCTGACCCGCAAATGTTGTGGGTATAGTTTATGTAACCTCCCAACAGGTGCTCCGGGTTATGTTGGAGTACGAAACATTTTAGGCAGTGTTGTAGTGGGAAATGGATTTGCTCCTCCGGATCGCTTGTTCGAACAAACGTTCGCCACGCAGAGCGGTTGCTCACTCACACTCTACTCCTACGATCCCGTAGACATATACCCAAACTTCGACCGCTTACGACTGTCCGCTCGTTGCACTGTTGGAGTGTCGGGGTTATCAGTGCCAGTCGTACCAAGCCGAAAATGAGTGGCGCAAAAGTGGTCAAAAAGATTAATAGCAAGCAAACGTACTACGAGATCCCCGTTAAGGCCGTCCGTCTTACAAGTTGGTAAGCCCGATATGACTGACTGGTCTTGTGTCTCTCTGTATTTTACAGATGCCCTGTTTGCCGTTTTATCACGAACAAACAAAACCGTTGTTTTTGTGAATTGCTTATACGTGTTGTTTTGTATTGCGGTTTACTGTCGGTAGTATTAGGCGTAGTTTATTTGCGTCGTTCCTTTTCCTTCAAATGCTGTACCGCGTCCATGGAGCTAAAGCCACGGCCAGACCCAAAATTATGGGTCACAACTCTTATTATGCTCTCGTTCATGTCGTCCTATCCTCAACCTTAGTTTACTTCAGTTGAACCGCAGTTCAAATATTACAGGATAACCAGCGACGCCAGCCGTTTAAATAGGTCACTGGAGGTCTTTCTCCAGGTGCAATCCTCCAGGTTAGGGACGTCATAGTATCTTCGCACAGCTGCGGCGCTTTGAACGAAGCAATTATGTCTCGGACTGCCCATACTGAAGGTCAGCGCATCCGGAAGTCGCCTCAAGGTGCCGTGTTGGGGAAGAAGATGCCCTCAAAGCTGCTGCGGGAAATGCAGCGTCCAAGGAGGGCACCGTTCAACGTTAGGAAAGCAGTGGCTTCCGCCACATCTATCTCCGTTTCTTAGTACTGTCCGTAAGTAATCGCTAGAGGAAACCTCCAAAATTGCTGATTACGTCGTGCCGCGATTTAGCCCAAGTGTATCGGCACTAACCACTTTCTCGTTACCCAGGGCCACATCCTAACCTTTGCAAGACGACTAAACAACTGTTTTGACCGGTATAGACGCATCGCTACGGCGGCTAACAATCGATAGAGATCAGAAAGAGTTCGGTTCGGCCCGGGTCGAGGTAGGCGCGGCAGCCACTCTCCCAAGAGAACTTTCCTGCCATCCGCAGAAGGTTAATGTAAGTATCATAACCGCTTCGGGGGTTTAGCAAAGAGATGTGCCCTTGGATGCATATTCCCAAGTAAGAAACAGGGAAACTCGATTCAAGGTTCATAGTAGCGCCACATGAATTCGGGTTACCTACTGATTGTCGCCTGCATAACGTCAAGGACTTGACGGCTAACGGATCATTCCTGGCGGCTACAGGTGCCGAGGTTAGTGTAATCCCTCGTGACCCAAATAATTTGCTAGAAGCAAAGGCAGAGAAGCTATGGGTAGCGAACGGCAGCAATATCCAGATGTAGGGACATAATTCTCTCAACCTTGATCTAAAATTGAATCGTATACTTCGTTGGGCATTCATCGGCATCGAAGTTTCGTAAATCAATACTGACATAGACGTCCTCCACCACTGGAATATGCCAGTCGACGCCCGAAACATGAAAATGGTAAACAGTTAAAAGTCACTGGCCGTGACCAAATCGTGAGCCGAAGCAGAAGAGCACCAAAAAGTACGCAAAATCGCCAGTCCAACAGCCGTGCGTCGAGCTATTTCGCGGACACCAGAGCATAATGCAACAAAACTGTCATATACTGGCAGTCACCACAG